>CAWUFW010007379.1:600000-1016397 GCA_963921515.1 Calotriton arnoldi
GTGAGAGGAGAGTCCATGGATCTCCCTTTAAATTACTACAAGTATGCAAATGTACAAAATCACCTGGAAGCCTTGCCCATTTTCCCCCACCCCATCCACCTTAATAGTATTCAAATATCTTCCCGCCTTTGCCAGGATGATGGCCAGTTTAACAAAAGGCCCGCAGTGCGTTTCCAGCCAATTTTGATGATGTGTACTTGATTCTAAAGAATATGATGACATCTCCACCAAACAGAAGCATTTGCTTTTCATTGTGAACAGACGTACCCTTGTTTGGTAGAGATTCACCTCTTTGTAATCTCATCGTCTTCGCTATACAAGGACTCATGTTATCACAGAATTCTGTAACAACACACTTGAGGAAGAATCACATTGCCGAAATTAAACTCACACAAGGTCACTGGAGACATTCCCTCGTGGTCCATTATGAAGCTGTAATGCAGAATATGCACTAGACATTTACTCAATGAGGTAGCACTTACTAATTAACCAGTATAAAGTACTCCAGTTGAGGAGACATTTTATGTAAAACTGCGGACTCTTGTTGAATAAACAGGCAGGTGAGGTTCCGTTCTGGCCCTGATGACGATTTGATAGAAATTAAACCTCAACGGGAAGCACTTACAAATATAACCATAGCAGGTACCCCAGTTGAAGCTCCACGTCTGTAAAGGACAAATGATCCTAACTTCTTGGGCGTTACAGTTAGGAAATACCATTTAAAAACATAGAAATTCATTGCAAAAAACAAGGTTACTGGGACATTATAGTTTGGAAATAGATTTTTTTTTAAACTTAGTAATTCACTAAAACAAAACAAAGGTTACAGGGATGTTATACTTAGATTCACATTTTACACCCACAAAACCATAGAACTTCAGCAGTTTTAGTTTGAATTTTCTCAAGTAACTCTAACTGGTGCCCTAAGGTAAATATTAGGCCTTTGCCGAGAACAGAGTTTCACTCTGTGGAATTCAGGGGAATTGCTGAAAAGTTCTGCCAAATTCTATGGGGTTCCGTGAGCGGGCGTAGTATTGCTTGCCCACACATAACAAATTTCCCTTGGTTGCTGAGGGTCGTTGGGGCCAAGAACCCCTATTGTTGCCACAAGTAAGTTGTCAACAGCGAGATTGTTGAGACATTGTCAGAGGCCCCGCCCCCTTTCTCAAGCCCTCTGCAAAGGGGCCTTCTTGTTCACTACTAGTTGGGTGATGAAGTACAATTGGCTGCTGAGGGTCGTTGGGGGCCAAGAACCCTTATTGTTGCAACAAATAAATCCACCACAGCAGGATTGCTGAGATGTTATCGGAGCCCCACCCCCTTTTTCAACCACTTTGCAAAAGGGCCTCCTGGCGTACTACTGGTTGGGGGATGCAGTCCCTTTGACTGCTGAGGGTCCTTGGGGGCCAAAAACCCCTATTGTTGTGACAAGTAAGTCCCCCACAGCCCAATTGCTGAGATGTCATCGGAGGACACGCACCCTTTCTCTATCACTCTGCAAAGGGGCCTCCTGACACACGATGGTTTGGGGGATGAAGTTCCCTTGGCTACTGAGGGTTGCCCGACCGCTCACAAGAGCCTGTCAAGTCATGTTGTGCTCCCCACATGCGCAAAATGACATGTCGAGTGTGCCAGTGTAAAAAATATTTCCTTGAGAAGTGTGGAGTTTATTGGGAAATCCACATTCTCTGCGGAACGTGGAGTTGCCAAATTCCATAAACTCCGCAAGCAGAGCGAAATTTTATGCCTATAACTCGCTCCCTCGCCATGCACTGCTAATTACCCCACATTTTATATCACTCATAACATCTTCAATCACATCATTGATAATATAACAGTAACATATGCTGTAAAATTATTGATGAGAAAACTATGCATGGCAGGGGCGCGTGTTATAGTTACCTTAAGGCACTAGTTATATTTACTTAGATAACTCTAACTATAACTGCTGAATTTCTATGGTCTTATTGGTGAAAAATGTGAACCTAACTATAACGTCCCTGTTACCTTTGGTATTTTTAGTGAATTTCTATTTTTAAAAAAAGTCGCCAGTAGGTAGTTATAGTTAAGACCATGTTTCCATAGGAAAATCGTTTTTTGACTTGGCTATAACTTTGGCGGTTTTTGATGAATCTTCACGAATTGTTTTTAAAAAATTGTTCCGTGATTCTTGTTGCACATTCGGGGAGATTTGTGAAGTGGGAGCTGAGAAAAATGGGGTTGAAAAAGCATGCATTTGCAATGTTAAATGCCATAGGAACCTGTCAACACGATAACCATGAACCACTCAATGGAATTACACCAAATTTGTCAGAAAGGTATGTGTTGTTACGCAGATTGTTCCTTTTGTTATTTGGTGCAAATCCATTCAGTAGTTTTTGAGAAAATTATAGAGATATCTCTTGCCGTGGATATTTCACAATGGTTTTGCGAGTAATCACGAATGTACACTCCAAGGGGAATGCTGTGATTGGCTGGGCGCAACTTGAACAGAAAGTTGCGGCTGCCATTTTCTTGATCGGAAATGGTTCCCGGGGCTGAAAATTTCAGTGTAAACTAACATATAGGGTAAGGGTGGAGGTACTCTAACCCCATGTTTGAGAAATGAGGGTGTTAGTGACACAAGTTATGTGTCCAAAACAGTTTTTTTAATCACGTGCAATATTCACAATGATACAGCGACTGCCAGCATGCCCCCCTTGTGTCATGACTACCGATGTTGTCGTGAATATTGGTGCAAATATAAAAAATATATATATTAGTACACACTCACCGGTCACTGTCACATACCCATGTACCTACTCACAAATCTATTCAGACACTCATACACCCACTCACATACCCACTCAGACACTAATGCGCCCACTCACAGACTCACTCACAAACTCATGTGTGTATTCACATAAGCATTTAGAGGCTCATGCACCCACTCACAGATGCACTCAGAGATTCATGTGCTCACTCACATATATAGTTATAGACTGACATACCCGGTCACAGACCCACCTGGTCACAGACCCACTCAGAGACTCATACACCCACTCACAGACCCACTCAGACACTCACACACCAAATCACAGACCCACTGAGAGACTTATGATTCCACTCACACACCCACTCATAGACAGACCCACTCAGACACTTATGCACCCACTCATGGATCCCGTCACAGATTCATGTACCTATTCCTATACACACTCATACATCCATTCACAAATCCACTCAGGCACTCACACACTCACTCACTTACCAAGTCAGAGACTTATACACCCACTAATAAACTCACTCAAAGACTCATGCGCCCATTCATATACCTACTCAGAGAATTATGCACCCACTTATAGACCCTCTGAAGGACTCATGCAGACAGTCACAGACCCACTCAATCAATCAATCAATCAATCAAGCATTTGTATAGCGCGCTACTCACCCGGAGGGTCTCAAGGCGCTTGGGGGAGGGGGGTCCGCTACTGTTCGAACAGCCAGGTCTTGAGTTGCTTCCTGAAGGAGAGGTGGTCTTGGGTAAGGCGGAGGTGGATGGGTAGGGAGTTCCACGTCTTGGCAGCCAGGTAGGAGAAGGATCTTCCTCCCGTTGTGGCTCTTCGGATGCGGGGGACGGCGGCGAGGGCGTGGTTGGTCAATCGTAGCTGGCGGGTGGGAGTGTAGAAGGTCAGACGGTCGATGAGGTATCTGGGGCCTTGGTTGTGGAGAGCTTTGTGTGCGTGGGTGAGGAGTCGGAACGTGATTCTCTTGCTGACGGGGAGCCAGTGCAGGTCTCTCAGGTGTCCGGCGATGTGGCTGTGTCGGGGGATGTCCAGGATGAGTCGAGCTGAGGCGTTCTGGATGCGTTGGAGTCTTTTTGAAGTTTGGCTGTGGTTCCGGCGTAGAGGGAGTTGCCGTAGTCCAGTCGGCTGGTGACGAGGGCCTGGGTGACCGTCTTCCTGGTTTCGGTGGGGATCCACCGGAAGATCTTGCGCAGCATGCGTAGGATGTTGAAGCAAGACGAGGAGACGGCGTTGATTTGTCGGGTCATTGAGAGGGAGGAGTCCAGGATGAAGCCCAGGTTGCGTGCGTGGTCCGTTGGTTTGGGTGCGTTGCCCAGGGCAGGGGGCCACCAGGAGTCGTCCCAGGCGGAGGGTGATGATCCTAGGATGAGGACTTCCGTTTTATCTGAGTTCAGTTTCAGGCGGCTGTTCCTCATCCACTCGGCTACGTCCTTCATCCCTTCATGTAGGTTGGTTCTGGCGGTTGTGGGGTCGTTGGTGAGGGAGAGGATCAGCTGGGTGTCGTCGGCGTAGGAGATGATGTTGAGGTTGTGTTGGCGTGCGATGGCTGCGAGGGGGCTCATGTAGACGTTGAAGAGGGTGGGGCTGAGTGATGATCCTTGTGGTACGCCGCAGATGACTTCGGTGGCCTCGGAACTGAACGGGGGGAGGCGGACTCTCTGGGTTCTTCCGGCGAGGAAGGAGATGATCCACTCCAGTGCCTTCTCTTGGATTTCTCCGTTGTTCAGGCGTTGCACTAGGGTGCGGTGGCAGACTGTGTCGAACGCTGCGGAGAGGTCCAGGAGGATGAGGGCTGCTGTTTCCCCGTTGTCGAGCAGGGCTCGGATGTCGTCGGTAGCTGCGATGAGGGCGGTCTCGGTGCTGTGGTTGGCCCGGAAGCCGGACTGCGAGTGGTCGAGGGATCCATTCGTCTCGAGGAAGGCGGCCAGTTGTCTGTTGACGGTCTTCTCGATGACTTTGGCAGGAAAAGGAAGGAGCGAGATGGGGCGGTAGTTTTGGAGGTCGGTGGGGTCTGCTGACGGTTTCTTCAGTAGGGCGCTGAGTTCGGCGTGCTTCCAGCTCTCTGGGAAGGTGGCGGTGACGAAGGAGGTGTTGATGATGTCCCGGAGGTGGGGTGCGATGACGGCGTCGGCCTTGTTGAAGACGTGGTGAGGGCAGGGGTCGGTTGGTGATCCGGAGTGGATGGAGTTCATCGTGCGGATAGTGTCTTCGGTGTTGATAGGGGTCCAGGCTCGGAGGGTGGAGGTGGGGGCGTTGGAACGGTCGTAGGGTACGTCGGCTGTGTGCTGAAACTGTAGTGTATGTCTGCGATCTTGCTGTGGAAGAACGAGGCGAGCGAGTTGCAGAGGTCTTGCGAGGGAGTGATGTCATTGTTTCCGGCGCTGGGGTTCGAGAGTTCTTTGACGATGATGAAGAGTTCCTTGCTGTTGTGGGCGTTGTTGTCCAGTCGTTCCTTGAATGCGGTTTTCTTGGTGGTGTGGATCAGCTGGTGGTGTTTTCGGGTGGCGTGCTTGAGGGTGGTCATGTTGTCTGCAGTCGGGTCTCTGCGCCATGCTTTCTCGAGGGCCCGGCAGTTCTTCTTGGATATCTTGAGTTCGTCGGTGAACCAGGATGCTTTCTTGTTGCCAGGTCTGACTGGGGGGGTCTTCAATGGGGCGAGGTCGTCTGCGCAGTTGGTGATCCATCTTGTGAGGTTGCTGGCGGCTTGGTAGGGGTTCGTTGAGCTGGCGGGAGGGTTCTGGCTCAGGGATGTGGTGAGTTGGTCGGTGGTGATCTTGTTCCAGCTTCTGCGCGGAAACTGTTGCGGGTGGTGGTGCGTGGTGATCCTGCTGAAGCTGAAGTGGACGCAGCTGTGGTCTGTCCAGTGGAGTCCGGTGGTGTGGCTGAAGGAGATGTCCTTGCTGGAGGAGAAGACGGGGTCAAGCATGTGGCCGGCGAGGTGTGTGGGGGTGGTCACCAGTTGCTTGAGTCCGAGGTTGGCGAGGTTGTCCAGCAGGGTGGTGGTGTTGCGATCGTTGTTGTTCTCTAGGTGGAAGTTGAGGTCCCCAAGGAGGATGTAGTCAGCCGAGGGGAGGGCGTGCGGGCTGATGAGGTCGGCGATGTCTTCGCTGAATTGTGTGCGTGGTCCTGGGGGTCTGTAGATGAGGGTGCCTCTGAGGGTGGTCTTGGGGTCGGTGTGTATCTGGAAGTGCAGGTGTTCGCCGGCTGTGAAGGTGTCGTCGGAGTTGGTCGTGATGCGGATGGTGTTCTTGTGGACGATGGCGATGCCTCCTCCTGTCTGGTTTGCGCGGTCCCTTCGGGTGATCTTGTATCCGTCCGGGATGGCGATGGCGATGTCGGGCGCTGAGGAGGCGTTCATCCATGTTTCCGTGAGGAAAGCGACGTCTGGTGATGTGGAGTCGAGCAGGTTCCAAAGTTCCACGGCGTGTCTGTGGACGGAGCGGGTGTTGAGCAGGAAGCACTTCAGGTGGTTGCTGCTGGTGCTCGGCTTGGCAGGTGTGGTGCAGGTCCGGAGGCAGGAGAACTTGCAGGATTGGCAGGCGAAGGGTCCGTGGGTGCGTCCTGGGGTGGCACGGTGGCAGCCGGGGATGCGGCCGGTGTTGAGTGCGTTGAGGGTGGCGGTGTCGTAAGTCCGGTGGGTGGGTTGGCTGCTGCGGGGGCCAGGGGTTTGGCGCTGGGCGCGGTCCAGGCGCGGACGGGCGCAGACGGGCTTGCCTTAGGCGCGCCTTCGGCGCGCCAGCGGCGCGCCAGCGGCGCGCTTGCTGCGCACGTCCGCTGCGCGGCCGCGCAGCGGCCGCCATTTATGGGGAGGTGGGAGGGAGGAGCAGCTGGGAGGCGGGAGGCAGGGGCAGCGAATGGGCAGTCAGGGGGCGGGGCCGCAGGGACGCAGCGGCGGGAGTGGCGAGAGGCAGCGAGGGGTACAGAAGGAAAAGTGGAGAGAAAGCGGGCACAAATGCGGGCACAATTCAAAAATGGGGCAGCGAGGGGTACAGAAGGAAAAGTGGAGAGAAAGCGGACACAAATGCGGGCACAATTCAAAAATGGGGCAGCGAGGGGTACAGAAGGAAAAGTGGAGAGAAAGCGGACACAAATGCGGGCACAATTCAAAATGGGGCAGCGAGGGGTACAGAAGGAAAAGTGGAGATAAAGCGGACACAAATACGGGCACAATTCAAAAATGGGGCAGCGAGGGGTACAGAAGGAAAAGTGGAGAGAAAGCGGACACAAATACGGGCACAATTCAAAATGGGGCAGCGAGGGGTACAGAAGGAAAAGTGGAGAGAGAGCGGACACAAATACGGGCACAATTCAAAATGGGGCAGCGAGGGGTACAGAAGGAAAAGTGGAGATAAAGCGGACACAAATGCGGGCACAATTCAAAATGGGGCAGCGAGGGGTACAGAAGGAAAAGTGGAGATAAAGCGGACACAAATACGGGCACAATTCACAAATGGGGCAGCGAGGGGTACAGAAGGAAAAGTGGAGAGAAAGCGGACACAAATACGGGCACAATTCAAAATGGGGCAGCGAGGGGTACAGAAGGAAAAGTGGAGAGAGAGCGGACACAAATACGGGCACAATTCAAAATGGGGCAGCGAGGGGTACAGAAGGAAAAGTGGAGATAAAGCGGACACAAATACGGGCACAATTCAAAATGGGGCAGCGAGGGGTACAGAAGGAAAAGTGGAGAGAGAGCGGACACAAATACGGGCACAATTCAAAATGGGGCAGCGAGGGGTACAGAAGGAAAAGTGGAGATAAAGCGGACACAAATACGGGCACAATTCAAAATGGGGCAGCGAGGGGTACAGAAGGAAAAGTGGAGAGAAAGCGGACACAAATACGGGCACAATTCAAAATGGGGCAGCGAGGGGTACAGAAGGAAAAGGGGAGAGAAAGCGGACACAAATACGGGCACAGTTCAAATGGGGGCAGCGGGGGCACAAAAGGGAAAAGGGGAGACAAGCAAGCAATACGGGCACCGAGGCCACAAACGGAAGGGCGATCTTACCAGCAGCAGCAGCGGGCGGCCAGCACAGGCGGATCTGTGTGGTGGGGGAGCGACCCACCTGGCAAGGTCAAGGGTCGCTCACCTCACCGCGCAGCGGCCGCCATTTATGGGGAGGTGGGAGGGAGGAGCAGCTGGGAGGCGGGAGGCAGGGGCAGCAAATGGGCAGTCAGGGGGGCGGGGCCGCAGGGGACGCAGCGGCGGGAGTGGCGAGAGGCAGCGAGGGGTACAGAAGGAAAAGTGGAGAGAAAGCGGGCACAAATGCGGGCACAATTCAAAAATGGGGCAGCGAGGGGTACAGAAGGAAAAGTGGAGAGAAAGCGGACACAAATGCGGGCACAATTCAAAAATGGGGCAGCGAGGGGTACAGAAGGAAAAGTGGAGAGAAAGCGGACACAAATGCGGGCACAATTCAAAATGGGGCAGCGAGGGGTACAGAAGGAAAAGTGGAGATAAAGCGGACACAAATACGGGCACAATTCAAAAATGGGCCAGCGAGGGGTACAGAAGGAAAAGTGGAGAGAAAGCGGACACAAATGCGGGCACAATTCAAAATGGGGCAGCGAGGGGTACAGAAGGAAAAGTGGAGAGAAAGCGGACACAAATACGGGCACAATTCAAAATGGGGCAGCGAGGGGCTCAGAGACTTATGTGCCCACTGACATATCCACCCAAAGATCCATGAACCGACTCGCTAACCCACACAAAAAAACTCATGCAATCCGTTGTAATCGGCTCCTTAGTAAGAGACTCGTGCCTACTCATAAACCCACTTAAAGATTTATACACCCAGTGAGAGACTCACTCAGAGACTCCTGCACCCACTTACATACCCACTCAGAGACTCATGCAACCACTGAAATATCCATACAGAGACTCATGCACTCACTCATATACCTAGTCAGACAGTGATGCACCCACTCACACACTCACTCACAGACTTATGCAACCAGTTACAGACACACCCAGAGACTATTACAGCCACTCACAGAACCCCTCAAACACTCACGCACCAATTCACACACCCAGACTTACGTACCCACTGACAGACCCAGTCAAAGACTCATACACCCACTCACAGACCCACTTAGACACTTATGCACCCAGTCATAGATCTAGTCACACACTCATGTACTCACTGATGTACCCACTCAGACACTTATACACCCATTCACATACCAACTCAGACACTCATACACCCACTCAGACTTATATACCCATTCACAGACCCATTCAGAGACTTATGCACCCACTCACATAACCTAGTGAATCTTTAATACACACTGTTATAGATATATTGAGAGACTGATAAATGTTTTGATTGAGGTATTTTGATAGTGTTTTATCTACTGTGATGGTTAGAATGAATTATATAGTTATACGTTTTGAATGTGGTGGTGGCTATTAAATTCCTGCTGTTGCTTTGTGTTTTTGTGAAGTATGCGCAATCGTCGCGGGGACTGATGTCATCGCAACTCCTGGCGTCACTGTAAAAACAGAAAATAGATTTTAAAGATGGATTTTATAGAAACTCACAAAAAAAACATGACTTTAGAGAATACATTAATAAACCCCTAGTCTGTAAAATACTACAATATGTGTGCTTTACACTTTATAAAAAAGGAGTGATCGTCATGGTTAACAACGTCGTTGTGACCTCCGATGTTGCGGCAAACAAGGAAAATGCATTTTTGATGTTGTTTTTTCGACAAATGAATACAAAGGGGAAAGTTAAATCAATATATTAGTAAATAGCTACACTCAAACTTTATATAAAATATTTCTATATATGTGTTTTACATTTTGCGAAAAACACGCGATATTCGGGGTGTGTCTGCGACGATTGGGTCGTCGTCACGAAAACCAAAAAATTCTTGAGATAAGAAGATTAATGAATTTGTATTAAAAAACGTGACAAATACAACAATAAGTGGTGCACCATGCAGATGTAATGTTCAATATCTAATTATAGAAAAAAAAAGTTATTCAAGTTCACCTAAAAAAAAACAAAGGTAATATGGATATTGAAGTTAATTAATAAAATCTTACAAATCTTAGAAAATCACTTAAAAAACAAATGTTATGGAGAAGTTATAGTTAGGAATGAGAATTCAAAAAAACATACAAATTCACCAAAGAAAATAAAGGTTACAGAGATGTGATAGTTAGGAAATAGAATGTTAAAAACCTCACAAATTCAGTGAAAAAATTAAAAGTTACAGGGACATTATAGTTATGAAATAGAATTTAAAAAAATAGAAATTCACTGATAAAAACAAAGGTTACAGGGACATTATAGTTAGGAATTAGCATTTAAAAACCCTTAGAAATTCACTGAAAAAAACAAAGGTTACAGGGATGTTATAGTTAGGAAATGGAATTAAAAAACCTTTGAAATTCACAAAAAAACAAAGGTTACAGGCATGTTATAGTTAGGCTGACATTTAATGCATACAAACCCAGAGAAAGTCAGCAGTTATTGTTACCTGAGCTAAAAATAACTCATGCCCCCAAAATGCACTCCTTATGACCTCACATATTACATCACTCATGACATAGTCAGTGACATTACTGATGACATCTGGAATGAAATCACTAATGACATCACCTAGAGAAACACTGACACTCCCACTTACACCCTCATAAAACATGTTATTCACCCACTCCCATGCAATCACTAACAAACTCATTCACAGAACCCATACAAACACTCACACATCTTGTCACTCATCCAAACAGCCAGCAACACATCAACTCACCCATAGAGCCAGTAACGGAACCAGTAACTCATATATACTGCCACTCATGCACCTACTCACTTACCAATTCAGCCTTTCATAGATCCAGTCATAGAGACATGGACACACTTGTACACCCACACCCACTCATATACCCATTCAGCTACTGACACAGTAAATAAGTTAACCATACACCTACTCACACACCTACTCACTCACCTATACAGTCACTCACACAGCCACTAACTCGCCCATACAATTACTCACACAGCCACTCAGTTACTCAGTTACTTATACATATACTAATACATATACTCACTCACCTACACAGTGACTGAGAGAACCACACACTCTCACACACAACCTCTCTCACATTGCTTACTCACACACACAATCACTCAAACATCCATTTGCACACATATACAGCCACTCATAAATCCACTCACTCACCCATATACCCACTTACACACCCATTGATGCACTGAGACAGCCATTCCTGTACCCTGTCACTCGCCCATACAGACACATACATTTGCTCAAACAGCCATTCAGCTACTCATGCACCCTGTGATTCACCATTTACAACCACTGATCCACCAACTCAGTCAACTATACAGAAACTCACCTAGCTCTCACTTACTCTTACACCCACTGACACACCCACTCACTCATCCACACAAACACTCACACACCCACTATCTCATGTATACAGTCTTTGACATACCCAGTCAATCTTCTATACACCACTTACACACCCACTCACTTGCCCTTACAGGCACTTCCACAGTGAGTTACCTTAGAATGTATATTTAACACTCAGGAGCTTTTTTAAAAACAATCACACTCATTAGATGATGTCATCAGTGATGTCATTTGAGATGTCTCAGTGATGTCATCAGTGAGATCACTGACCATGTCATGAGTGATGCGTACGTTATAGTTAGCTCAGGTAACTATAAATGCTGATTTTCTCTGGTTTTGTACGAGTGAAATGTCAGCCTAACTATAACTTCCCTGTAATAGTGTATGTATATATATATATATATATATACATATATATATATATATATATATATTATCTACTGGCGGTCGCCAGTAGATAGTTATAGTTACAACCTATTATCCATAGGAAATCCGCGACATTCTATTTGAAATAACGTTGGCGCCGGTTGACGAATCTTTGTGAAAGTTTCCAACTTGTTGGGGCGCTCCGCTCCGCTCCTACCCTGAAAGTCTCAGGGTGATACGTGAAGCGGGGGCCGAGAAAAAGGGGGTCCCAAAACGCGTTTTCCCCATTCATTTTTCCATAGGAACCTTTAGTCGCAGCTACAGCCCGAACTGCTGAACGGAATTACACCAAATTTGGCAAAGAGGTAGTCCTTGGTTCAGACTGGTGCCTTTTGCTTAAATGGTGTAAATCCGTTCAGTAGTTCCTGAGAAAATCAAAAGTAAAAGTACATATATATCTATGGGCGCGTCGGATACGCGTACCCTCAGCGCACCATGCGCGCACCGTCCCGATCACGAGCTGCATGCTAATTGGCTGTCAGCTGGCTGTCAACATTCCGATTCAGGAAGTGTTGGCAGCCATTTTGTCCCTCGGTAGAACCGAGGGACAGAAACAAGTGCGGAAAGCGCAAAAGGGGGCAGGGTAGAAACACCCTAACCCCTAGGTGTGCTCAGGGGGTCCCACAAGGACCCCCTGGGCAAAAAAAAGCATTTTTTTAAATCGGCAGGATGCGCTCAGGGTGCGCGTATCCTGCCGAAAAAATCGAACCGCGGTCTCCCGCGCTCGATGTTAATTGGCCCCGGGTGGGCCAAGTCCCGGGGGCATGGGGGGGTATTTATAATATGAGGGGGCCTCTAAGGCCCCCAAGCCCCGAGGTCCGCTACCCCACGGGGCTTTAAAAATAAATGGTGCGGGAGGGCTCTCGGCCCTCCCGCAGCCCCGAGGACCGCCACCTCCCCGGGGCACTAAAAAATAAAAATGGGGGTCCGTTTTGGACCCCTGAAGCCCGGGGACCACCACCTCCCTGGGGCTGTGAAATTGTTGGGAGGGGGCCGCGCGGCCCCCTCCTGGAGCCCTTGATGGCCCTGGGGATCACCACCCCCAGGGCCGGCTCCTGCAGTGTCCCGGGGTGCCTACCCCCGGGACACTGTAGTTTGCTATGACAGGACGGGAGCCTCGCTGCTCCCGTCCTGTCATAGCAAACTTGGTTTGCATTTTGAAAGAGAGAGCAGGAAACCTGCTCTCTCTTTCAAAATGCAAACTAATTGCTTTCCACATGGGGAGCAACATGTTAGCTGCTCCCCATGTGGAAAAGCAATGCCTGCTCCCGTAGGACGCGGGGAGCCGGCTGGGACTGTGGGGGTATTGGGGACCCCCCACGGTTCCCAACGTTGTATATAGGCCCCGGGGGATGGGGTCCCCGGGAGAATACAAATTAGTACAAGGTGCTAATTTTTTTTTACAGTAAAATTAGGAGACGCGCATCCAGCGCGGCCCCTGGTGTGCACGTGTTGGATACGCGACCTGTTACACGTTTGGTACACAAATCAAACGCGTTGGGTGCGCGACCCCTAACGCATTTGGTGCACGATTCCAACGCGTTGGGTACGCGAATCCAAGAAAATTTTTTTTACAAAAATGTCAGATATAAATGAAGTTTAGGTGTTTAGGTCTTGGGTGGCTCTAAAAAGAGCCGTTCTGTTTTTTGGGATATTTTGGTACCTACAAGTAAGTACCGATGCAGAGTCTAAAGTTGATGAGGAAGACTCTGTTACCCTCATCTGTAAAATGTACACCATCTCTCCTATAGATGCCGTCCATATTAAAACGCAGATTGTTGTTGTAAATGGAGCCCATTCTATAATCTCTGAGATAAGCAGAAACAGCTTTATTGACGTGTTTCCTAGCTTTCTCAATCTGTGGACAAAATTTATTGGACCAGTTCCATTTCTGTCTTTGACATATATTAGAATATACAAAGTCAGTTTGGGGGAAAAGTGATATCAATTCTCCAAAGGTGTCCTTCATAAGCATTTCCAGACCTACCCCAGTCAAAGTGCCTAGGTCATTGCCACCACAGTGCACAATTATGAGGTCAGGGTGTTGGAGATGCAAAAGGATTTAACCAATGGCATCAATTGGTGCCACTTTAATCCTCTCTGTCCAATCCATTTAATGTCTACATTTGGCAAAGCTAGGTCTTTGTCAATGCCACTGTTTTCTGCATACCTTTGGCTCCAGAAAATATATCTGTGTCCCACAATCCACACTCTAAGCATCTTGAAAGGAGGTCTGGATGCACTCAGAAGGTGTCTGTATGTGAAATGGCAGTTTGACTACTAAAGTTTTTCTAAAATGGTGGATAAGATGCAGTTTGAAAAAAACTGAAAAAAAAATGATTGGCTGTTTGAGAATATTATAGACTAAAAAGTAGGGTGCATGTTTCTGAGTTTCAAGAGCACGTTTCTTATTGGTTAATGAAAAGCGTTTGAAAGGAACATTAGACAGGATAAGCTGATATTTTGAAAAGTCAAGCGCACTTGTTGTTTGGATTAGCAACATTGTGTGCTGAACTTGTGACCTGTGAGTTCAGTTCAGTGTTCCATGAACTGTTACTATGGTAACAGGCTGTAAGCAGATTGGGGGTAGGGTTGAAAGTTATATCAATTGGATAGGCTTGAAATGTGTAACCAATAGAAATGTGTGTTAGCTTTTGAATTAATGTGGGAAGTAATGTAATTTGATATTTACATGTATATGTGTGCAGAAAGAGAGGGAAAGTTTGCCATTTTTTGGTTTTGCTAAGAGCAGTGCAGTACAGACATTTGGTTTAAGAACATCTGGTGTGTGACTGACATACTTCTTAATCAACAAATTAATTTGAAAGGTGAGTTATTAATTTGTGAGGTGTTGTATGTTGTGTCTTTGTTTTTAATAAGACTAATGTTTTTCTCCTGCTAAAGTCCAGGGAGTAGTGTTGCTTGTCTAGAATCACACTGTGAGTCTGTGTGCATTTGGGCAACCACTGTGAGAGAAGCATTTGGGTACTTCATGTCTTTGCAGACAGATAACCGCTTTAAAACCTGTCATGTTGTCAAATTTTCGTAGTATTAGAAGCCAGTTATTGCTTGTGCATTCGCAGAATGAGACAGTCATTCACAGTAGACTGCAGTAGTGAATTTTGTAAAAAGTGTGCAGTCACCTTACCCCTTCCAGACTAGTGAATGTGTTTTGGAAAGGTCCAAGGAACTGTGTTGCTTGTCTAGAATCACACTGTGAGTCTATCTGCATTTGGGAACCATTGTGAGAGAAGCATTTGGGTACTTTATGTCTTTGCAGATAGATAACCGCTTTAAAACCTGTCATGTTGTTAAGTTTTCGTAGTATTAGAAGCCAGTCATTGCTTGTGCATTCGCAGAATGAGACAGTCATTCACAGTAGACTTCAGTAGTGAAGTTTGTAAAATGTGCGCAGTCACCTTACCCTTTCCAGACTAGTGAATGTGTTTTGGAAAGGTCCAAGGAACTGTGTTGCTTGTCTAGAATCACACTGTGAGTCTATCTGCATTTGGGCAACTATTGTGAGAGAAGCATTTGGGTACTTTATGTCTTTGCAGACAGATAACTGCTTTAAAACCTGTCATGTTGTCAAGTTTTCGTAGTATTAGAAGCCAGTCATTGCTTGTGCATTCGCAGAATGAGACAGTCATTCACAGTAGACTGCAGTAGTGAAGTTTGTAAAATGTGCGCAGTCACCTTACCCTTTCCAGACTAGTGAATGTGTTTTGGAAAGGTCCAAGGAACTGTGTTGCTTGTCTAGAATCACACTGTGAGTCTGTATGCAATTGGGCAACCACTGTGAGAGAAGCATTTGGGTACTTTATGTCTTTGCAGACAAATAACCGCTTTAAAACCTGTCATGTTGTCAAGTTTTAGTAGTATTAGAAGCCAGTCATTGCTTGTGCATTCGCAGAATGAGACAGTCATTCACAGTAGACTGCAGTAGTGAAGTTTGTAAAATGTGAGCAGTCACCTTACCCTTTCCAGACTAGTGAATGTGTTTTGGAAAGGTCCAAGGAACTGTGTTTCTTGTCTAGAATCACACTGTGAGTCTATCTGCATTTGGGCAACCATTGTGAGAGAAGCATTTGGGTACTTTATGTCTTTGCAGACAGATAACTGCTTTAAAACCTGTCATGTTGTCAAGTTTTCGTAGTATTAGAAGCCAGTCATTGCTTGTGCATTCGCAGAATGAGACAGTCATTCACAGTAGACTGCAGTAGTGAAGTTTGTAAAATGTGTGCTGTCACCTTACCCCTTCCATACTAGTGAATGTGTTTTGGAAAGGTCCAAGGAACTGTGTTGCTTGTCTAGAATCACACTGTGAATCTGTGTGCATTTGGGCAACCACTGTGAGAGAAGCATTTGGGTAGTTCATATCTTTGCAGACAGATAACCGTTTTAAAACCTGTCATGTTGTCAAGTTTTCGTAGTATTAGATGCTCCAGGAATCACGCTGTCACTTCCCATGCACTCCTCTAGTCAGCAATCCAGCACCATGTGCTAATGCAATCAGTGCGTCAAAACTTAAACACTTATAAATTCCCCTATGCACACTCCTTGCAGTACCCAGGCCTTAGCACATAGACTGCTACAAATCCCTATCTTCTACCCATGAAGTCCTCTAACCACCTACACACTTGTCTTTCAGTCCTTCAATTCTCAGGCAGTATCCATACACTCCAATAAAGACATTGTTACTCCCTATGCACTCCTCCAGTCAGCTATCCAGCACATATACTAATCCAAACACTGTGCCATAACCAAACACTTATAAATTCAGCCAGGCACTGACCTTAAAGTACTCTAATCATTCAGTCAGTACCCAATTACTCATGCAGTGTCCCAGGCTTTAGTACATAGACTGCTTCAAACACCTATCAAGTATGCATGTAGTCCTGTAACTACCTACACACTTGTTTTTCACTTCTTCAATTCTCAGGCACTATCCATACACTTCAATAAACACCTTGTTACTCCGCATGCACTCTTCCACTCAGCCATCCAGCACATATAGTAATCTAAACACTGTGCCATAACCAAACACTTATGAATTCAGCCAGGCACTCACCTTGAAGTACTCTAATCATTCAGTCAGTGTTCAATTACTCATGCAGTGACCCAGGCCTTAGCACATAGACTGCTTCAAACACCTATCCACTACGCATGTAGTCCTGTAACTACCTACACACTTGTTTATTAACACCTTCAATTCCCCAGTCAGTATCTATACACTCTAGCAGTCTCCTCTAGTGACCCATTCAGCTCCATGTACTAATCCATTCAATGCGCCAAAACCCAATCACTTAAAAATTCACCTAGGCACTATCCTTACAGTACTGTTTACATTCAGTTACTATCCAAATACTCATTCAGTGATTTAGAGCCTTAACACATACTGTGTTTCAAACTCCTATCCACTATACATGTCATCCTCTAACCATCTACGCACTTGTGTTTAAGGCTTTTAATTCCCCAGTCAGTCTCCTTACACTTCAAGAAACACCCTGTCATTCCCCTTGCAATCCTGTATTGACCCATTCAGCACCATGTACTAATGCATTCACTCTGCCAAAACCCAACCGCTTATAAATTCACCCGGGCATTCTCTTTGCAGTACTTTAATCATTTAATCAGTACACAAGTACTCATGCAGTGATTCTGGCTTCTGCAGATGGACTGCTACAAATCTTTATCGAATATGCAAGCACTCCTTTAATCACTTACACACTTATCTTACACACCTTCATTTCCCCAGGCAGTTTCCATACACTAAAGCAAACATCCTGTAACTCTCTTTGCAGTGTTGTAGTGACCCATTCAACACTATGTACTAATCCATTCACTGTGCAAAAACTGAATCACTTTTAAATTCACCAAGGCACTCTCCGTGTACTACTCTAATCATTGTTTTGCAACCCAACTACTTATACAGTGAGCTAGGTTTTAACACGTGCAATGTGTTTCTATAGTAATTGAAGGGTATAATTTGTAAATTTATTAAAATTAATTTATTTATAATTATTTCTTACAGATATTGTTTATCATCATTAAAACAAACTTATCATGCCTAAAAAATCAAGAAAGAGAAAACGACAGCAAAATGAAAATGATTTGAACAAATCTGCAGAAGAAGTATTGGATGACCAACATCATGTGGCTAAAAAGAAAAAGTCTTTCGGTAAGACAACAAAAGAATTCCTTAAAAAAATTTCAAAGCCTAGAAATAGTGTACAAATTGTACAAAGTAAAAACAATGCTTCAACTAGAAAAAAGAATATGAGTAAAAAGAAAGGAGTAAATGGAAAATTACATTCAAACGATACAATGAATGGTAAAAGAAGGCAAAATCAGTATAAAGAAATCAGGAAAAAGATTTTTTATAATAGAGTTGTTTTTAACTTGCTTAAAGATGTTAAAAAATATAAAAGAAGAGCACTATTTTATAAAAAGAAAAAGTATATTGAATCCATTGTTCAAAAAGCTTTGGAATTAAAAAGGAAATTATTTATTTTAGTTTTGAATAGAATTCGATCACTACATAAACCAATCCATTTTTTGAAGGCCAAAAGTAAGAAGAAAAAAGTAATTAACAGAACTAATTTTTGTGAATTTTTTTTGGGTGAATGGAAACATAGTTCAAGTTCAGAGCCGTTCTTTAATGAAGAGAGTTATTTTCAGACCAATAATTTATTGCATGCAGTTGATACCAGTGGTCGTGCTTATGAGGTTAGAAATGGTTGTGCAATTGAGAAAGAGAAGATGGTTCCCAGAAATGTAGAAGAAGTGATAGCTGATGAAGCTCTAGGGAGACGTCCTAAAGCCCCAGTGTATACTTGGGATTGCAGTAGTATTTGTAGTGTACGACAGGAATCTATTGATATTTTACGCAATTTCTTACGAGAGTATACTAAAAAAGTGTTAAGCAAAAGATTAAGATGTTACAAGGACTAGACCCTTGCAGAGTGAGAAAAAATACTGGTTTGCAAGGTCATTCTCTGGCTTGTCTTTCTAGAAAAGTATGTCAAAGTGTTTTTCATCATTTTAGGATGTTAGCAGTACATCATTCTGAAATGCGGAAGTTAGTTAGAAGATTGTATTATGCAAAAAGTCCAGCACTTAAATTAAATGAGTTGAACAGTGCTCTTTTGTGTGGGTCAGTATCTGATGTGAAGAAGGTTTGTGACGAAATTGAGTTTTGTTACTTTGGTCCGGAAGAAGAGAGTGCAGAAACTGACACATTGATAGAAGAAAATGTTGAAGAGAATGTGCAACATACTACTCCAAAAAAATTTGAAGAACAAATTACAAAGTTTATGGTGATTTCAGGTGAAAGGCCAAATTATTCTTGTATTTGTTGCCGGCGAACTCACTATAGAAATCAGACTAGGAGTGTTGATCTGTATTTTAAAAGTGAAAAACAAAATAATGATGAGTGGAAGAATTTTGCAACTTATTTGTGGGTAGAGAATTGTTTTGATTTGGGTACTGATCAACGTATTTGTAAATATTGTTATAACAAATTGGATGAAAATAAAATGCCTGCTAGAGCTGTTCATAATGATCTAGAGTTGATAACTATTCCTCCGGAACTAATAGATTTAAACACGTATGAGTCTATTTTGATTCAATGTGTACACCCATTTCAGGCTATTGTTCGAATGGAGCCAAAAACAGGTAAATTGCCTCCGAGTGATTTACAGAGAGGATTAAAAGGAAGAGTTGTATATTTACCACTGGATTTAAAGAAAAATATTGACACTATTGGTGTAGAGAATGTAGAAAGTGAACCATTAGTTATTCTAGTTAATGGTGTTCCTACTAAGAGTAAGAAAATCTGGCAAGAATTAGTGGATGTTAGAAAAGTGCAAAAGGCAACATTATATCTAATAAAAAACAATGAGTACTATAAAAATGTGTATGTGGAAGAAGAAGAAATACTTTTAGATGATGACACTGAAACATCAAGTGGTCAAATTGAAAAAGTGGACATGTCAAAAAATGAAGAAATCTATGAACATTATAGTGTACATCCACTTCATTCGAAAGAAGTGATGGGAAATACTATTGAGTTATTCCAAATGAAGGAAGCAAAGGGTACTCCCATCAGTGTATGGGAGAAAAGTTTGGAAGCTCGTTGTTTTCCGCAGCTTTTTCCAACTGGAAAAGGTGGACGATATGATGAACGACCTGTGCAGATTCCTGCATCTGAATATCGGACAACAAGATTGTATGCAGAAGATCCAAGGTTTCGACAATGTATCCCATATATATTTCATCTTTTGTTTGAGAGTGACTTATCTGGACTTTCATATGCAGTCAACCACATTTTGAAAACAGGAGTACATTTTCAAAATGTTTCTGCAAAGCAATTTATGGATAAAGTACATCAGAGAGACGATCATCTAGAATCTCAGTTGATTAATTTGATGGCATGTCAGCGTGGTACTAATGAGTATTGGTACCGTCGTCATGGAGAACTTAAATGCATGCTAAGGAACTTAGGAACTCCTACATGGTTTCTTACCCTAAGCTGTGCTGAATACGCTTGGGATGATTTACTTGAATTTCTTCGTGAGGCAAATTCAAATGGGAACCGGAAAGTACAGATATTGTGAAAACAAATATGTTGGACACATATTATCCAAATAGAAGTCATCATCTTGAGAACATATGTCTTTATGAAGTGCTGCAAAACTACACTTTTAAACGGAATACTACAGAAAACATCACTGATGGAAAATATGCAGTAATTGGTTCCGAAGGATGTTTGGTGAAACAAAGGAAAGGAAATTTGATTAATCACAGAAAACTGAGTTGTGACACTACTGATAAAAGAGAATTTTACTATTTTGCACTTTTGCAACTGTTCAAACCGTGGCGTTCAGAATTGGAATTACTTGGAGAATTTCAGAGTTATGAAGATTCCTTCAATGCTTGTAAAGATACCATACAATGCACTGTTTTTGCAAATTATGTAAAGATGTTGAACGATGAAATTGACCAAGAAGCTACTATTGCAGCTGAGATTGCTAGAGACAGTTCTCAAGACAGTCAAACTTCTGCTGCGATCAGTGAAGATCCACTAGGACAACCAATTGTTGAAAATGAAGCAGCAATTGCTATGAAGGAAGTTGAAACAGCAATGCTTCAAGGTCGAGAAGATATTATGGACTTAACAAACTTGGAAGAACAACTAAATGTTGAACAACAAGAAATATATCAGCAAGTGAAGCAACAGATTGACCATGGATTACTTCATGAAAACAAAGAATGCTCATGCACATCTTTTGAACCTATCCGGATGTATGTGAGTGGACAAGCTGGAACAGGAAAAAGTTTCTTAATAAAAGTAATGACCAGTTATCTACACAAAATAACTGAGTCACATTTGTCTTGTGTTGTAACTGCTCCTACTGGGTTGGCAGCACACAACATTAAAGGAATTACATTACATCGTTTACTAATGCTACCTGTGGAGCATGAAAACAAATTGGAATATCATAAGCTATCTGGAGAAGCTTGTTATGAAGTTTCAAGAGTGCTGAAGAAAATGAAAGTTCTGATTATTGATGAGGTAAGCATGGTCTCAAACTTAATGCTTGCTTTTGTGCATTTAAGAATGCAGCAAATTCTTAAAACAGAGTACGATGTGTTATTTGGAGGAAAACATGTTATAGTTTTTGGAGATCTACTGCAACTTACTCCCGTAAAAGGACAACCAGTATTTAAAATGCTTGTGCATGAAGACACCAGAAAGTCTGTGGGTAGTGTTGGAAACGTTAACATTTGGTCATATTTTGAATACAAAGAACTCATTACGAATATGCGACAGGCAAATGATGTTGATTATGGAACTATTCTTCAAGATGTAAGAATTGGAGTACTGACAGAACATGGGAAAGAGGCTTTACAGAGTCGGTTACTTTTGAATTTGTTTCCAAATGAAAATATAGTTAAGGAGAAAATATATAAGAAAATTGCAGAAACCAAATCAGTAATCTGCTTAATGCCAACACTGTGACAGTGTTCTATATTCAACATAGAAGTTTTGAAGCTCGAAAATGAAGAAATAATAAAAATGGAGGCCATTGATAAAATAGAGCATGAAGGAATCACTATTATTTTGACCGAAAAATTGCAAACAAGATTGCATTCTTTAGAAAATTCAATATCTAAAACTGCTGGTTTAGAAAAGAATCTATATGTATGTATAAACTGTCGGGTAATTTTAAGGCGTAATTTGGATGTAGAAAAAGGTTTAGTTAATGGAGCAATGGGTAAACTTGTGGATTTTGTAAATTATCAAAAAAGAGATGAAATTGAATTTTTAAAAATCAAATTTGATGAAATTGAAGAAATAAAACAAATTGGTCGTTGTTCAGTTCGTTTTTTGCTTGTAAAAGATTTATATGTCCGTAGAAAACAATTTCCACTTTCTTTGGCATATGCAGTGACTATTCATAAATCTCAAGGATTAAGTGTAGATAGTGCTTTGGTGAACATTGGAAGTACCGTGTTTAAAGAGGGTATGGCATATGTTGCTTTGTCCAGAGTCAGAAGTTTATCTGGTTTGTTTTTAATTGATTTTGATGACTCAAAGATTATTGCAGATACAAACTGTGTAAAAGAGTATAATAGATTAAGAAGAGCGTATGCTCCCAATTTAGGTCAGTTTCCTGTATTTGAAAAGCGTGTGGTAGGTCGAAAAAGAACACATGACAATATTTGTAGTAAAGTTATAGCAAAGAAAAAAAATAAAGATAATGTTGTAATTGCAAGCAAGAAGACAAAGGACACTAATGAAGACATTGTTGGTTATCAGTTTGAAAATAGTTCAGGTATCAACTGCTATGCTAACGTAGTAGTTAATGTTGTTTTTTTCTTGAAAGTTTGCAACAACAAATTATGGAGAATCGGGAAAAAATATTTTGCTCCATGTTGTATTCTGTTTATGAAAAATTGAGGACTGATAAAAGTAAAATGCAAAGCGTTTCTGAAATTCGTCAAGTTTTGGATATATGTTGTGGATCAACACAATTTAGACAAAATATGCAACAAGATGCTCAGGAATTTTTAATGTATATGCTTACTGTATTGGAAAATGAAGGGATAGACATTGAAAATCTTTTCGGCCTTTGTTATAAATGGGAACATGTATGTGAAATTTGTATGTTTACATGTACCACTGATATAGACACAGAAAGATTTATATATTTGACATTACCAGAGTGTAAATCAGTATCTTTTAATAAACTAGTTAAAGCAGCAAATCAAAACATGAAGTGTACCCAATGCAAATCTGAAATGTTATCAACATTATTTATAGAAAAATATGGACAATATATAATTTTAATGATGCAACGTTGTACAGCTGATGGAAGAAAATTGGACACTTTCATAAAAAGTTGTAGCAACTCAACTATCAATATCAGGAAGGACTTTTGTTGCAGTAGCAATTATTTTCCATCTTGGTGCTTCCACTACATCTGGACATTACACTGTGTATCTAAAATGTAATAAAGGCTGGACATATTGTAATGATGCTCAGTTGGTTTTTAAACAACGTTTGCCAAGTGAATTACCAAATTCTTACCTAATATTTTTAAAACCAAAGTTTTAGGAAGATAATTTGGCCTCTGAGGAATTTATTAATATGTATTAATACGATTACTATTGGACAATTTTAATGTAAAGGACTTCAACAATACCATTTGGCCAAGAGGAAAGGTGTATGTTTCAATTGTGGACTTTTTCTTGTACATTCTCTCTGCATATATTTTTAGCCAACAACATTTACAGTGTATATAAATTTACGTTTGAAAATTTTCTTAGGAGTTAGCATTTTTATATATATGTGATTTGCATTATATGCTATGTTATTTTTGGATGTAGTCTTGGGTTTTTAAAACAATATTATTTATTGTTTTTTTTGCCCTCTATTATGTGATGAGTATGATTGAAAACACTGTTTCTAGTGAATTTCAATTTATTCTGATGACAGTAAAAAGACAAACAAAATAATTTGTAAAATGATAAAATTATGCTGTATTGTAAAAAATATAATATTATATATTATAACTATTTTTCTTCTCTTTCACAGATCGTAATTCTAAAATAACATTTTTAGAAATTTATTTTATAAAAAACAATTGAAAAATAATGTGTACCATTTATTATTTGTATTACTGTGAAGGTAAGTTTAACTAAGTATTAAAATGCACAATAGCCTGTGTTTGCACAGAGGTGAAGAAAGGAGAGATGGATGTAGTAGATATGTGTAGAAAGATGCTCTGTGCGTGTTTTAAGTTGCACAATAAAGTTAACATGAATACTGAGTGTCACTGGGAGCCAAGAAACCCACTCAGATATGTGCAGTAACTGCCAAAGAGTTGTATTTTAGAGACATATAAAATGGGATATAGTTTTAGAACACATATCTGCAAAATAGGTATATGGGGCAGATTTACAAGCCTCTTGCGCCACTTTTGCGTCACTTTTCCCATGTTAAAAGTGATGCAAAAGTGGTGCAAGGGGCTTGTAAATCTGCCCCATGGTGTTCAATAGAGAGACGTAGTGGCTACTAGTGTTTTGGAAGCTTCAGGATTTGATGAAGGAAGGCACAACTTGGAGAATTGGTTTTATTTCTCTTCATTTACTCACTTTCAATATATGCTACAATGCACAGCATACATAGAAGGAGAGAAATGCCTTCATTTATTGATTTTTGTGCAGGAATTTGTGTCTTCCTGCACAAAAAAAAACTCTACACGACACAGCTATCCTTGCACCGTGGTGCAAGGGTGCCTGTGTCATCACATGGCTGCAGTTTAAGCCACAGTGCAGAAGGAAGCAGAAACTTGCAACATATTTATGTACATATGTTGCATGCCTGTGCTTCGGAAGTACTGCAGTACATTGCAGCTAAAGAGCTTACAGTGTCATGCTGCAGCATTTCCTTATAGTTCTGCACTTATACATTCACCATACACCACAAATGCATTCTTTCAGTCAATTATGCACTACAGATACATTCTTCTAAACTTTCACACACTAGGATAAAAATGTAGCTCTTTTTTTAACCAGAGTAGGTAGTTCTGAAAAGAACTTTTTTTTTGTTTTGTTGCTTTATATATATATTTTTTTTTTTGAACAATTTTTTTTTATTTTTTTTTATCAGGAACAAAAAGTCAACGGGACCAACAAAACCATGAAAAAAAGCCAACAAGATGAAAAAAACTGTCATTTTAGAAAAGGAAAACCCAAAAAAATCAGCATCGGTGGTTTCTTTGTGCTGTGCATATTAAATCAATAGACTGCTCCCCATAGCATAAAAGTTTGTTGCATTTAATGCAAACAATTTTCAACTGGCCAAATTCAGGACGGATATCAGGATGGCCAGGTGAAGAGGCTGCCGTAGATGTACTGGCCACTGCTGCAGTTGGAATAACACGCAGTCTTCTGCACTCCTCCCTTGCTAGGTTCACTGGATGCAGTGTCTTGAGATGCTTTAGCATACTTCCTGTTCCACAAGAATATTTTTTTGTGGGGTCTCCTCTTGATAATACTCGGCTGCATATTTTGCAGGTCACCTTCACTGCATTTACTTTTTTTTGCCCCGGAGGTATGGTGAAAAATTTCCACACCACAGAGGTGTATTTTTCTGGTCGTGGTGGCTCTGCAACAAAATCATCATCTGATGAATGATCAGAGTTGGAGGCAGGTTGCTGTCCAGAAGCCATTGTAAATTAAGCAGTACAGGTGTCCAACACAAAAGTATTGAAGTCTTCTAACTGAAGATGTTGTCCCAAGGAAGATCTAACAAAAGTGATTAAAATGGGTGGGGTCCTTCAATACTTAGAATAGGAAGTGTTATGAACCAATCAAATCTCTTTTTTATGGTCACATGGGATCCGCGTACAGTACACGCACGCAGCACGCATCCAGCGCGACTTCGCGAAAACGGATTTCAAAGTAATGTTTATTAAAAAAAACCAAAATACTATTTATATAATTATCTCAGATAATCTCTTGTGTTAATATTCAGGTTAAATATATATATATATGTTTATAGAAAATAAAACATTTCGCGGGATTCGCGTACCTACCGCGTAGAAGATATATATGACGTCAAGCGGAAACGTGCAAGCGTCGCGTAGCGTAAACGTATTATGTGCGTATGCGCTTGAAATCGCGTACAGATCGCGTTACAAACGCGCAGTAAAATGCGTACCCAACGCACACCGTACGCGGATCCACTCAAGAATCCTAAAATGGAGGTTAGGTTCCGCGTGGTAGTCAAGGAAGGTGCGCTTTGGGTGCGCGTCTTCAAAAAATGTAATTTAAAAAAAAAAAAAAGTAAATATAATATTTTAAAAAATATAAAAAATAAAAAAATGAAAAAGAATATCAACATTTTTTAAAACATTTTTTTTTCAATTTATAGAAAAATTATTAATTTTTTTTTAAATAAAAAATTTGAAATTAAATTGTTTAAAAAAATGTAGTAAAGAAATATCAAAAAAAATAAATTCAATAATTAATACATTAAACAATTGTCATTGAAAAAACCTTTGAAATTCACTGAAAAAACCATAGGTTTCAGACACGTTATAGTTACAAATTAGCATTTAAAAAACCTTTGAAATTCACTGAAAAAACCATAGGTTTCAGACACGTTATAGTTACAAATTAGCATTTAAAAAACCTTTGAAATTCACTGAAAAAACCATAGGTTTTAGGGACAGTTATAGTTACTTGGACATTGCACTCGTACAAAACCCGTGAAATTCCCCCGTTATAGTTAGTCCAGCTAACTATAACTCACGCCCCGCAATGCACTGCTGATGACGTCACATATTACATCACTCATGACATGGTCAGTGACATCACTGATGACATCACTGATGACATCTCAAATGACATCACTGATGACATCATCCACGTGATAATCTGATGCACCTCCTCACACCCTAATATAATCTTTGATACACCCACTGTAAATTACAGACTGCCATTCGCAAAACCATAGACACTCCAACACCAATAACTACATACCCACTCACTGATTCTTAGGTCTACGCACACATCCACTAACTCACCCGTACAGTCACTCATACTTATGGTCACTCAGTACAGGACTATCATATGCACTCATACTCCTATATAGACACTAAAAACGGCCACTTATCCATAGAGGTACTCACACACCTAGTCAGTCATGCAAATAATTAAACACACTGCCATTTACTCACCTATACAGTTATACACACACCAGCTCACTTAATCATACAAATACTAGCACATTGTTACGCTCTTATACAATCACTGATACAAGCACACACTCATCCATACAGCCACTATCACAATCACTCACTCTCGCTTATAGCTATTTATATACTCCAACACACATATATACTGGCTTTCACATATGTAGTTACTCACACATGTGCCACTGGGACATACATTCACTCACTAACACACTCTTACACACACTTACCCACCCATACAGTCTATCACAGATGCACTCTTGAAACCATCCACCCAGTGAATCACCCACTCACACATCTATGCACAGAGTCGCACACACCCCACCCACATAAACACTCAGGCACCCATACAGATACTCAGACAACAAATCAATAACTCATATAGACACTCATGTAGCTATTCACAAACCCATGCAGCCACTTACACAGCAACAGACAGACGGATACAGACATTCACCCAGTTTAGTCACTAACCCATGCATTCAGTAAGATATGTTAAATCACTCACTTATAGAGTCAGTCATGCACCTACTAAATCATCCATACAGACACTTACACACCCACTCATTCTTCAATACATCTTTTCCTATATATATTAAAAATATTTAAACTTTACAGAAACACACAGTCACTGGATGATGTCATCAGTGATGTCATTTGAGATGTCATCAGTGATGTCATCAGTGATGTCACTGACCATGTCATGAGTGATGTAATATGTGACGTCATCAGCAGTGCATTGCGGGGCGTGAGTTATAGTTAGCTGGACTAACTATAACGGGGGAATTTCACGGGTTTTGTACGAGTGCAATGTCCAAGTAACTATAACTGTCCCTAAAACCTATGGTTTTTTCAGTGAATATATATATATATATTACCTACTGGCGGTTGCCAGTAGGTAGTTATAGTTAGGACCTAGTTTCCAAAGGAAAAGCGTTTTTTCTTTTGCCAATATCTTTGGCGCCGGTTGAAGAATCTTCGCGAAATTTTCAAAACTAATTGCCCGCTCCGGTCAGCTCCTGTCTTGAAAGTTTGGGGGTGATTCGGCAAGCAGGAGCCGGGAAATAAGGGGGGTCCCAAAACGCATTTTTTCCATGTTAATTTCCATAGGAAATTTTGGAACAGGCTACAGCCCGAACTGCTGAACGGAATTACACCAAATTTGGCAAAAAGGTAGCTCTTGGTTCAGAAAGCGTCCTTTTTTTAATGGTGTAAATCCATTCAGTAGTTACAGAAAAATTCAAGAAATAAAAATATCGATATCTGACCACCGTGGAGGAGTCGCGAACCCTCCCGGGCACGAGCTTCACTCTGATTGGCTGCCAACACTCCAAACCAGGAAGTGTTGGAAGCCATCTTGTGACTCGGTAACTGAGTCACAAGAAAAAGGGGGAATAAAAGATGAAAAATACAAAAAGGGGGCAGGGTAGAAACACCCTGACCCCCTAGGCCTGCTCAGGGCCACAAAAATCTTTTCTTTTTTTTTAAATCAGCCGAATTCGCGCTTGGTTCATGAATCGTTATTCTTAAGCCCCCTGGTGGGCCAGGTCCCTGGGGCAATGTTTAATTATATAGCGGGGGCCTGCGGGGGGCCCCCGCAGCCCCAGGTACTGCCACCTCTCCGGGGATTTATGAATAATGTGGGGGGCCTGCAGTCCCCCCACAGCCCCCCCCGCAGCCCCGGGGTCCGCCACCTCCCTGGGGTTTTGTTGAAATAAGGGTGGGGGGGCCTCACGAGCCCCCCCAAGCCACGGGGACTGCCACCTCCCTGGGGCTTTATTAAAAATGGGTGGGGGGCCTTGTGGGCCCCCCAAGCCCCGGGGACTGCCACTTCCCCAGGGCTTTGATAAATAATTAGTGTGGGGGGGCTTGAGCCCCCCCACACTGCCACAGAGAAAATCACCTCCCCGGGCATTGTATATGCTAATATGGTGGTCCGCTAAGGATGCCCGGGGAACACCACCTCCACGGGGCTATGCAAATGAAGGGAGGGGAGCTGCACGGCCCCCCTCCTGGAATCCTTGATGGCCCTGGGGACTGCCACCTCCCTTGGGCTGTGATAAATAATTAGTGTGGGAGGGCTTGAGCCTCCCCACACTGCCCCAGGGAAAACCACCTCCCCGGGGCATTGTATATGCTAATATGGGTGTCCGCTACCGACCCCCGGGGACAACCACCTCCCCGGGGCTATGCAACTGAAGGGAGGGGAGCCGCGTGGCCCCCCTCCTGGAGCCCTCGATGGCCCTGGGGACTGCCACCCTCCAGGGCCGGCTCCTGCAATGTCCCGGGCTGCCCACCCCTGGGACATTGCTGTTTGCTATGGCAGGGCGGGAGCACAGCTCCCACCCTGTCATACTAAACTCTGCATTGCTTTTTGGACGTGAGATCAGGAAACCTGCTCTCGCTTCCAAAAAGCAAAGCAGATTGCTTTTGGGCAAGGGGAGCTGCATGTCAGCAGCTCCCCTTGTCCAAAAGCAATGCCGGCTCCCATAGGAGATGGGGAGCTGGCAGGGACTGTGGGGGCATTGGGGCTCCCCCCATGGTCCCCAACTTGAGGGCCGGCCATGGGGGATGGGGTCCCCAGCGCCAGAAGTGGCCCGGGAGGGAGCCACTCAGCCCCCTCCTTTTGATTTTTTTTTTATAAAAAAAAAAAAACAGAAGGGCAGGCCTTGGGGATGGGGTCCCCGGGGCTGAAATTGGCCAATGGAAGGGGAGCCACGCGGCCCCCCTCTCGTATTACTTAAAAAAAAATTAAAACGAGGCCATGCCCCGGGGGATGGGGTCTCCGCGGCCGAAATCGGCCTCAGGAGGGGGGCTGATCTTCCTGTTTTTTTTTTTTTTTTTAAATGTGGCAGACCCTCGGGGATGGGGTCCCCAGGGCCCAAAAAAAGATTAAAAGAAGGGGGGCCACACAGCCCCCCTTCTAACCACTGCTGGTGGGGCGATGAGGTCCTCTTGTGACCTGAGGACCTCAGGACACAAGTGGACTTCATCCCCCGAGCAGCAGTGCACCAGGAGCTGCGTTTGCAGAGTGGTGTAAAAAGGGGGCATGTCCTCGGACCACTCTCAGCAACCCAGCTGTGTGGCGCTTACTGGAGGTACCTGGTGGGCTAGTCGGCCCCCAGGGATCCTCATGAGGAAAGGGGACTTCATCCCCCAACCAAGAGCGCGCCAGGAGGCGTGTTTGCAGAGTGGTGGAGAAAGGGGGCATGGCCTGTGACCACCTCTCAGCAATCCCACTGTGTCAGGCTTACTGGAGGTAAGAGGTAGGCTAATTGGCCCCTAAGGACCCCCAGCAGTGAAGGGCACTTCAATCCCCATCGAAGAGCGCGCCAGTGAGCACGTTTGCAGAGTGGTGGGCAAAGGGGGCGTGGCCTGTTATGAGAACTTAGCATTCCTGCTGTGTGGTACTTACTGGAGGTAATAGGAGGGGTAGTTGGCCCCCAAGGATGTCCTTGTGGGCCAAGTACCCCTCTTGTTACCTCCAGCAAATCCCACACAGTAGGATTGCTAAGACGTCTTCGGAGGCCATGCCCCCTTTCTCCACCACTCTGCAAACGTGCCTCCTGGCAGACTATGGGATGGGGGATGTAGTCCACTTTACTCCTGAGGGACTTTGGGGGCCAAGAAGCCCTCCTGGTATCTCCTGTAAGTCCTACGCAGCAGAATTCCTGAGCGCTGGTCGGAGGCCCAGCACCCCTTCTCTACCACTCTGCAAACGCGACTACTAGTTAAAGAAGCATGTTTCTGCACCTCTGACTTAGAGGTAGTTTTTAATCCCCCTGCCCTATTATATGCTAGGGCCTTACAAGGGAGGTCATGCCAATCACAGGGGTACCCCAACCCATAGTGTATCCTAGTGTATGTAGGTGTTTTCACTGTATTCTAAGTGTCTTTTAGCATAGCACTGGCTCTAGGCCTGGTTAGTCAGAGTCAGTTACCACCAGTATCTGTCAGCAAAAAGTTGTGGGCACAGGATGACTTTGCAACAAGGCCTCTTTCTGCACCTCTGTTGGTTCATTCTGCATATCTCTTGCTTCTTTCTGCACCTTTCTTTGTCTTTCTCGACTTCTGTTGCCTCTTTCTGCATTTCTCTTGCTTCTTTCTGCACCTTTCTTCCTCTTTCTGCACATGTCCTACCTCTGTAGGCATAGTTAGAAATTAGCATTTAAAAAACCTTAGAAATTCACTGAAAAAATCATAGGTTTCAGGGACGTTATGGTTAGAAATTAGCATTTAAAAAACCTTTGAAATTCACTGAAAAATACATAGGTTTCAGGGACGTTATAGTTAGAAACTAGCATTTAAAAAACCTTTGAAATTCACTGAAAAAACCATAGGTTTCAGGGACGTTATAGTTAGAAATTAGCATTTAAAAAACCTTGGAAATTCACTGAAAAAAACCACAGGTTTCAGGGACGTTATAGTTAGTTGGACATTTCACTCGTACAAAACCAGAGAAATTCGGCCGTTATAGTTAGTTGAGCTAACTATAACTCACGCCCCCGCAATGCACTGCTGATGACGTCACATATTACATCACTCATGACATGGTCAGTGTCATCACTGATGACATCACTGATGACATCTCAAATGACATCACTGATGACATCATCCACATGATAATCTGATGCACCTCCTCACACCTTAATATAACCTTTGATACATCTACTCTAAAATACAGACTACCATTTTTGAAACCATAGACACACCAATACCAGTTACTACATACCCATTCACTGATTCCTAGGTCTACACACACATCCACTCATTCACCCATACAGTCACTCACACATGCAGTCACTCATCAATACAACACTATCATATGCACCAATACACCTATACAAACACTCACACACCACCACTCATCCAGAGTTACTCACACACCTAGTCAGTCATGCAAAGAATCAATCACACTCCCATTTACTCACATACAAAATTATTCACACACCACCTCACTTATTCATACTGATACTAACACATACTTACTCTCTTATACAATTACTGACACAAGCACACACTCATCCATACAGCCACTCTCACAATCACTCACTCCCACATATAGTCATTTATATAGTCCAACACTCACATATACTGCCTTTCATATATGTAGTTACTCACACATGTACCACTGAGACATCTAAACACTCACCAACACACCCATACAAACACTCACACAACCATACAGCCCTTCACAGATGCACTGTTGAACCCATACACCCAGTGAATCACCCACTCACACATCTATGCACAAGGTCACATACCCCCCACCCACCCACACAGACACTCAGGCACCCATACAGATACTCAGACAATCAATCAATTACCCATATAGACACTCATGTAGCTACTCACCAACCCATGCAGCCACTTACACACCAACTGACAGACTGATACAGACATTCACACAGTTTAGACCCTAACCCATGCATTCAGTAAGACACTTTTAATCACTCACTTATACAGTCAGTCACGCACCTAATAAATAATCCATACAGACACTCATACACCCACTCATTCTTCAATACACCTTGGCATATATATAAAAAACATATTTAAACTTTTTAGAAACACTCAGTCACTGGATGATGTCATCAGTGATGTCATTTGAGATGTCATTTGAGATGTCATCAGTGATGTCATCAGTGATGTCACTGACCATGTCATGAGTGATGTAATATGTGACATCATCAGCAGTGCATTGCAGGGGCGCGAGTTATAGTCAGCTCAACTAACTATAACGGCTGAATTTCTCTGCATTTGTACGAGTGAAATGTCCAACTAACTATAACGTCCCTGAAACCTGTGTTTTTTTCAGTGAATTTCTAAGGTTTTTTAAATGCTAATTTCTAACTATAACGTCCCTGAAAACGATGGTTTTTTCAGTGAATATATATATATATATATACGTACTCTCAGGACACATCAAGATATAAAGTTCAGGAATTTATTCCGCTTCTTTGCTACGCGTTTCGGCGGCAGAACAGCCTTGCTCACACATAAGAAGCCATGTACCCAGTGTGCATAAAGACATTGTCCAAAACATTGAGGTAGGACTACACAACCAAACAGAATGATAGCAATGTTGGCAGCCATCTTTCAGTGTCTAACACTACGAAGGAAAACATATGTTACATATCATGAATACTTGTGGCAATCTTCATGCATAGCAATATTATGTGCATGGTAGAATAAATAATTGTCCTCTGCATAAGGTAAAATTAACCACATAATAAACACATAGTGTGAAAATTCAAGCAAAGTTTGCAAAATTACAGAAATTACGTTTATCACAGGACCAAAGAGATTGACCTTATGGTGGCGGCCATCTTAGACTATCGAAATTTATGTGTGAAAGCTTTTGCTGCATGTGGAAATAAACAAAGAGATTTCTTATGCGTGTCCAGTCGGAACAGATGATTGACAACCGTAATCTACATCAATGTGTAGGGTACAATGAGCCTGTATATAAACACATAGTGTGAAATTCAATAGGCAGGCATAGGCATATAGTGTGCAAATACAACATGCATCTTAGTCCAAAATACAAATTATTGTGAACGTCGTCCCGTCAAAACCCCATTGGGATCCAAACAAAGGGCAATATAGCAATATTACAGCGGCAAAAGGAACTCGATATTATATTGAGTGGGCACACATATGGATAATAATACTCCGATTCAGGATTAAATACTATTTGAAGTGATATCATCACGTCAGAATGGAAGAGGACACAGAGAGAAGAGCAGCAGCAGAGTCGCTGTTTGCGAGGGCACTGGGTATCGCCAGTAGGTAGCTATAGTTAGGATCTAGTTTCCCTAGGAAAATCGTTTTTTCTTTTGCCAATATCTTTGGCGCTGTTTGATGAATCTTCACGAAATTTTCAAAACTAATGGGGTGCTCCGGTCAGCTCCTGTCTTGAAAGTTTCGGGGTGATTCATCAAGCGGGGCCGAGAAAAAAAGGGGTGTCCCAAAACATGTTTTCTCCATGTTAATTCCCATAGAAAACTTTAGACACGGCTACAGCCCGAACTGCTGAACGGAATTACAACAAATTTGGCAAAAAGGAAGCTTTTGGTCCAGAAAGCACTCCTTTAGTTAAATGGTGTAACTCTGTTCAGTAGTTCCTGAGAAATTAGTACCTGGTGACTGCTGTGGATCCGCTAACCCTCCCAAGCATAAGCTTGACTCTGATTGGCTGCAAAACACTTCAAACCAGAAAGTGTTGGTAGCCATCTTGTGAATTGGTTGACCCGAGTCACAAGCAAAAAGGTAAAAAAACATTAAAAAACAAGAAAAGGGGGCAGGGTAAAAAAAAATCAAAAAAATCTGTATTTGTAAAGCGCAAACTACTCACCCTACGGGTCTCAAGGCGCTGGGGGCCGTTGTGGAAATTAAGTGAGCTATTGCCCAAAGTCACATGGTGCTGAGCTGAGCTGCCGCCGGAGCCGGGGATCGAACCGTGAGCCCTGTGCTCCGAAGTCAGCTGCCCTGGCCGCTGCACCAGACCTCTCCACTCCTCTCCAGGGTAGAAACACACCTCTCCAGGGTAGAAACACCCTGACCCCCTAGGCCAGGTCAGGGGTTCCCACAGGGACACCCTGGGCCCAAAAAAAGCATTTTTTTAAAAATATTTTTGGTGCGAAAAAAAAAAAACGAAGAGCGGTCTCCCGTGCTTCGTTTCTTTTAAGCCCCTGGGTGGGCCAGGTCCCAGGGGCAATGCATAATTATTATGCGGGGGCCTGCAGGGGCCTCCACAGCCCCGGGTACCGCCACCTCCCTGGGGCTTTGTTAATAATATGCGGGGGCACGCGGACCCCCTGCAGCCCCAGGGATGACCACCTCCCCAGGTTTTTTTATCAAAAATGCTGGGGGGCTCCTGTCCCCCCACGGTGCCCCAGGGACTGCCACCTCCCTGGGGCATTCCTTTATTATGGGTGGGGGGCCTCGCAGGCCCCCCCAAGCCCAGGGGACCGCCATCTCGCTGGGGCTTCAATTTTTAAAAATAAGTGTGGGGGAGCTTCTGCCCCCCCACACTGCCCCAGGGACCACCACATACCCGGGGTATATATAAATTAAGGGCGGGGGTCCGTTGCAGACCCCCGGCCCCAGGGGCCACCACCTCCCTGGGGCTTTAAACTTGATGGGAGGGGGGCCACGTGACCCCCCTCCAGGAGCCGTTCTTGGCCCTGGGGACTGCCACCCCCCAGGACTGGCTCTAGCAATGTTCCGGGGTGCCCACCCCCAGGACATTGCATGTGTGCTATGGCAGGGCGGGAGCACTGCTCCTGCCCTGTCATAGCAAACTTCTGCTATGCTTCATGAAAGCGAGAGCAGGAACACTGTACTCGCTTCTGTGAAGTAAAGCAGATTTGTTTTTGGGCAAAGGGAGCTGCATGTCAGTAGCTCCCTTTGCCCAAAAGCAATGCCGGCTCCTGCAGGAGGCGAGGAGCCGGCAGGGACCGTGGAGGCATTGGGGCTCCCCCGCGGTCTCCACTAAGAGGCTAAGCCCTGGGGGATAAGGTCCCAGGGGGCCCAAAATGGCCGGGGTAGGGGGGCCGTGAAGGCCGCCCTACCCATTTTTTTTAAAGTATTGGCCATGTCCCAGGGGACGGAGTCCCCGGGGCTATATAGGCCTCAGGAGGGGGGCTGCGCGGCCCCCCTCCATAATGTTTTTTTTTTAAAGTAGAGGCCCTGCCCTGGCGGATGTGGTCCATGGGGCCGAAAATGGCCCTGGTAGGGGGGCCGCTCTGGCCCCCCTATTCTTTTTTTTTTTTAAAGAATTGGGCAAGCTTCGGGGAATGGGGTCCCCAGGGCCCAAAATGGCCCAGGAGGGAGGGGCAAGCAGCCCCTTCTCCTTTTTAATTTTTTTTTTAAATGGCCAGGTCCGGGGGATGGGGTCCCCAGGGCCGATATCAGGCAATGTAACTAGGAGGTATTAATTATTATTTTTTTCTTTTGTGATAGGAGTTGCGACCCCATCGTAGCTCTCAGCGCGGCCCCCGTGTAACGTCGCGGTGGATTCGCGGATCCACCTTAAATAAATAATTTAGTAGATATAATTCAAAAGATAGTGTTGCATTTATGTAGCTTTTTTATAGAGCTAGTGGGATTGAAGTTAATAATCACATCACATTTGATAGAGTTAGACATAATATAAAAAAATTAAAATTAAAAGTTAAATTTGAAAAGTCTATTGTGTTGTAGTACATTGAATTTGTGCTTTTTCTTTTTTGGAGTCGGAACGGGTTTGCGAGTCTGAAAAATATATAAAAAGAGTATGTATGTTAAAAAATAAATAAGATTCACTGTTGGGTTATAGGTTGGCTCTAAAAAGAGCTGTTGTTTTTATTATGACTCTGTTTGAGCTACATGTAAGTGCAGATGCACAGCTTGAGGTTGTTGAGAAAAACTCTGTTTCCTTCATCTGTGAAATGAACTCCATCACTTCTGTAGATGTCATGCATATCAAAACGTAGATTGTTGTTTTAGATGGAGCCCATCCTATGTTCTCTGAGGTAAGCAGAAACAGCTTTATTGACATTCTTCCTACCTTTCTCAATCTGTGGACAGAATTGATTTGACCACTTCCATTTTTGTCTTTGGCATATATTAGAATATACAAAGACAGTTTGAGGCAAAAGCAACATCAATTGTGCAAAGGTGTCCTTCATTAGCATTTCCAGCCCAACCCCAGTCAATGTGCCTAGGTCATCGCCACCACAGTGCTCAATCATGAGGTCAGGGGGTTGGAGATGCAAAAAGGTTTTAACCAAAGGCATCAATTGGTGCCACTTTAGTCCTCTCTGTGCAAACCATTTAATATCCACATTTTCCAAACCTAGGTCTTTGTCAATACCTCTGTGTTCAGAATACCTTTTTCAACAGAAAACATAGCTGTGCCCTACAATCCATACTGAAAGCATCTTGAAGGGATGTCTGGAAGGAATGAAAAGATGTTTGTAGCTCAGGTAGTCAGTTGGTAGAATGAGAGGTATCTAAAATGGTGGAGAAGATGCTGTTTTTGAAAAAGCCAATAAGTGATTGGCTGTTCATTAACATTGTGCACTCAAAAATAGGATGCATGTTATTTTGCTCAAGAAGCATGTTTGTGATTGGTTATAGAAAAATGTTTGAAAGGTACAGTAGATAGGATAAGCTAATATTTTGCAAAAGACAACCACACCTGCTATTTGTATTAGTAAGCTAGTGTGCTGAACTTGAAAATATGGTGAACTTCCGACCTTCTGGTACAGTTCAATGTTGCAGAAAGTGTTACTATGGAAACTAGGATTAAGCAGAATGGGGGAAGGGTTGAAACTTAACTGTGGTTTTAAAATATAAAATGCTAACTTATATCTGAGTGATATGCTACTACAGTAAGTTTTCCCAAATCAGTACAATATTTAGAAGTAGTGTGATGTTAAAAAATAATACTAGTATTATTGGAAATAGGTTTTTCAACTCCCGTAAGGGTTCGCCGCTCCATCGCGACGCTACACTCCAGCACCGCAGTGGTGTCGCGACTCCTGTAAGTTACAGAAACAGTTTGGGCACTTTTAGAAGACATTTAGAAAAGGTTAATATGTCTAGCCAAAAGAAATGTGTTTCACTATTTGAAATAATGTAGGAAGCAATTTGATTTGTTACTTACATTTATTTGTGTGGAGAAAGAGAGGGAAAGTTTGCCATTACTGGTTTTACCTTGTTGTGAGTGCTGCATTACATTAATTTGGGTGAGAAAGAAAATCTTTAATGAGTTTCTGATATTTCATATTCTGCAATACTATTACAGAGCTGTGTTGCACATTTGTAAGGTGTGTTATGTATTATGTAGTAGTGCTTCACGCTTTGTAGTGATATTTTTAGATTTGAAAAGCATTATTTTCAAAGTTTTGAAATTATTAGAGAAGTGTGATGTTTGAAATATATTACAAAATGTACAGATGTGTATTGTAGTTTGTTTTATTGTACTGAAATGAGGATTGAAATAATTTGTGCATAGTAATATGTGTACATTGGTAGATGGATTATTGAATATGGTAGTTTGTATCAGTTTGTGGAAAGCTACAGTTGAAATACGCCGCATAATTTTAGGTGTCTCTTTGAAATGGGAAGTTCCGTCTGTCAAGTTTTAAGGTCTGCATGGTCTTGTGACTGAGGTATGTCTCTACTCGCACATGTAATCTCATACGTATTATGCATCTGAAGATGTTAGAGCTATAAAACACAGGTATACATCTATTTGTATGTTTCTTTTATATGTGATACCACTAGCAAAAGGTACAGAGACATGCATGCATGCTTTCAGGAATATGGTGAGACTCATAACAGAGACATGTAGAAGGGTTGCTTGTTTATATTTGGCTAGGACAAACACTCTGAGTACTCACTGAATAGTGAAGATACAAGAGAAAAGTGAGGTTTAAGACATGCTGACAGAGTGATTAGTGATTAGACTACTTTGCATGAGTCTGTGGAAAGGTACACTTCAAGTACGCCATATAAATGTAGGTATCTGCTTGGAATGGGAAGTGCAGTATGTCAAGTTTAAAAGACTTCATGGTCTTGTGACTGAGGTATGTCTCTACTTGTACGTGTATTTTCACATGTATTATGCATCTCAAGATGCTAGAGCTATAAAACACAGATATAAATCTATTTGTATGTTTCTTTTATGTTTGATGCCACTGGCAAAAGGCACAGACACAGGGATGCATGTTTTTAGGAATATGGTGAGACTTACAACAGTGATATGCAAAGGTTTGCTGCTTTATATTTGGCTAGGCTCAACACTCTGAGCAGTCGCTGAATAGTGAAGCTGCAAGAGAAAAGTGAGGTTCAAGACATGCTGGCAGAGGGATTCGTGATTAGGCTACTTTGTATGAGTCTGTGGAAAGGTACACTTAAAGTACGCCGTATAAATTTAGGTATCTGCTTGAAATGGGAAGTGCAGTCTTTCTAGTTGAAAGGAGTGCATGGACTTTTGACTGAGGTATGTCTGTACTTGTACATGTATTTTCACATGTGTTATGCACCTGAAGATGCTAGACCTATAAAACATAGGTATACATCTATTTGGATGTTTCTTTTTTGTATGATGCCACTAGCAAAAGGCACAGACACATGCCTGTATGCTTCAGGAATATGATAAGACTTACAACAGAGGTATGCAAAGGGTTGCTGCTTTATATTTGGCTAGGCCCAACACTCTGAGTAGTTGCTGAATAGTGAAGGTGTAGGGGAAAGTGAGGTTTAAGACATGCTGGCAGAGGGATTAGTGATTAGGCTACTTCGTATGAGTCTGTGGAAAGGTACACTTGAATTACACCGTTTAAATTTTGGTGTCTGCTTGAAATGGCATTTGCAGTCCGTCAAGTTTAAAGGACTTCATGGTCTTGTGACTGAGGTATGTCTACTTGTACATGTATTTACACGTGTTATACATCTCAAGATGCTAGACCAATAAAACACAAGTATAGATCTATTTGTATGTTTCACTTATGTATAATGGCACTAGCAAAAGGCACAGACATATGTATGCATGCTTTCAGGAATATGGTGAGACTTACAAAAGTGAGATGCGAAGGGTGGTTGCTTTATATTTCACTAGGTCCAACAATCTGAGTAGTCGCTGAATAGTGAAGCTGCAAGAGAAAAGTGAGGTTTAAGACATGTTGGCAGAGAGATTAGTGATTAGGCTACTTTGTATGAGTCTGTGGAAAGGTACACTTGAAGTACGCCTTATAAATGTAGGTGTCTGCTTGAAATGGGAAGTGCAGTCTAGCAAGTTGAAAGTACTGCATGGTCTTGTGACTGAGGTATGTCTCTAATTGTAGATGTATTTTCACACATGCTATGCAGCTGAAGATGTTAGACCTATAAAACACAGGTATACATCTATTTGTATGTTTCTTTTATGGTTGATGCCTCTAGCAAAAGGCAGAGACACACGCCTGCATGCTTTCAGGAATATGGTGAGACTTACAACAGTGATATGGGAAGGGTTGCTGCTTTCTATTTGGCTAGGCCCAACACTCTGAGTAGTTGCTGAATAGTGAAGCTGGAAGAGAAAAGTGAGGTTTAAGACATGCCGGCAGAGGCATTAGTGATTAGACTACTTTATATGAGTCTGTGGAAAGGTACACTTGAATTACGCTGTATAAATTTACATATCTGTTTGAAATGGGAAGTGCAGTCTGTCTAGTTGAAAGGAGTGCATGGACTAGTGACTGAGGTATGTCTCTACTTGTAAATTTTTATTTACATGTGTTATACATCTAAAGATGCTAAACCTCTAAAACACAGGTAGATATCTATTTGTATGTTTCTTTTATGTATGATGCCAGTAGTAAAAGGCACAGAAACATGCATGCATGCTTTCCGAAATATGGTAAGACTTACAACAGAGACATGCAAAGGGTTGCTGCTTTATATTTGGCTAGGCCTAACACTCTGTGTAGTTGCTGAATAGTGAAACTGCAAGTTAAAAGTGATGTTTAAGACATGCTGGCAGCAGGATTAGTAATTAGGCTACTTTGTATGGGTCTGTGGAAAGGTACCATTGGAGTATGCCGTATAATTTTAGGTGTTTGCTTGGAATGGGAAGTGCAGTTTACATGGTCTTGTGACTGAGGTATGTGTCTTCTTGCAAACGTATTCTCATATGTGTTATGCATCTGAACATGCTACACGTGTGTAGTAAAGGTATATTACTATTTGTATGCTGCGTCCACTAAAATGTAGAGACGCATGCATGCATGTTTTCAAGAATATGGTGAGACTTATAACTAAGCCTGGGCGTAGTTCGCGAAGTAGCGCTACGCGAAGCTACGTGAAGCTACGTGAAGTGCAGTTCGCACTACGCGAGCTACGCATAGCACTACGCGAACTGCGTAGTGCGCTGTTCGCAATGATTGCACAGTGCCGGATGCTTGTCCGCACTGTGCAATCATTGAAAACGGCATCTTGCACAGTGCGAGCTGTCTTTTACTTCCGCTCGAGTAGATTTTTACTCGAGCTGCAGCTTTCTCAACGCGGACTGGTAGTTTCTCATCGCGAGCGGTCGCGAGCATACGCGACCACTCGCAATGAGAAACCTGACCTCCCCGCGTTGAGAATATCGCCGGGAGGTTTATTTTCCACGCTCGCGATCGGCAACTTGATGTTGCTGATCGCGAACGAAGAAAAAGTCTCGCCGGGATGTCATTTTGCTTGCTCGCGGTCGCCAACTTGACGTTGAGGACCGCGAGCAAGCACAAATGACCGCTGCACTACGCTACGCGTGTTTGCACTGTGCTACGTGCAATTCGCGTTGTGCGAGTAGCGCAAACTTCGCAAACTACGCGAGCGTAGCGTAGTACTTCGCCCAGGGTTACTTATAACATTAACATTGCAAAGATTGCTGTTTTGAATTTCTGGAGTTCTCTTGCTTCTTTATGCACTTCTCTTGATTCTTTCTGCATCCTTCTTGTCTGTTTCTGCACCTCTCTTGCTTCTTTGTGGACTTCTCTTGTTTCTTTCTGCCACTCTTTTGCTTCTTTCTGCAGCCCTCGTTCCCCTTTCTGCAGCTCTTTTGCCTCTTTCTACACCTCTGTTACGTGTTTCTGCACTTGTCTTCCGTCTTTCTGCACCTCACTTTCCTTTCTGTGCATCTCTTCATTCTTTATGCACTTCTCTTGCTGTCAAGTACCTGAACCAAAACTGGATTTTCCGCAGGAGCAGATGATAGTTCCACAATCCCCAGCTCCGCTACTGTGAACTAGTTCACAAATAGCAAAGGGGGGGAAAGGGGATTGGGATGAAAAGAGAGACTGCCACTGCTACTCTTCTTCAGGACTGGAACCCTTGATTGTCTAGCGTTGCTTCCTGAAACAGAGAGGGTCATGTAACCACAAATAACAATTACACCAACCCAAGTCTCTTGATCCCCACCTTAGAATACCTGTCCCTTCTGTGTGGCTTGCTGCTCTCTTGAAAGTTGCTACCTTTCGGCTTGAATATAAATTGTCACTACTGGTTGGTTGACTTCACTGTGTAGGACTCTGTGAATAGAAACACACTGTAACTAACTCTATGTATGAACTAACTACGCTATTTCTCTTTATCTCACCTCGGCTATCTATATTCACCTTTGTTTAGTTAATTAGTTGAATAGCGGCTTTCTCTCTGTATTTCTTTTCTCTTGCGGAATTTTCAGTACTTGTCTGGAAACTGTCGTTCTCCTTTAATCTCCGTGGACAAGTTGGTAAGTATACTTATATATATATATATATATAACCATATCTACTGTTGACTGCTTTTTCCTAGAATACTGTTGTCATACCATAAATCATAAATGATAGTCTCTGAATGTCTGGGTGCTATATATACAAAGTCTCTATGTAATTCAGTCTCTATGACCAGGTACTCCTCTGGAACAAATGAGCGAGATACCCCACAGGAAATATTACACTGAGTTCAAATGTGGTTTGAAACGGCTGAATTCAGTAATTAGGAATTGCGCTGTCCCCAATGTCTTTCAAACAGGATTGTCTCTGAGATGCTCTCTCTGGAACTGTAGACTAGAACAACTAACTCCCTTCAGTGAAACGTGTTCTGTTATCCCTCGTGGAAGTTGACTTCAAAGATTAAGCTCACCTTATTCACAGTGTTACCTACTGTGATAAACCTGAGCGCTGGCCCAAACGAAATCTTCCCGAATCTCTTTCTGTGGAAGCGAAACGGCCGCGAATTTGAAAACGCAGCCGTTTCCACAAATACTTCAATTGAAGTGCGCAGAGCATCGCGCTAACGAGCGCGAGCACAGCTGAGGAGGGAAAACGGCCAAAAGACTAGACCGACAACCTAGGCGGTCATGGCGAGCTGCCATCTTGGATTTACGCCGCAAAGTGGGAAACAGACTGGAGAGCCAAAAGGATGCCAATCCCCAAGACATTACCCTACGACGCTTGGCAAGGCAGTACTTATACCTTTTACTACCTAAGAGGCGTAACTTGAGAGAGCTGGGAAATTACTCCTGAACAGTCCTGACACTTGCCTCTTTGTGCACGTCTGTTTCTTCTTTCTGCACTTGTCTTATCTCTTTCCGCACCTCTCTTGTTTCTTTTGGCACTCATATTGTCTCTTTTTGCACCCATGTTGTCTCTTTCTGCATCCCTCTTCTCTCTTCCTGCACTTCTCTTGCCTCTTTGAACATCTCTCTTTCTTCTTTCTGTACCTGTCTTGCTTCTTTTTACACACCTCTTGCATTTTTGTGCACCCGTCTTCCCTGTTTTACACTTCTCTTGCCTGTTTCTGCATCTCTCTTGTCTCTTTGTGCCTTTCTCTTGCATGTTTGTGTGCCTCTGTTGTTTATTTGTGCATCCCTTATTGTCTCTGTGCACCTGTGTTGCCTCTTTCTGTATTGCTCACATTTTTTAGTAGCTGTATTCTTCTTTGTGTATTTGTTTTTGGTGTTTCTAAACTTTTTTCTTTCTTTCTCTCCTTTTCTTTCTCTTTAGCACCTTTTTTTCTTATTTCTGCAGTTCTCTTGCTTGTTTCTACAGTTTTGTTTTTTTATTTGTAATTGAAGATGGGAAGAAAACATGAAAAGAGAAGACAACAAAAAAAAACAGATCTACTTAAACAAAAGTAAATGAGTGTATTAGAAAAATACAATTTTTTTTTTTACCAAGGATAAAGTCTGTTCTGGTAAGAGCACTAAACAGTTTCTTAACACAGTTGCAGAGAAATTAAAGAAAGAGAATAATAATGAAAAAAGGAAAGTTTTACAACAAAGCAGAAGGAGAAGAAGATTTTTAATGGTAAAAAACATTAGTTTTTGGAAAAACAACACATGTTAAAAGGAGACAATTTTTTTTAAAAGAGATACGTATACGAATGTTTTGAAGTAGAGTAATTCAAAATTTATTAAAACATTGTAAAAAGTATAAAAAAAGATCAGCAGCGTATAAGAAGAAGCAACACATTGAAAGTGTAGTAGATGCTGCTTTTGAATTGAAACGAAAATTATTTATATTAATATTGAAAAGAATGAGAACATTGGATAAAACAATGGTGTTTATGAAGGAGAAAAGCAAAAGAATAAGACTGGTTAATAGAAGTAACTTTTGTAAAACTTTTACTGGTGAGTGGAAGCACACTTCCAGGACTGAGCCTTTCTTTATTGAAGAAAGCTATTTTCAACAGAACACATTAGTGCATGCATTTGATACTAGTGGTCGATGCTATGAGATGAAAGATGGTTGTCCCATTCCAAAAGAAAAAATGGTTGTTAGGAGTGTGGAAGAAGTTCAAGGGAAGCGTACACAAGCTCCTGTATATAAGTGGGATTGTAGCAGTATTTGCAGAATTCAACAGGAATGTATTGACACATTGCAAATTGTTTTATGAGAGTATGTAAAATAAAGTCTTAAACAGAAGATTTAGATTTACAAGGACTAGATCCATGTAAAAAAAGAAAATATACTAAGGTGCAGGGTCATTCTCTGGCTTGTCTTTCAAGAAAAGTGTGTAAAAGTACTTTTCATCATTTAAGAATGTTAGAAGTACAACACTCAGAAATGCGGAAGTTAGTAAGGAGACTTTACTATGTAAAAACTCCTGCATTTTTTTTAAGTAAAAAGAACACAGCTCTTTTGCACGGTTCAGTTTCAAATGTACAAAAGGTTTGTGATGATATACAGTTTCGTATTTTTGGTTCACAAGAGGAGTGTGGAGCAAGTGAGAGCTTGATAAGTGTAGGTGTTGAAGAACATGGGAAAGACATTAGTATTGATGAGTTTGCAGAAGAAATTATAAAGTTTAAGACAGTTTCATGTGAAAAACCAAACTATGGAGGTCATTACGATGGCGGACGGAAAAAAAAACGACCGCCATGGTAGCGGGAAAACACCGCCCGCCGCTACCGCGGGAAAACCGACGGCTAGATTAGGATCCTCGGCGGTAAAACTCCAACCGCGGCGGAAAGGAGAATCCGAGACCCGACCCGAGAATCCGCCGTACGCCTGCGGAAAGGGCCCAAACCCGTCCGCGGCGGTCGGTTTCGCAGCGGAAACAGGCCAAACGCCCGCAACCACAGCGGAGACACCGCCATCAAAATTATGATATTCCCGACATCCCCGCGGTGCAGTGTGCTGTTTCCGACCGCCGCGGTCGACAACATTGAAGAATCAGTGAGACAGCGGAAGCGCCATAGCCGAGCCACCACTGCGGACGGTCCATTAAAAAAATGGCGGTCGCTAGAAAAACACACAACATGGCCACAAAGTGCACCAACCATACAAGGCATGCACCCAAAAATAGCTAACACAGCCCAAAGACACACCCCCATGGGAAACTCCAAAACTACAAATCCCAGGTTCACACACACACCACACCTGCAACCAATACCCCATCCTGACACACCCACAGACACCAGTATAAATCCAGCCCCCAACAGACCACAATCCTTTGCAAAACTCCATAACTGAGGGGACATCCACCACAGATGACAGGAGAGGCAAATCTGCACAACACACACACATCACCATCACCACCACCACTTCCACACCTGCACCTCTAACACCTTTGCACAGCACACACCATACACATCACAACCACCACTACCACTCCCAAACCTGCACCCTAAACACCTTGACACATCACACACCATGTCACCACAGAGAATGCCCAAATTCAGTGAGAGTGAGTTGAGGGTCATGGTCGATGAGATAATCAGGGTAGAACCACAATTGTTTGGTAACCAGGTCCAACAGACACCACTAGCAACAAGGACGCAAATGTGGAGAAGGATAGTAGAGAAGGTCAATGCAGTAGGGACCGTGCCACGCAATAGAGATTAAATCGTGAAGAGGTGGCACGATCTGAAGGCAGTGGTCAAAAAGAAGAGAGCCAAGAACCATGAGCTGGCTCACAGGACAGGCAGTGGCCCTCCCGTTCCACTCAAAACATTCACTGAATGGGAGGAGAAGGTGCTTGGCATTCTACATCCAGAGAATCTCCCAGGAATACCCGGGGGAGTGGAGGCTGGTAAGTACAAACAAATGCGTAACATCACACAAATGTACTGTCTTGCACTATTACAAAATAATACCTCCTAGGTACAAATTCATTCATGTGCACAACACTCCCCCAACACATCTCTCACAGATACAACAGACACTCCCCCTGAAGCCCCCCAAAGGTAGTTAGCAACATCACCATGGGTACATGTGTACATGTGTACATGCTGCCAGCCCTACAATTCCCACCAGGCCCCATTGTCCCACAGCTGAGCAGGATGTAGCCCTCCCCCCACCCAGAAGCATGCCTCAGCCATTGTGTGCTACACCCTCACCTAACAGGTAGGTAGCCATCTTCACAGGAAGGTGGGTGGGTGTTTGGGAGGCCTGTACTACAACTCCCACCAGGCCCCCTTGGCCCACAGCTGAGCAGGATGGAGCACTGCCCCCTCCCAGAAGCATACCTCAGCCATTGTGTGCTACACCCTCACCTAACAGGTAGGTAGCCATCTTCACAGGGAGGTGGGTGGGTGTTTGGGAGGCCTGCACTACAACTCCCACCAGGCCCCCTTGGCCCACAGCTGAGCAGGATGGAGCACTGCCCCCACCCAGAAGCATGCCTCAGCCATTGTGTGCTACACCCTCACCTAACAGGTAGGTAGCCATCTTTACCGGGAGGTGGGTGGGTGTTTGGGAGGCCTGCACTACAACTCCCACCAGGCCCCCTTGGCCCACAGCTGAGCAGGATGGAGCACTGCCCCCACCCAGAAGCATGCCTCAGCCATTGTGTGCTACACCCTCACCTAACAGGTAGGTAGCCATCTTTACCGGGAGGTGGGTGGGTGTTTGGGAGGCCTGCACTACAACTCCCACCAGGCCCCCTTGGCCCACAGCTGAGCAGGATGGAGCACTGCCCCCACCCAGAAGCATGCCTCAGCCATTGTGTGCTACACCCTCACCTAACAGGTAGGTAGCCATCTTTACCGGGAGGTGGGTGGGTGTTTGTGAGGCCTGCACTACAACTCCCACCAGGCCCCCTTGGCCCACAGCTGAGCAGGATGGAGCACTGCACCCACCCAGAAGCATGCCTCAGAAATTGTGTGCTACACCCTCACCTAACAGGTAGGTAGCCATCTTTACCGGGAGGTGGGTGGGTGTTTGGGGAGGCCTGCACTACAACTCCCACCAGGCCCCCTTGGCCCACAGCTGAGCAGGATGGAGCACTGCCCCCACCCAGAAGCATGCCTCAGCCATTGTGTGCTACACCCTCACCTAACAGGTAGGTAGCCATCTTTACCGGGAGGTGGGTGGGTGTTTGGGAGGCCTGCACTACAACTCCCACCAGGCCCCCTTGGCCCACAGCTGAGCAGGATGGAGCACTGCCCCCACCCAGAAGCATGCCTCAGCCATTGTGTGCTACACCCTCACCTAACAGGTAGGTAGCCATCTTTACCGGGAGGTGGGTGGGTGTTTGGGAGGCCTGCACTACAACTCCCACCAGGCCCCCTTGGCCCACAGCTGAGCAGGATGGAGCACTGCCCCCACCCAGAAGCATGCCTCAGCCATTGTGTGCTACACCCTCACCTAACAGGTAGGTAGCCATCTTTACCGGGAGGTGGGTGGGTGTTTGGGAGGCCTGCACTACAACTCCCACCAGGCCCCCTTGGCCCACAGCTGAGCAGGATGGAGCACTAGTCCCACTCATAAACATGTGACGTCTGTGCAGCTGCACATGACACCATGCCACTTAGTCCACAGTCACCAACACAAATAATGCAAAACAGTTGTGTTGTAGTCACCATGCACAAGTCTCTGTTCAAAATTGACCCACATTGTGTACACTGTGCCAGGCATCACACACTGCAACACTAACAACGATCATGCTGCCCTGCAGCAGTGTCTGGCCGTTTGTATGGCAAAGTGCAAATCACCCATGTCATACCACAGTGTTGCAATGTAAACAGTAGAAGTGCAGTGCACCCAAAAACTACACTGCAGCTGGGACTCACAATGCTAAACTAAGCACATCCCAAATGTCCTGCAACACACCCAGCTACCACAGTGCTGCACTGAATTGCAGAACAGCACCTTGTCTGAATTAAATTGTCAAAGGTATCCTGTTTGGACCACCAATTGTGTATGCATTGACAATGTTCACATCTCACACTGTCTGTCTGAACAGTGCTGGTATAGTCTGGCCCCAAAACCACACATTGTCTGCACAGGGCTGAGTACATCTCACACACACACCACTGTTGACCACAACATGTCAGCGTATGGATGCCCTGGAACAACTGCTACACCAGTACTGGGCTCATGTTCTCAGGTCCACAAATACCATGAAACCATGACAGTGTGGAAATGTATGTTGGGTGAGATCTTCACCCTGCTGTATGTCACCACTGTGCTACAAGACCATACCCCTTGCCCTATTGTGCCTTCAAATGTCGGGGGAGTGAACCCCACAGCCAGATAGCTGGGGCAACAGTGATGGGGGGCTATACCCCATGACCAAATGTAATCTGAAATCAATGGGTACAAAAAGCCACACACACATCATGCTCACCACACGCACATTCCATCCAAAGATTTCTACCAAGTTACATAGCCATGTCATTGCTCACCTTCACCTCAAACGGTAGTTAGCCATCTTCACAGTGAGACGGTGTAGTGTGTTTGGCTATCCGTCCCACAAAATGCAACATGCATGCTGTTCCACCACTATGGAGGATGGGACACTACACCCCCAATAAGAAGCATGTGGCAGGCAATGTATGCTCCCCACCCAACTCACAGGTAGGTAACCGCATCTCACAGGTCGGGGTATGTGGGGCAGGGAAGCTTGCACAACAACTCACACGGGCCCACCTGACCGCCAGCACAAAAGACCCATTACCTCCTGGCACCAACATGCATGTGTCAGTCATTGCAATGTATACTTCAAAAGAACTGGCATGTGGACATATCATGCTGACTTGTCCCAACCTGGACCAAGATTGAAGCCCTCATCCTACACACACAAAGAGGTCTCACAAATACAAGGAAAACACAGCAAACACAATATATCAACAGCCACAACATGCAGCCAGATATGCATTTAAAAAAACATGTTGGCATAGGACACCAGGCCTCTCAATGCACAACTGCACACCCAGATAGCATTGGCAACTATAGTGTGCACACACCTAAGAAAATGAAACTGTGACAGCAACCAAAGTGTGAATGACTGAAACACATGTTGATGGAACTCCGAGCACAACCATGCACACCACTACATGCCATCTGACAGTAGCAGTGGTCCAGACCACCTAGGATCTAATTAAAGCAAACTTAAGCATGTCTGGAATTGCAAATACAGATATCTACACCACATTGAAAAGGTATGCATGAAACTTCAATGCTCACTCACTGTGCAGAGAGAACCGCTACAAGGGCTCTACAAGTGACACATACGCGTAAATGGATGACATATGATTGATCAATAACAGGATGCCAACATGAGACTGTCAATGTCAAAAAATTATATTGTGCATGTCATGTCTTGACAACTCCCAATATGGACAAGTAATTGTTGTACCACAACAGCTTGTAATGCATCACTGGATGTCGGTCAATGCTAATTTGTACAGTGAACAACTGCTGGATGTACAAACAGTTGATGTAACACTGCTAACACAAACTTTGATGGGTGCAACACAATGACCATTTCTCATCTGACCCACAGGTGACCAAGAACTCACTGCAGAGGATGACACCACCCTGCAGAGCCAGTCCCCCCCCGGAACAGAGACAACTGGATGAGGACTCCCTGGATTCCTTGGATGAGGAGCTCCACGCTGGCCCATCTGGTGTGGCAGGCCGCAACCAGTCCCAGGCACCCATTGTCCCCCCAACCACATCAGCTGCAGCCCCTGACCATCCTCTGACAGCTGCTGTCACGGCCTGTGTGTCAACCACTACTACCACCACCACCACCACCACCACCACAGCTGTCCGCAACACCCTCCCTGCCCCAGGGGTTGAGCAGCCCACCACATCGACTGCGGAGGCCAGGGAGAGGATGCAGCGGGCCAATGTGAGGACCGGAGAGGACCGTGGCAGCAGTGCAGCTGGTCGGGACAGGCTCATGCAGAGGGGGACTGATCCTGGGACGGAAGCCCTGGGCCACATCGACAGAGTCCTTGGGGCATACCAACAGGCCCAGGGACGAATGGGCCGGTTAGAGGAAGAATCTCGGGAGCACCTCCTGCTGCTGAGGTCCATGGACACACGCATGGGACAGATTGTGGACCTCTTGGGGCAGCTAGTGGCGGTTCTGAGGGACAGGCAAGCGCAACATTCTACCCCTCCGCCTCCCCCCATTGGGCAGCAGGATGACACTTCATCATCCTCCCCTTCATCTACAGAGGGGGGTGAGTCCTCAGACACCACTGCCCCTGCAGCAGTGGCCCCTCCAGTGAAGCGCAAGAGGGGCCGTCCAAGGAAAGACCAGGGGGACTCATGTGCCAAAGCACCTGCCAAACGCTAGTCCTCGAACCAGCCATGATGGCAGACCACTGCACCACTGCATTGACCTTTTGGACTATCCTTCACCACACTGCCATGTGAATGGCATCCATCTGTTGGACTGGGTCTCCACATCATTGTGGGGACTACTCAAGTATCTCATTTACCATGACTGTCAACTCACTTCTTCAATTCCCCTTCACATTTTCTCCACCCTCGCATGTCACAGTTGTAAATAAATACACCTTACACACATGTTTTTGTGTCTGCTCCGTCTTTAATACAGGATGTGCAACTTTCACCGTGTAGGACATGGTCCAGGGGAATGGAATGTAGGTAACAAGTGAGATGCTGAAGGGACCTAGGGAAAACCGCAGAACAAGAGTCACTTGTATGCGTGTGGCATTGCACACATCACACAACACTTGTCAACAAGGTACTCAGATCTACAAACTTTACACAGAGCAACAGTCACCATAGAGACAATCTGTATCACACTAACCAATCACACATACATTGGCAGGCAGCAATGAGTCAACACCAAGCTGCAGTCAGCAAGCACACATACACCCACACAGCAACAGCAACACCATCAGACCATTTCGTCCCTTCTACATCGTCACTCACCTTCAAGTGAAGTAGCGGGTGATGAGCTGTCGACGCATGTCGACCCCTTCCTACTCTCCACTGCCCTCGTCACTGGATCCGGCTTGATTTGCAGGCGGCGGCCTTGGCTGCTCATCATCGTCATCCAGGATCAGGGGTATTGCCTTGCGAATGGCCAGGTTGTGGAGCATGCAGCATGCCACCACTATCTGACACACCTTCCCTGGCGAGTACATAAGGGCACCCCTAGTACGGTCCAGGCACCGAAATCTTGATTTTAGGAGACCAAATGTCCGTTCTATCACACGCCGTGTCCTCCCATGGGCATAATTGTATCGCGCATCAGCTGGCGTGACGGGGTTCCGCAATGGGCTCAGCAACCACGGGCGGTTTGGATATGCCAAGTCACCTGGGTGTGAGAGACACAGATTAACCTTGCAGTCCCAAAATGCAACACAACAGCATGTCACACACACACACCACTCTAATCCACTATGCATACTCACCCACAAGCCATGCACGCTCAGGAAGCATATTGGCCATCAACTGAGGAACGATGCTGCTGCGCAAGATGTGGGCATCATGGGCTGAACCGGGAAACTTGGCACACACGTGTGAGATGATCATGTCTGCCAGGCACACCACTTGAACATTTACCGAGTGCGAATGCTTCCTATTGCGGTAAACCTGTTCACGTGCCTGTGGTGGCACAAGCCCAACATGTGTGCAATCAATTGCACCAATGACATGGGGGATATGTCCAAGGGCATAGAAATCGCCCTTCACAGCCACCAACTCAGGCCCCCTGGGAAAATGGATATATCTGTCTTTGTACAGCATCATGACCGACAGGACATCCCTCAGCACCATGCTGAACATCGGCTGTGACATCCCGCCGGCACTTGCGACTGTGCTGGAATGAGCCCGTTGCAAAGAAATGCAGGCATGCCATCACCTTAGGTGTTGCGGTGAAAGCTGTTGGATGTGTCCGACGTGGCTGCAGGTGGGGCTCCAACATGGCACATAGGTTCTGCAGGGTTTGTCGGTCCAGCCTGAATTTGCGGATTATATCCTCATTCTCCATGTCTGCCAGGACTGTGAACGGACGATGGATATTGTGCCTCCTCCTCCTAGGACAGATCACAGTGCACAGATGTCAATGCAGAAGACCATGAAATGTGCATCACATCAATTTTTTCTACAGACACATTCCCAAGTCTTACAACATGCACCATTAACCGACAGGGCACTTCACAAGTAAGTTCACATCAGGCACACTACTCGTACACCTGTCCCCTTACCAGCAGCAATTATCTGTGCACCCCTCCGGCTCATTCGCATGCACAGTGTGATATACTAACAGATATGTGTGCATACCTGTGAGTATGACCCCCAGCATATGTTAATAATTGCAATACTACCCGAACACACCATGTTGCTGGCTCTGACACACCTCCCAACACAGGTTGCCCATGGCACACATCAACTACACACTGACCACCGGCTGAGCATGGGGGACACGTGTGTGCATGTGCATTGGACAATGTGCCAGTTGCTGATGCCCCTAGTCCAGTCAATGAGACGACATTGTGCGTTACATTGCACACACAGACATTGACCATTATCTCCATATGCTATGCAACACATTAACTGGACAGTCTACATTTCATTACACAGCACATGTGACATGTGCAAGTGTATGTGCCCATGCAATGTATTGGCGACCCATATATGGTATGTGTTGGTGACGTGGAGTGACATGTCCCTTTTGTGCATTTGCCCTCATGAGGACCCTTCAATTGTTGAGACACTGGGCACTGTACATGTTGGCCTATGCAGAGAGCTGGAGGACACGTTAGGTGCAGCACAGCTACTCCACAACTCCATTAACGCTCACTCCAGGCACTGTCTGGCAGACATATGGCGGTGCCTCCCACCTGGCCACTGAGGTGTGTCACCGCCCATAACCCATGCACAATCGCGGGAGACACCGCCAGATATGTATGTGACAATAGCGGTCACCATGCACTGCTACCCAAATCACGGTCACTCCAGGCACTGTCTGGCAGACATATGGCGGTGCCTACCGCCTGGCCCCTGAGGTGTGTCACCGCCCATAACCCATGCACGATCATGGGAGACACCGCCAGATATGTATGTGACAATAGCGGTCACCATGCACCGCTACCCAAATCACGATCACTCCAGGCACTGTCTGCCAGACATATGACGGTGCCTACCGCCTGGCCCCTGAGGTGTGTCACCGCCCATAACCCATGCACGATCATGGGAGACACCGCCAGATATGTATGTGACAATAGCGGTCACCATGCACCGCTACCCAAATCACGGTCACTCCAGGCACTGTCTGGCAAACATATGGTGGTGCCTACCGCCTGGCCACTGAGGTGTGTCACCGCCCATAACCCATGCACGATCACGGGAGACACCGCCAGATATGTATGTGACAATGGCGGTCACCATGCACCACTACCCAAATCACGGTCACTCCAGGCACTGTCTGCCAGACATATGGCGGTGCCTACCGCCTGGCCCCTGAGGTGTGTCACCGCCCATAACCCATGCACGATCGCGGGAGACACCGCCAGATATGTATGTGACAATAGCGGTCACCATGCACCACTACCCAAATCACGGTCACTCCAGGCACTGTCTGGCAGATATATGGCGGTGCCTACCGCCTGGCCCCTGTGGTGTGGCACCGGCATGGACCATGCCCTTGCAGCCAATGGGAAGCAGCCTCACGGTAGCCTGATGCGAGTTTGAAAATCGCGGTAGGTGTGCACCACCCCCGCGGAGGCGGTCACTGGAGGCATTCAAAAGATGCACCACTGCGGTAGTGCGCACATGCACCCTACTGTGTGTCACCGGCATGGACCATGCCCCTGCAGCCAATGGGAAGCAGCCTCGCGGTAGCCTGATGCGAGTTTGAAAATCGCGGTAGGCGTGCACCACCCCCGCGGAGGCGGTCACTGGAGGCATTCAAAAGATGCACCACCGAGGTAGCGCGCACATGCATCCTACGGTGTGTCACCGGCATGGACCATGCCCCTGCAGCCAATGGGAAGCAGCCTCGCGGTAGCCTGATGCGAGTTTGAAAATCGCGGTAGGCGTGCACCGCCACCGCGGAGGCGGACATTGGATGTATTTGAATGAGGCAGACCTGGTACACCAATTGCAACACCCTGGGACCACTGACACAGCCCCAGGGGCCTATATATGTGTGGGAGGGCGCACCACATTCCCACAGCTACCAGGGACTGCTGACTGACAACCCTCCACCTGCTGCTGCTGCCTCTAGGGACTGCTGGCTGCCACCCTGCACCTGCTGCTGCTGCCTCAAGTGACTGCTGGCTGCCACCCTCCACCTGCTGCCTCAAGGGACTGCTGGCTGCCACCCTCCACCTGCTGCCTCAAGGGACTGCTGGCTGCCACCCTGCACCTGCTGCCTCAAGGGACTGCTGACTGCCACCCTCAATGTGCTGCTGCTGCCACATGTCCATTGTGATGTCGAGGACTCAGAAGATCCGTGCCAGTCCCTTCACCAGTGAGGAGCTTGGGGTCCTGGTAGATGGGGTGCTTGCACAGTACCCAAGGCTTTATGGCGGCCCTAATGTCTTGGTAAGTCTCCCAGACTGTGAGTGAGAGTGCAGGGTGTGCACACGTGGGGTGGAGGTGCTTCGGTATGTGTCAGTGGTTGTGGGGCTCTGACATGCACTGCCTATCATGTTTACTACAGCGGGAAGGGCTTGGTGGGCTCTTTCTCACGTTACCCTGCATGCCTATCCTGAGTAGAGGGACATGTCCTGTAGTGTCAGCCATACAGTGCAGCTGCATTTTGGTGATGCAGGATTCTGGCCAGTTAGCTTTTGTGTGAATGGCTGTGTTGCTCCCAATTAACCCACTCAGTGTCAGTCCACCTGCCCTGCACAGTACAGTGTGTACCATGTGTGTTTGGCTCACGCCTCTTCATCTAAGTCCCATCTCTGCCATGTAGATTGCACAGGAGCAGGCGTGGGAGAAGGGTGTGTGTATGACAGTTGTTGTCACTCTATGTGAATTCCAGGACACAGTGAGGCTTTCACAGGGCTAGGACACTTAGGTCTGCGCAGTGTTGGACACAGTGAGTCCAACAACATGACACATGTTTTGCTATCTTTTCTATGTGTAGTTATAGGTAACTGCAGACAGTAGCTGCAGGCAGACTACACGTTGCTTGCTGTGTTGGTATCCTGCATGTGAATGGGATGTGGAGGTACTGTGTCCACCATCGAACATGCATGCCTGTACGTCTGATTGACCAATGACATTGCACCATGTTCAGAGCAATTGTTGGCTATGTGACAGTTGTAGCTGGAGTTTTGGATGAGTCACTGTCGTGCTACTGCATTTTCGTTGTGTTGTTATTGTGCACTGTGTCACTGGAACCTCACCCTCTTGTCTCCCATGCCTGCAACTGAAGGTCCACCAGCGTAAAGCCGTGTGGAGGGCCATTGCCTCCAGAGTCCGGGATCTGGGTGTGTCAAACCGAAGGCGCACCCACTGTCATAAAAGGTGGGACGACATCTGCCGGCTGAGCAAGAACGTGGCCAAGATGACGCTGGGGCTGCTCCCTCAGACTGGCAGGTTGGCTAGGCGCAGCATGACACCACTAATGGCCCGCATCCTGGCTGTCACACAACCTGAGCTGGACAGATGACTGAAGGAGCATCAGCAGTGAGCCAGGGGTGAGTATGTGTTGCAGGCTGCCTTTGGCTGGGAGTGGGTGCATGTGTCTACAGAGTGTGCAAATTGTCAGCTGTGTGACATTGGTTGTGTGGTGCAATGTTTTGTGAGTGGCCCCTGTGCTGGGTGTATGTGCCATGCTTTTGGCCAAACGGCTCTTCATGAAGTGAGTTTTAGCACTGTGCATCTCTCTTACATTTGGAGTTGTGGCCTTCAGGAACCTTCTGCTGTGGGGTAGTGTGTGAATTCTGATGGATGGGAATGCCAGTGTGCCAACTGTGAATGCGTTTCAATGAATGCGTGCAATTCCAGACCTCAGATGTCTGCCAGTCAGACATCTGAGGCCAATGTGCAACAGTAGATGTGCCTATGGACTCGATATGGTGGATGGCATGTGTGCAGGGTCATTGTGGGCTGGTATGTTGTAGTCTGTGTGGTCCCCTACTGCTCCACACATGTAGGTGATGTGCACCATGTCATGGTGTTCATCCTTGCCAACATCGGGACAGTGTGTGTGCACAGGCCATTTTGGGGCTGTGTCTGATGTGAGCCAACTGCAGGATGGTGTGCTGTGTGAATCACCTGGGGCACTTATGACAGGACTTGTGGCAGACATGCACCGTTGTGTAGAAAGTTTGGGTGGCAAGATATATGTGTATATATGCAATGTGCTGCACACCTCTTTCTAGGATGCAGATGTATTGGCACGTGTTAGTTCTGTTGATGCCACTCATCTCACAGTACTTCTCTCTCCTATGCAGCAGCTCCCGTATGTGCAGAGGGAGAGGGGACAGACACCAGTGGTGAGGCTTCCACTGCAACAGCCGCACTGGAGCTGACTGACACAGATGTGACCAGCGCCGAGGAGGGGGACAGGAGTCTGCTAGAGGATTCACAGCTGGAGACACAAAGCTCTACCTCATCTGACGCCAGCGGTGACACATCCATGTTGGGGGTACAGGGAACGGGGACTCTGCCTCCTCTTCCGCCACACAGCGTCCAGTGCCCAGCCTCCCTTCAACCTCCACTGGTGCTGCCCGTGTCCGCATGAGTAGGAAGGGAAGAGTCACCTTCACCCCAGGCACAGCTGCCCCAGCCCATGTCAGCCCTGCTGCCCTCAGTGCAGAAGCAGTCGAGCTATTGCGCCAGCTGTGTGTGGGGCAGACAGCATTTCTCAATGCCTTCCAAGAGCATGACAAAAAGTTGGGGCAGGTTATAGCTTTCATGGAGGGCTTACATTCCAACGTAGGTGGGAAATGTGCAATGTGTGGCCATCCTAATATGGCGGGCGTGAAGACCGCTGGCGGCGTGCGGTAAATGGGTGTTAAGGTCACCGCCGGCACCGCGGTCGTGTCTCCGCCCGCCATCGTAATAGGCCCCTATGTTTTTATTTGTTTTCAACGTACTCATTATAGAAGTCAAACTAGGAATGTAGATTTATATTTAAAAAGAGAAAAGGAAAACAATGATAAGTGGCAGCAATTTGGTGCCTATTTGTTGGTAGAAGGTCGGTTTGAGTTGGCTACTGATCAAGTTATTTGTAAATATTGTTACAACAAATTAGAAGAGAACAAAATGCCAGCTAGAGCAGTACATAACAATTTAGAGTTGGTAGCTATTCCTCCAGAACTGGCAGATTTGAATGCATATTAGTCCATAATTATTCAATCTGTGCACCCATTTCAGGCTATGGTTCTTATGGAGCCTAAAACAGGTAAGATGCCTCCAACAGAATTACAAAGAGGTATGAAAGGAAGAAATGTGTACTTACCTTTAGATTTTAAGAAAAATATTGAAACTGTTCGAGTAGAAAGGGAGGAAAATGAGCCAGTAGTTATTCTAGTTAATGGTGTACCAACAAAGAGTCGAAAAATATGGAAAGAGTTTGTAGATGTTAATAAACTTCAAAAGGCTACATTATATCTGGTACAGAATAATACTTATTATAAGGATGTAAATGTTGATGAACAGGTAATATGCTTAGAAGATGAAACAGAAATTTCAATTGGCCAAATAGAAAAAGTGGATAAGTCTAGAAGTGAAGAGATTTATGAACATTATACTATACATCCTCTACATTCAAAAGAAGTGATAGGAAACAGTATTGCATTATTTTAAATGAAGGAAGCAAAGGGAACTCCCATGAGTGTATGGGAAAAAAGTTTAGAAGCTCGTTGTTTTCCACAGTTGTTCCCCACTGGAGAAGGTGGACGATTTGATGAGCGAGCTGTACAAATCCAGCTTCAGAATACCGCTCGACAAGATTGTACTCTGAAGATCCATGATTTCAACAGTGCATTGCATACATATTTCATCTTCTGTTTGAAAGTGATTTGCCTGCACTTTCATATGCACTGAACCACATATTAAAAACAGGAGTTCATCTACCACATGTTTCTGCAAAAGAGTTAATGGACAAAGTTCAACAAAGAGATGAACATTTAGAATCACAGTTATTTAATGTGATGGCATGTCAATATGGTACCAATGAATAATGGTTTCATCGTCACGGTGAACTTAAATGTATGTTAAGAAACTTAGGTACACCTACATGGTTTGTAACACTTAGGGGCCGATTCCGATCTCGGCCGGTAGGGCTCCGAATCGGATTCGGCTTAACCGGATCCGATTTGGAGCCCTATTTCCCGACCGAATCGTACGCGCGTCCGGGCGAGCGAGTACGATGCGAATTCGACGACCGACTCGTCCGGTCGTCCCGACCGCTCCGACCGACTCGTTCCTGGCTCGAACCGCACCGACCGACTCGCTCGGACTCGACTCGCACCGCGCAATGGAGACGTTCCCCGGCCGGGTAAGTACGATGCGTGCCGCGAGCAGTCTGACTGAGCCGCGCACTCCGGCTCGAAAGAGCAGTCGGAGCCGTACTTTGGGGGTCCGTGTCGGACCCCCCTGTACGCGTAGCCACGCGAGTCGCACACAGGGGGGACCCATGGGTCCCCCCTACCTGTACGTGTATGGCGCGAATCGCTTTGCCGCGTACACGCTGTAGGGGGCGCCCATGTCCGCCTCGCACCCATTGAGTCAATGGGAGCCCGCGTACGCGTTGTACGACCGGCTCCCATTGACTTCAATGGGAGTCCGACCGACTCGAGTCCGATGGCAAACGTGCGCATCGTACTCATTCGGTCGGGCTGCCAGAGTCCGATTCGGTCGGAAATCTCTCCGAGTCCGGCTCGGTCGGAGAGATTTCCGGTCCGAATCGGAATCGGCCCCTTAGCTGTTCCGAATATGCGTGGGAAGATTTACTTGAATTTCTACGAGAAGCAAATTCAAATATATAAAATATTGAATTGAAGACACCTGGAGAACTTTGTTGTTTGGATCCTGTAAACGTCTGCAGGTATTTTAACCATAGGTTTCAAAGTAAGATGTAATTTATCTGCAATAAAAATATTCCTCCTCTTGGAGAAGTTACTGATTACTTTTGGCAAAAAGTGTACCAAGCCAGAGGTGCTTCTCATATACACATGCTAATATGGATAAAGAATGCTCCAAAATTTGGAACTGATACTGATGAAAGTGTTTTGTCTTTCATCAAACAGTATGTTACCTGTGCTATTCCAAGAGAAGGAGGATAAAAAAGCTTGAGAAAGCAAGTTTTGTGGTTTCAAGTCATCGATGTGGAAAATGCTGTTGACCAAAATACAAGTCTAAAGGGAAATTATATACAAAATGTCGTTTTGGATTTCCACGTCCAATAATTTCTAAAGGAAGAGTAAATAGTTTTATGTCAGCAGTAAGGCATACAATAACTCGGAAATCTCCAAAGAATACATACAACTTAAAAAGAACCGAAGATTCAAAGTATAGTAATGACTACAATCCAGTAATTTTGAAAATGTGGAATACAAACATGGATATTCAATATGTTGCAGATAATTCAATTGCTGTTGCTCGCTTTGTTACATCTTATATAACCAAATCCGAAAAGACAGAGATGAAAGAAATGTGGGAAGAAATTTCACAAGAGAAGAGTCTTAGCAAAAAATTGTACAGCCTTAGCTTGAAAATGCTTTCCCATCAAGAGATTGGATCCTATGAATGTTCGGATCGATTGAGCTCTGCTAGTTTATACTCAAAGTCAAGAGGAATCATTTGGGTAAGTTTAGGTCTTGCCTCCACACAACATAGAGTATTGAAAACATTACAAGAAATTTAATACTTAGCACTGAATGAACCAGAAAGTACAGATATTGTTAAAACTAATATGTTAGATACATACTATCCCAAAAAGAGTCCACATCTGGAAAACCTATGCCTGTATGAAATACTTCAACATTACTGCTTTAAAAGAAAAGTTACAGAAAATATAAAAGAAAAATGTGCAGGAATTGGATGTGACGGATGTTTAGTAAAACATACATGCCAAAGGAAATCTTATTAACCACAGAAAACTTAGTTGCGAAAGTCCAGATAAGAGGGAATTTTTCTATTTAGCACTTCTGCAACTGTTCAAGCCATGGCGTAGTGAAACAGAATTACTTGGAGATTTAGATTGCTATGAAGATAATGCAAGTAAAGATAGCATTCAATGCACAATTTTCCCTAAATATCTACACATGTTAAATGATGAGATTGAACAAGAAAGTACTATTGCAGCTGAAATAGCTAGAGACAGTTCTCAAGATAGTCATAGTTCTGGTCTACTAAGTCAAGATCCACTGGGACAACCAATTATCGAAAATGAAGCAGCAATAGCCATGAATGAGGTAGAAACTGCAATGCAACAAGCAAAACAGGATACTATTCCGTTGGAAAAGTTAGAAGAACAACTAAATATTGAACAAAAAGAAATATATCTACAAGTGACACAACAGATACAACATGGTCTGCTTCATGAAAAAAAAATGCAAATGTTCATCATTTAAACATATTCTAATGTACATCAGAGATGTTGTCTACATTACATATAGAAAGATTTGGAACATATCCCATTTTAATGCTACAACGTTGTAGATAATGGAAGAGAATTGGAAACCAAAATAAACATTTTAATGGAAGTCAAATATCTATTTCAGGAAGAACTTTTATAGCAGTGGCTATTATTTTCCATGATGGACCTACTACAACATCTGGACACTATACTGTGTATTTAAAGTGTAATAAAGGATGGACACATTGCAATGATGCCCACTTGGAATTCAAGCCTAGATTGCCTTATGAATTAGCAAATTCATATTTGATATTTTTGAAGCTAAAGTTTTGAATACATCATCCAGCCTATTGGGAAGATGTCAACAGAAAGTAGACATCACTGCAAACAATTAGTATTTATAATTAGTGTTTGGATTATTATTTGCACTAATTGATATCACATTTGGAGAATTGTGTTTAAAAGCAAATAGTTTATATATTTGTTGCCTATATTGTGCCAGATGTAAATGAGAGTCTACATTTTGGGAAATGTATTTGAGATAAATAATAGAGTTAATGTAGATGAAAGAAGTGTAGATAGGAAAACACATAGTTACACATATTGAAAATAATGGTCTACGCTGATTTTTTTTTTCTACAATAAAGTTAAGTGGAATCTGAGAACAGCAAAATAGGGAAACTGAAAATGTTATGTAATTCAAAATTTAGGTTTTTAAAAATATAATGTTATAATTTCTGTAATACATTACATTAAATAATAGTTTTTCTTCTTCTTCTTTATAGTAGCTACTGCTGAAGTTTGAAAATAGTTTTAATGCTGTTAAGTGCAATACTACTCTAAAATACTTTTACTGAGTAATGTATCTAGGGGGCACATTACGATACCCGGCGTAAATAAATCCGCCAGGCATGGAAGCGGCAAAAATCCACCCGCACACACCGCCTGAACACCGACCACGCCATTATGAGTACACAAACCGAAAACCGCCATCGGCGGAAAATCACACAAAATACCGCCCGCCATCGTCCGAGTCGGAGTCAAACCGCCCGCCACGGACGGAAACACGCACGACAACACAAAACCGCCCGCCCACACGGCCGACACACCGCACGTGAAATTACGATCGCACCGCCATGAGCGCGGAAAAACAACAAATATACCGCCCGCCAGCGCAAACAACGCCGATGAGAATCGACACGGCAGAAGCCATGGCGCCCACGTACCTGCACAGAAACCATCCGCACACAAAACCAATAGCACACAACATGGCCAACAAGTCCACACAGCAAGGCACACACAAATACACAAGCACAGTACACATCCCGAAAACACCCCCCGGACAAACAAAAAATACAAAGGCCAGAACCCCAGACACAACACACCTGAAAACAACAGACCATGAGGACACACCCACATAGGTGAGTACAAAAGCAGCACTCCCACAGACCACAACCCCTTGCTACATTGCAAACCAGAGAGGAGAGGAGAGGACACAGTGACACAGCAAGGACAGCAGCACACCACAGAAACGCACACATCACTACCACCACCACCACCACCACCACCACCACCAAACACCACCACCACCACCACCACCACCACCACCACCACCACCACCACCAAACACCGGCACCACAAACCCCCTGCACATTACACAACACACACCGCACCAGCACCACAAACACCATGGCACCACAAAGGATGCCCAAGTTCACGCCCATGGAGCTGACGGTCATGGTCGACGAGATCATCAAGGTGTACCCACAAATCTATGGGAACATGGTCCAGCACACACCACTAGCCACCAGAAACAGAATGTGGACCCGGATCGTAGACCAGGTCAATGCAGTCGGGACCCTGCCCAGGAACAGAGTCGAGATAAACAAACGTTGGAATGACGTAAAGAGCCTGGTCAAGAAGAAGGAGGGCAAAAACAGAGAGCTGGCTGCCGTCACTGGCGGAGGGAATCCCGCGCTCTTTAAGACCTTCAAAGCGTGGGAGGAGAAGGTGCGAGTCGTAATCCATCCGGAGATCCTCGCCGGATTAGCAGGGGAGTGGAGGCTGGTAAGTACAAACTAATGTATACTAGCACACCGCTATGTACACACATGCGCAACCACCATGCCACAGCTCCCAGGGACAAACACCCCCATGTCCAGCACACAATACACAACACATCACACGCACATGCAACAGACACTACCACACACAGGCCAAACCGAACAACTGTAAGATGCGTGGGGACATGTGTACACTAAGCCAGCCACGTAACCACCAACAGGTCCCCAAATATGCCAGAAGCGCCACAACGAGCACCCACCACACCCATGTGTCTGCCACAGCTGCACTAACCGACAAGTAACAGGTAAGTGGCAGGAACACAAAGTGCAGTGGGTGGGACGGTGGACAGCCCAAGTACAACACACACCAGGCCCCAGTCCCACAGCACAGCAAGGAGGAGCATCCCCCACACCCCACAGCCACGTGTCAGCCACCGCAGTGCACAACGACAGCCGAAAGGCAGACATCACGGTCCACAGCAATCGGTGTCAGTGGGTGTACAGCCACCCCCACGACCCACTACACCCCCCACCCCCACAGACCTGCAACATGGAGCACCCCCGCTTAGAGCCATGTGGCATCCAGTACAGTGCACGCACGAACAACTTGCAGGTGGGAAACTGGACAGGGCTGGATTACTGGAGGCATGAGGACCATAACACCACCAACACATGGGACATGTCACGTAGCACACGAACACGCAGCACCGCCCACCGTCACGAACAAGTGAACAATGTGCACACGGACATGAACAGCAGACTCACACCCCACATGACCCATCACAGACATAGCAACACCCAAGGAGCCACGTCTGCATGCACAAGCCACACTGAATATAGTCCCACACGGCAGCCACTGTGCAACTCATCACACACAACCGAAACACCATTGAAGTCCTGTCCATGTAGCCCCCACTGCCTGTCAACCCCACACCCCACAACTACGCCTATGTAAGACAAACAACACTAGACGCAACAGAACGGAACAACAGAAATGCACACGAACACCACTGAACCCATCAAACTCACAGACACACCATGCACATACAACATACCATCCATCCCATCCGTCAGCCCCAGTCACATGAAAGGCATGTCATCCGCACAGCTGCCACACATACAGCAGTCACGCTAAGACACATGCCCATGACCAACCATGTGCCAGAAGTCAATTAAGCGCACAACACACTGTGAGCAACAACACACAACATGGGCCACACCCCCCCAGCACTGCAGTGATGCACATGGCACAGGGCAGCACGCACACCAAGGAGATGGGACAACTGCAATACGTTGGCTGGCACACAACTATCACTCACTCATAACGATGCGTCCAATGCCATGTCCAGTAACCACAACAGACAGCAAATATGCAGGGCATGTCAGGCATGCACACACCTCAGACCATGCACTGTCATGCTGCCACAACACATGTCACGTTCGGCACCCATGGCTCACAGCATGTACCCCAAAAGCATATCCCCTCCCAAATGCGAATCTGGGGCATGGCCCCCATGTTGCCATATGCGTTCCTAAGCGTTCCATTTGAACCCCAAAAGCATATTCCATCCCAAATGCGAATCTGGGGCATGGCCCCCATGTTGCCATATGCGTTCCTAAGCGTTCCATTTGAACCCCAAAAGCATATCCCCTCCCAAATGCGAATCTGGGGCATGGCCCCCATGTTGCCATATGCGTTCCTAAGCGTTCCATTTGAACCCCAAAAGCATATTCCATCCCAAATGCGAATCTGGGGCATGGCCCCCATGTTGCCATATGCGTTCCTAAGCGTTCCATTTGAACCCCAAAAGCATATCCCCTCCCAAATGCGAATCTGGGGCATGGCCCCCATGTTGCCATATGCGTTCCTAAGCGTTCCATTTGAACCCCAAAAGCATATCCCCTCCCAAATGCGAATCTGGGGCATGGCCCCCATGTTGCCATATGCGTTCCTAAGCGTTCCATTTGAACCCCAAAAGCATATCCCCTCCCAAATGCGAATCTGGGGCATGGCCCCCATGTTGCCATATGCGTTCCTAAGCGTTCCATTTGAACCCCAAAAGCATATCCCCTCCCAAATGCGAATCTGGGGCATGGCCCCCATGTTGCCATATGCGTTCCTAAGCGTTCCATTTGAACCCCAAAAGCATATCCCCTCCCAAATGCGAATCTGGGGCATGGCCCCCATGTTGCCATATGCGTTCCTAAGCGTTCCATTTGAACCCCAAAAGCATATTCCATCCCAAATGCGAATCTGGGGCATGGCCCCCATGTTGCCATATGCGTTCCTAAGCGTTCCATATGAACTCCAAAAGCAAAGTACAAACCAGACCCAGGATGGGCCAGGAGCCCGCATACACCAGAGTCACAATGAGTAGGGGCAAAGCAACACACCCATCGGCATGGCCAATCCGTCCCATGCCACATGTGCACAGCACACAGTCCCATTGCCTAGCACACACAACTACAGATGCCACAGCCACACACTCGCCTCCGGGAAACCCATGTACGAGATTGCACGAACTGCCAATGTCAGACGACTAATACATACTTCGCCAGGTGCAACACAATAACAAATCTAATTTTCTCCACAGGTGACGAACTGCTGGACGCTGGGGATGGAGACAGCAGCCAGCACAGCCAGCCTACAAGCCCCCAACGAGGACACACGGATCTGGAGGATCTGTCCACCTCTTCGGACACGGACCACCAAGCTGGCCCATCTGGCGTGGCAGGGCCCAGCCGCTCCCCAGGACCCCTCCTACCCACCAACCCATCATCCAGGGATGCTGAACAGTCCCAGTCCCCTGCTGCCACTGTCGTTGCGGCCACACCCACGGTCATTGCGGCCACTACCACTGCCGCAACCGCCACCATTGCCGCACCGACCACCACCGCCTCCACCACCACCACGTCTTCGCTGGCACCAGCCCCAGCGCAGGTGGTGGCCCGGCCGACTGGATCCACCCTGGGAGCCACAGCGAGGACCGTGGTGTGCAATGTGGCTAGTGGGCAGGCCGGTGGCAGCAGGACTGGTAGGAGGAGCAGGGTCAGGGAAACGCCAGCCTCCCTGGGAGCCATGCCCTGCCTCAAATGGCCAGAGTCCTTGGGGCCTATGAAGAGGCCCAAGGACAATGGGCCAGGTCTGCCACTGACACGCGGGAGGTGCTGGGGGTGCTGAGGTCCATGGACGCCCATATGGGCCAATTCGTGTCCCGTATGGACCAACTCGTGGACCTCATGGGCCAGCTGGTGGTGGCGGTGGGGTCACAGGCAAGGCCAGCAACACCACCTCCGCCACCACCTGCTAGGGCGCAGGGTCGGCCAGCAGTGTCCACTTCCCCTGCGTCCACAGCCAGTGAGCACACCTCACCCACCACCAGCAGGTCGCCACCACACACCCCCTCCCAAACGTGGAAGGGGCCGTCCGAAGAGGAAACAGATCTCCCGGGAGGACTTCGCACGCTCCAGTCGCAAGTGAGGCAGCCAGCCAGCCTTCCGCCAGCCTTCCTTGACCAGCCACTGCATTGACTTGCTCTACGATCCCACTCCACACAGCCAGCTGGATGGCATGTGTGTGTTGGACTATGGACATAGAACCAGTGGGTACACCCTGATCATCACGCAGCCATGACCGACAGCTCATTGTCACTGCACGCACCACTTTTGTTATCACCTTACACACAATCACATGTCACAGTTCGTAATAAATGCACCTTATTCACTAACTGCTGTTTGTGCCCTGTGTTTTATTTGTACGGAATACAACGGCCACCTTGGGCGGAAGGGCACCTGATGCGTGGCATGGCAATGGAATCCGGAGGGCCTGTAGGGACCTAGGGGTGGGAGACAGAACAGGAGCACATTCAATGAGTGTGTCACACACCCATCACACAGTACATGTCAACAACTACAAGCAATGTACACACATCGCACAGAGCAATAGGGCACAATGCCACAGTCACCAACAGTGGCATACTACCCTGGCCATGGAGCGTTGACACACTGCACGCAGTGAACATACGGCCACCCTGACACAGCACACACACACCTGCACAGATACAGACACATCATCCGTCGTACATGGACACTCACCGTCAAGTGAAGTAGCGGGCGATGAGCTGCTGGCGCACATTCCCAGCTTCCTCCTCTCCGCTGTCCACCTCACTCGAGCTGTCCTGGTCTGCGGGCTGGGGCCCTGGTTGATCTCCGTCATCCACAATGAGGGGGATCTGCTTCCGAATGGCCAGATTGTGCAGCATGCAGCACGCCACCACTATCTGGCACACCTTCTGTGGGGAGTACGCCAGTGCACTCCCGGTGCGGTCCAGGCACCTGAACCTGGACTTGAGGAGGCCAAAGGTACGCTCGACCACACGTCTGGTCCTCCCATGTGCCTCATTGTATCGATCGTCTGCTGGGGTGCGAGGATTCCTCAATGGACTGAGCAGCCATGCCCCATTCGGATACGCAGAGTCACCTGGGTGTGAGGGACACAGAGAACCGTAGCTATTCCAACTGGACAGGGGACAGCATCGCACAACCAGCACGCTACACCACTCCACATACTCACCGACAATACAGGCACGATCCTGTTGCAGATTGGCCATCAGTCGTGGCAAGATGCTGTTGCGCATTATGTGTGCGTCATGGGCCGAGCCTGGAAACTTTGCACACACGTGGGTGATCACCATGTCCGCAAGGCACACCACTTGCACATTCAGGGAGTGCGTGTGCTTCCTGTTGCGGTACAGGTGCTCAGTGGCCTGTGGTGGAACAAGGCCAACATGAGTGCAGTCAATGGCTCCCACGACGTGTGGGATTCTGCCAAGGGCATAGAATGCACCCTTCACTGCCGCCAATTCACGAGCCCTGGGGAAGCGGATGTACCTGTTCCGGGACAGCATCATGGCTGCCAGTACATCCCTCAGCACCTTGCTGAACATGGGCTGGGACATCCTCCTCCACTGCCCACTGTGTGCTGGAATGACCCAGTGGCGAAGAAATGCATGGCGGCCATCACCTTAGCCGTGGGGGTGACAGCAGTCGGATACACCCTGCGGGGACGGAGATGGGGCTCTAACATGGCACACAGTCGATGCAGAGTTGGCCTGTCCAGCCGAAACTTCCTGATTACCTCTGTATCGTCCATGTCCGCCAGCAATTGGTATGGGCGGTCAATGTTCGGTCTCCGCCTGGGTTAAATGGCAGAGGACACATGTCAAAGCAACACGGCACATAGCAATTTCGCATACACATCACTGACATGACTGAGCAAGCACATGAGCCACAGCCCAGCTGTCAAGCTGGGACGGCACGGCCACAATACACTTACACAGGTCTCCCAACAATGGCAATGGCAAGTGAGACATACCACTGCCATGTGCATGCACATGGGGATCTAGGCCCCAATGACTTGCGGGGCGTGCTGATGGGGACTGACTGCATATTCGTCAAGCGGCAACGCCACGGCAACATGAGTGTCTGCTGAGCATGGAACTGCTTCCGAGGCTGGATGAGTATGGCACACGACGACGACGATGTGGGCACGGGCTGAGCGGCCAATACAAGTGGGACCTGTGGCACGAGGGGATATGAGACAGTAGTAGGTGTCAGCACTGCACCCTATGTACAGCACTGTACGGATCACAGCTCCCGAAACATTGACTGGTGTCCACATTGACAGCCCCATGCCAAGACGGCTGTGTGCTTGCAGTCACAGGTGAGAGGTTACATTGCACGTGCCAGGTGGCAGACGTACATAGTGGGAGCTGGCATGTGTGTGCATGTGTCTCCTGTTCAGGATCCACCAGATGGGCGCTGACTCTGTACTGACCATTGGACACAGCATGTTCCGTGGAAGGCTTGTGTGTGTGGGATGGTGGCACTGGATGTGCCTCTGTTGGGTGGGGGGCCATGCACAGGGCGGGTATGTCGATGATTGCGCATTGTTGGTCACGGTGGGTGCACCAACTAAGATGTGTTGCCCTGTGTTCAATTCCTATGTCCGCATGATGATGGACTGTGGATGTGGGCAGACTACACATTGGTCGATGTGCTGTCTATATGCATGTGCCTTCACACCAGGCACAGCTGCCCCTGCACATGTGACCCCTGCTGGACTCGCTGCTGGGTCTGTGGAGCTGATGCACCTTCTGCGCGTGGGGCGGACAGCTCTCCTCACTTCCCTCATTGCGCATGTCATGTCTTTGCCGCAGGTGACATGGATCATGGAGGGCCCACATGTACGCGTGGGTAGGCTACACATGATTGTTCACTGGTCGCCACCCCCAGTCAGTGTTTCGAATGGGAAGGTTGTCGTGCTGGTGGTATGTTCGATGTGGCGGATGGGCGGGCCTAGGTGCGGGCTTACATTCCGGACATGGGGGTAGTTGGATTGGCGACTAGTTGCAGTACACACGGGACACGTCTCTTCCTTTCCACATCTGGGTCATCCCTTGTCCTAACTGACAGTGATACAGTCATCTTCGCCCCAGCCCTCATGTCCTCCCCTCGCCCCCCAATATGCATGCTCACCTGCGAGGCTAGCGCTTGCACAGGCAGCCCCAAGCTCGCACCAGAGAGGGCAAGGAGTGAATGTGTGGGTCCAGTTGCACGAGTGGGCTGTCTCAGGGTATGATGTGTGGCGGGACGCCGTCCACCTGCGTGGTGCCCCAAATGGAGACCCGGCCTGCATGGACTATGCATCACAGTCTTCGCCTTCCGGATCCGCCACCTGCGACACCCAGTGGCTGTGGCTGCCCTTGCGGCCAGGCCGCGTCCGTCTGTGGCTGTTGGCCCACACATTCACTCTTTGGCCTCTCTGGGGAGGGCTCGGGGGTGGTGGCGCACGCGCTTGCACTTAGTCGCAATGGCATGTGTCGTGGTTGGTATGATGGGCAATGGATGGGATGGTGCGAGCCACCTCCCGTGACGTCAGTGCTGCTCGTGCTGTGGTGCGTCCCCCTACACTTCCATGTGACTTGTGCCATGCTAGACGTTGAGGTTCTATTGCCTGCGTGATATGACCAGGAGGAGCGCGAGGAGACCTCTCACACACCATGCTCCACTGCCATCCCGTGCCCTGTATCGCCTGTGCGGATTGACTATGTTGGGGTTACACCTGGTCGACTGGGGCTGTGTGTGCCTTGTCAAGGGGCATGGCGGGCGCACAACAGGATCCAGCTTGTCCACAGAGGGTGGGCTGAGGTGTGCCTGGTACCGCCTTGTACGAGTGCCCGGCTGCTGTGCACACACGTGTTCACTCCCCCCCCGACAGGTGTCCTCTCACAATGCCCAGGGAAGCGGTGGTGTACTGTTCATGACCCCTCCCAACACGGCGTGCTCCAACTTGGCATGTGCGCATCTACCCGTCGCACCCACCCACCTGAGCACTGCGTCCATACGACTTCACACGACACATGTGTGTCTTCCACAGTAGTGCTACTCATTTGCGTTGACATCCAATACCAGTGGACTACATGGTCATGTCACGACTGCCGTGTACTTCACATACTCTCATCCTCTCTCATTCGTACTTGTGAAATGAGTCAGCGGAGACAGTTTTGGTTTCAAACATTATATTGAGTCTTCTGTCCTCTGTGATGCAGTATAGTGGACACTACTGGCAGCGGAATACATGTTGAGGATATACTGAGCATGATTACAAATGGGATAGGGTGTGGGGTTACATCTGCTTGGCCAAGGCTGTGCTAATGTACATTTACGTATAGCTGCGGAGCTGCAGACTTTGACACAGACGGTATACATGTAGCCTACCAGACCGCTCGGCATCATGGGCACAGTCCATCTCAGTTCCATGTGACAGGTTTGCTGCGGTTGTTCCTCATGCACGTGTGCATGTGAGATGACATCAGGGCATGTGCTTGCGTGCATGCAGCGGCGTGCCACTTGTTGTTGCACTGTGGTGGTTACTGGACATGTCACAGTCACTGGGGTCGTGTTGTTGTTGTATGCACTTGTCATCCATGCAAAGGTCCTGGTATGGGATTCCCGGGCGGGGGTGGGAGGGGTGCAGCACCCACAGACTCCAGGCGACCCATTCATGTCCACTGAGCGGTGTGTGTGTCCATGTGCGCTGGATCCATGTCGTGTCCTGGTTGTTCGTGCAGTTCCGTCCATGTGGGTGCGATGCACAGAGCCCATGCCACTGCCTCCCACGATGCATGCGGTGTTCCTGGATGTGATGGGGAACAGTGTGCATGTCCCGGTCATATCCGATGTCATGGCGATGTCGTTGATGGTGTGGTTACAGTTGCCGGTCGTTTGGTATGGCTGTTGTGGTGGTGACTGGCCAGTCCATGCGGAAGCTGAGCATGGGTGCGGGGTTGGACTTCATAGGTCACTCGGGAACCTGCGTTGTGGTCCGACGTATTTACAGGTTGTCAGGTATGCGATGCCGTCCAGCAGGGCTTCCATGTCATTGGTGGTGTACATGTTTGCCAGCCAATGAAGCGGATGGTGGCTGTCAAGGTGTTGTTCGTAGGTTGTCCCTTGGAGGACCATGATGGGGCATGCTGGGTGACATTCGATGTAGCTGTTCTCGATGATCCGTCCTGTGGGGGCACAGTGGTTCCATTTCAGTGCGCGTGCGATGTTGGCCACATACGCCATGCCCCCATAGGCAGAGCAGGCCCTGTCGTGTGCGTCCAGAGGGAGGAGTAGTGGTAGCAGGTCCGCCTTCAGACATGCCGGGTTGGAGAGGCATATCTCGACGGGATGCTGGTAGGGACACCTCCGACAGTAGAAGACGGGCATGACGCAGCTGAACAATGTGATGCGGTAAGTCAGTCGGTAACTTACGTTCAGCAGGGACAGGAGATCGCATCCCAATGTATGTATCGTGTTGGTTTGGTACAGCTTGTGCTGTTCGGCGTAGTTGGGTAGGTGTGTTGCGGTTGCCATTTCGCAGCGGTTCGTAGAGGTGGCGTGCTCCGGCTGTGTGTGCAGTCTGCAATGTGCACGCTCCGGGGTTGCTGTGAGCTCTGTGTAGTCGTGGGGAGACAGGACTTGTGTTCTGTTGGCTTGTTTGGAGGACACGGGCCCTCTTCCCACATGCTTCTCAGACAGTTCAAGGTCAGTGCTGTGTGACTCCTTCCAATTAACTTGCATGTGGCCGACATGGGGGAGTGTTTTCTTCTTTCTTCCCCGTCCGTTGTGTGCTTCTGTGATATGCGCTATCTGCCCTGTGGTCGGTCTCCTCGGCATGCCTGTGTTGGTCTATTCTTGGACAATGGCTGTATTCACCGGCTTCTGTCGTAGGGCTGTGGTTTCGGTGTTGGAATGGAAGGTCATTCAGTGCTGTCTGCTCTCCCTTGTGTGGGCGGCAGGCTGCCTTTCCGCTCTGCGTTGGGCCTTGTGTGTGGATGTAATTCTTGGGCCACCTGTTGTCGGTCCCGGGCTCTTTGGTGTTCCGTTTCATGTGTCTTGTTCATATGTGCAGGGTGGTATGGGTTTTTCAGTGTGGTACTGGCGTTCCTCTTCCCGAAGGGGCCCTGCTTCTCCTAGTTGGTGTTGCCGCCGCTGTGTGCTACGCCATGTTTGTTACACTGGGGTGTGTCCTGCTGTTGCGTGACTTCACTGACATGTGTGCGTCGGTTGTGTGGCGTTGGGTGTTGTCCGTGAATTGGGCGTTGGGGACATGTCTGTGGCCGGCCTGTCACGTGTCATGTGCGTTCGGGGTGGGGCTGATGTGTGTGCTGCTTGGTTGTGTCCCTGTGTCTGTGTGCGACGCATGCATGGCGCTGCGGTTGGCCTCTGCGTTGTGCGCATGTGTGGCGGCGTCATCGGCGCTTTGGGGCCGTGACGGGGTGGTTGGTTCCTAGTCCCAGGTGGTGTGTACACATGTGTTCTGCGATGTTACGATTTGGCCTGTGTGTCATATGTGGATGCAATGGTGGATGTGTAGTGTGCACGCGCTGGTGGGGGGTTGTCCGCTTTTTCCGCCCTTGCACTGTGTGCACTGTTTGCGTGCACTTGTTGTGTGTGTGCCTACCTGCGTCTCCGCGGTACGTTGCGTCCTTGGTGGTGCATCAGCAGAAGCATGGGAAGGGCCTGCAGTGCTGGATTCATGCCCGGGGTGCCGCTTTCGTTGTCCGTGCTCTGCGTCCGTGTTTCCGCCTCTCTTTCACGTGCGGTGTCTCTTTGCCGTGGGAGCCGTTTGTTTGCGGCATCGTAATTCATGCGCCGGGCGGGACGTGTTTCGTCGGACGGTGTGTGTCAGTTGTGCTGCGCCGCTACGTGTGCGGGCGCACTTTGATGGCGGACGGTGTTGCTGGCTTGCCGGCGGTGTTTGGCCTGCTTTTCGCATCATAATTGGGCGGGCGTGTGGACTGCTGCGTGCCGGCGGTAACTGGTGGTTTTTGCATCCGCCAGCACGGCGGTTGTGCTTCCGCCCGCCATCGTAATGGGCCCCTAAATTACTTCAAAGGTAAAAATACATAAAATAATATGGATAATAACGTGAAAAAATGTTTAAAGTTCATTTATATGTTATTTGTTTCTAATATAAATAATGTTGATCCTTCACCCAGGCACTAGTCTTGCACTCAACCATTCACTCAAGCACTATCCAAGCACTCATCCATTCACTCAGGCCCTACATATGTACTCATGAAATCATGCAGGCCCTACAGTTGGCGTAATCCATTCACTCAGGCACTACCCATCCACTCATCTATTCCCTCAAGCACTACCCATGCACTTATGCAATGACCCAGGCATTAGCCTTGCACTCATACGGTCACTCAGGTATTTCCCATGCACTCATACAATCACACAGAGCCCGATTCACAAAAGTAATCTGAGACAAAATCTTAACTTTTCGATTTTCGGTATTCACAAAGGGCATTTAGGAGTAGTAAAGATAGGATTTTGTCTCAGTTAAACTTAAGTTTTGGTCTTATGTTTAACTTCAGTAAAACTTAAGTTTAACTGAGACAAAATCCTAACTTTACTACTCCTGAGTGCCCTTTGTGAATACCGAAAGTCGTAAAGTTAGGATTTTGTCTCAGTTAAACTTAATTTTTGGTCTTAAGTTTAAGTTAAGTAAAACTTAAGTTTAACTGAGACAAAATCCTAACTTTACTACTCCTAAATGCCCTTTGTAAATACCAAAAGTAGCAAAGTTAGGAATTTGTCTAAGAATACTTTTGTGAATCGGACCCACAGGCACTACCCCTGCACTCATCCAATCACCCAGGCACTACCCCTGTTCTCATGCAATTCCGACGCACTACCCATGTACTCATACAATCACTTAGGAACTACTCTTGCACACAACCATCCACTCAGATACTACCCATGCATTCACCCAGGTACTACACATGCACATGTGATGTAATATGTGACGTCATCAGCAGTGAATTACAGGGGCACTAGTTATAGTTAGCTCAGCTAACTATAATGGCTGATTTTCTCTGGTTTTGTTTGAGTGAAATGTCAGCCTAACTATAATGTCCCTGAAACCTGTAGCTTTTTCAGTGAATTTCTAAGGTTTTTTAAATGCTAATTCTTAACTATAACCTTCCAGTGAAGAGGCAAGAGAAGCGCCTCAGTGAATGGATTTGTGCATGGGTAGTGCCTGGCTCATTGGATGAGTGCATGGGTAGTGTCTGTGCAATTGATGAATGCATGGGTAGTGCCTGAGTGAATAGATGAGTGCAAGGGTATTACCTGGGTGATTTCATATGCAAGAGAAGTGCAGCAAGAGGAAGAAAGGTGCAGAAAGAGGCAATAGAAGTATAGAAAAAAACAAGAAAAGTGCAGAAAGAGGCAAGAGAGGTGCAGAAAGAAGAGAGTGAGGTGCAGAAAGAGGCAAGAGAAGTGTAGAAACAGGCTAGTGAGGTACAGAAACAGGCAAGAGAGGTTCAGAAAGAGGCAAGAGAAGTTCAGAAAGAGGCAAGAGAGGTGCAAAAAGAAGCAAGTGAGGTACAGAAAGAAGCAAGTGAGGTGCAGAATGAGGCAAGAGAAGTGCAGAAAGAGGTAAGAGAAGTGGAGAAAAAAGCAAGAGAAGTGCTGAAAGAAGCAAGAGAAGTGCAGAAAGAAGCAAGAGAGGTGCATAAAGAAGCAAAAGAAGTACAAAAAGAGGCAAGAGAAGTGCAGAAAGATGCAGGAGAAGCGCAGAAATTGGCAAGAGAAGTGCAGGAAGAAGCAAGAGAAGTGCAAAAAGATGCAAGAGAAGCACAGAAAGAGGCAAGAGAGGTGCAGAAAGAGATAAGTTAGGTGCAGAAAGAGGCAAGAGAGGTACAGAAAGAGACAAGAGAAGAGCAGAAAGAGGCAAGAGAAGCTCAAAACGAGTCAAGAGAAGTGTAGAAAGCGGCAAGAGAAGCGCAGAAAGAGACAAGAGAAGCACAGAAAGAAGCAAGAGAAGTGCAGAAAGAAGCAAGAGAAGCACAGAAAGAGGCAAGAGAAGCACAGAAAGAGGCAAGAAGAGTGCAGGAAGAAGCAAGAGAAGTGCATAAATACGCAAGAGAAGTGCAGAAAGAGGCAAGAGAGGTGCAGAAAGAGGCAAGTTAGGTGCAGAAAGAAGCAAGAGAGGTACAGAAAGAGGCAAGAGAAGAGCAGAAAGAGGCAAGAGAAGCTCAAAACAAGTCAAGAGAAGCGTAGAAAGCTGCAAGAGAAGCGCAGAAAGAGCCAAGAGAAGCACAGAAAGAAGCAAGAGAAGTGCAAAACGAGGCAAGAGAAGTACAGAAAGAACCACAGAATCAGGCAAGAGAATTACATTGCGTGCTGCAACGCCAAATCGGCAATGCGGCGCGCGCAATGTAATTCGGTTTATTTATTTATTTATGTACTTACCTCTGTTCGGCCGTATGCCGGGGTTTAGTACCCCCCACCCAGCCCCTCCCTCGCCTCACCACCCCCCAGCACTCCCTCGAGGAGCCGCCACTGTCCACAACAGATGCTGGGACAGCCTGTGCACCATCCAAGGCCTGGGTGTTAGAGGAGGAGCCGATGTCCATACCAACAGGAGATGATACTACCTGAGGTGGCTCTAGGAATGCCGCCATCAACATAGGAATACGCTGGGGACACTGCAGAACATAGGCCAGTATCGGGTCAAGTAAAGCATCAACGTCCGGTTGTGCACATGATGGAAGTATCAGACAGGGATCTAACACGCATTCCACTCCGCAAAACAGGCATCGAAGGACAGGTAAGATACAGTCCATCCATACTGGTCTAAATGACAAGAACCAAGATGCACTTAGTTCTCTTAGGCGAGACGTGCCTAGATGTTGTACCATGCGAACACTGTATTTTCGCTCCAGGAATACCGTTTCCATCTCCTTGGTGACTGAGACGTCCATTGCGTAGCAGAAACATTACGATCAGGATACCTGCAATTAGAAACAGGATCAGCGGCAGTCCCCCAAAAATGCTTCCAAATACGGAGTGTATAAAGTTCGGTATAACTCCGAGGACCGTCTGAAAGGTGCTTAATAGTCCAGAACCTATGGTCTTAAATAGGTGGATGATGCCTGTCATATCAGACATGTTAAAGATACGATTTACCATTTCTGCTAAATGGAAGGGGCAGTTTGTACATATGAGTGCCTCTGTCTCTGCCGAAGACCTTGCGATCTGGAGATCAAAAGTCTCTTGAGCGGAGGTTAAGAGCATCAATTTCTGTAAAAGCATGGCTGTCATTCTGCTCAAAGCATCAAACCGTATTAATGAAACATTTAACGAAGGCCATAACGGCGCCTCCCTGAGTGTATGTGTTGGGTTCGAAACAATACTTGCATACAGCGAGTAACCCTGGAGCTCACGGTTACCAGATATGCGATGCCCGGAAGCATCCCACAGCAACCTTGATTGTTCAGCATCAAGTAACTCCCATTTGAAAGTAGCCTGAACACTGGAGTGATCACGGCAGCTGGGGCACCCCTTAAGTGACAGGATAAGTTTGCTACCGAACCATTACAGGCCCCATGAAGCATTATAACCTGGCATTTGAGTGATCCACTTAAAGTATTCTCGCAGTTTGTACCGCTCAGAAACACTTCTCTTTCCCCATTCCGGCATCGAAATCTGTACGGTAATTCCCAAGATTCCTTGATGATTTCCCTACCCATTTCTTCATATCTGCCTGCCTGCTTTTGTTCAAGGCATTATTGGAATTGAATAGTAGTGACCGGAAGAGTTATGTGGCCATGGATTAACCATTCTGTGGACGGTGACTCTGCCACTGTAAAGGCTAATCTGTCCAGTTTTTCAATATGCAACATTGTATACTTTGCTCCCCTTTGTCCCATCTCTATCTGTTTTTCCATTAGATTGTATGAAGAAAACAGAGACGTGCTGTTTATGAAACGCCAAGGCACATATCCTGCGTGCAAAGATTGCAGCGTCCAGCTTAATAACATAATAGAAGGCAATTGTGATTGCCTGTGCTGTAATATGGAAAAATCCTGTTTTAGTACATCAATAGCAGAAGATACAATGTTGCTCAGTGAATATATCCTGGAGGTTAGTGTAGTTAACCCATTGTCAACCACTGCCAGAGCTTTCTCTAGGTTTATACGATCTATTTCTCGTAATCTCTCCGCGGCTTCTTGTTGTGATATTTTCCAAATATCATTATAGACAGCATAATAGAAATGTTTGTGACGTGGCTTCCTAGGACCTAATAAAAAATCCCGTAGGTCCACATCCTCTGTTAGTAAGGATAAGTGTTGTTTCACATGTGTAAGTGTTGAGGTCTTTAGCCAATCGAGGCATAACTTCCCAACACTGTATGATGTCACTACCCCTGGGTGTTCTCTCTGTACATAGAGTGGATCTGGCCTGTTGATACTAAACCCTTTGGTTTTACCCATGAATCTTTCCTGACACATATTGGTGACTGTGGGCCAAATCAACCATCCCTTCCAACCGGGGTCTGATCTATTGTACTACATGATCATATCTAGCGTAATCCCTTCTTGTGATGTTATGTTACCCTTGGTGTGTGATGGTGTGGGTGTCCGAGGTGTATTCAAATCTTTGTTCTTGGCTAGTCCAAAACAGGACGTTTGTTGCACCGTTTCATTCAAAAACATGATTTGTTGAGGAATAAGGCATGCTCTAAATAGTGCCTATGTTCCCTGGACCTGCCAGTCTCTAGCACCCCAGACAGATTTTAAGTCTATGGTGTCTTTCCACAAGTCAAAACTTTGTTCAGACAACTGGGCAATGAAGGAAGCAGAATAGATCTGTTTGGTGTTTGTCAACATATTTTTCTGTGCTGGTGTTGGTGCAACCTTATAATAATATGAGGCTGGGTCTGACGTGTTAAACCCTGAAAAATATGGAAACTTTTGTGCAAATGTTTTTGAACTGCTTTTTGGCGGTGTTCGGCAATGTTCCCATTGGTGGTATGTGAAAACAGTTCTGGGATTAGCAGATTTATGCAGAAAGTGATGACCATAATGTTGATAGCAATACATTGTTTCAAAGTCTGTTGTGTCTCCCAACATTTCATTATTAGAAAAGGCAGCAGATTTTTCTAAATCAGACAACATATTATTTACAGTTGCATAATCATCGGAAAATGTACTGGAGGTAATGATATCATTTAATGAAATTTTAAATAAATGAGGTATTTTTAAAAGTTTGGTCGGGCCAAATATATTGTAATCAACCTTGTCCCACACTTTACTGTCAGGTATAGGAACTGCTGAAATGTTCACTGATGATAGGTCTCTTTTTTCACGATGCGATGATAGATGTGGTTTGAGAATCACATTCACTTTTTGTGCTGCAGAGCTTTCTCGAAGATAAGTTCCATTTATAAGCATACTAAAGACAGTCACTAAGCCTATCCAGAAAAGAAAGAAACGTATCCCGGTGATTACCCAGAGTTCCACCCAAGGTGATACCAGATAAGTCTTTTAAGAAAGTTCAGAAAATCTTTAATTTGCTGCTGGAGAGTTTTTTGAAGTGGCTTCGTTTTAGGTTCACTTGGATCCAATGAAAAAGTATCAAAGTCAATGAAATAGCCAGATGCAGTTCGATCAATTTTTGGTATTTCCGCAGCTCTTGTGGAAACTGTAGCTTGCTCTTGTTGAGGCATGTTGATGTAGATATCTGTGTTTGGTCGAATTGAAATTTGGCTTTCATTCTGGCTTTGAATTTGAATTTCATTTTCAAGAGGAACGAGTTCCATGGCATTGTTGCATAGTCCATCATTCCGTGCTGGTGACTCTTCAAACGTGATGAATCTTTCTGTTTGAACTTCTTGTATAGTAGCGATAGGATGGTGTCTGTTACTCCGGAGTCCACGTGGCCTACTACTCAGTATCGGCCACATAGTGTTGTTTGATTAGGTCTATTGAGACAAATCTTTTCTCCTTTTTACCGGAAAGGGGTGGCAGAAGTACTGTCCTAGTTCCTTCAACTACCAAGACAGGTACAGGCTTTCTGTATGATGGCCCAAACTCTTTTTTGTCTGCTATTTTTTCTCTGACCATGTCCCCGACTTTAGGGATCCAGACAGGTCTTGCTGTGACAGACTTGACTTCCCCAGTGGCGGTCCTTTTCACCTGGACCTTACTTTGTAGTGCCCTGGATTCATTTAGATCCTGTAAACAGCCAAACGTTTATGGATGTCAAAAGGTTTTTCATCTGCCACCGTACCTTCACAATCAAGATCAGGCACCCACATTCTCATCGCAAATAGGACCTCATAAGGAGTGACACCCCCTAGAGAGCTTCTTGGCTGGTTATTCAACACCCTTTGAACGCCATACAGATGTTTTACCCAACTTTCACCCAAGCCTAATACTCTAGCTGTTAAAGACTGCTTTAAGTCCCGGTTTTTCCTCTCCACAATCGAATTTCCCTCGGGATGGTACGGAGAGGAATACCGCAATGCTACACCCAAACTTCCATTGGCTTCCTTGTAAGCCCTAGAGCTAAACGCGGGGCCACGTTCAGAATGTAATGTGCCAATTGCGTATGTCCCTATAAAGACTCGCAAATCTTTTTATAACAGCTCTAGCGTCAGCCGAGTGCTGGGGCCACACCCATAGGAATCTAGAGCAGGAATCCACTGCAACCATGATATACTTGTAAGTCCCATTTGATTGTAGGGGGCCGCAGTGGTCCAAATAAATACAAGCGAGCGGTCTGTCTGATATCAGTAATGGTGTCTACGCTGGACATGTTATGGTGGAGCCTTTCATCTGCTGACAGGTGTTGCATTTCAAGACATAGGGGCATATCATCAAGCCCCGGAGATAAAATTATCGCCGCTTTAGCGTCCGTTTTCTGACAGAAAGCGGCGATAATTTTATCTCCCTAATCAGCAAGGTCACGCTATCGCGTGAATCCTTGCATTATCGCCTCTTTCCCCAACGCCCATCCTTGCATCTCTAATGAGATGCAAAGTGGGCGTTCCGTGCTAAAATAACTGGAGAAATGTCGCTAACCGACATTTCTCCAATTATCAAGCTGCACGCAGACAAGCAGAGCGATAAGAAAAGTAGCGATAACCACAGTTATCGCTACTTTCCCTACGACTGCTTCAAGACTGACTTAGCCATGATATCCTATGTAAGGTGGATATCATGGCTAAGTATGTCTTGCCCTATCAGCAAGCTATCGCCAAACCTTGTGCCATTATTGCTGTATTTCCAGCGAGAATCGCACAATTGGCAGCTTGCGCTCTGAATCTTACCGCTTTGGAGATAAGCGTTGCTGATAGCACGCTATCTCCGCGATAAAATTCAGAGTTGGCCGGCGATAATTATCCTCGCGCTAAGAGCGCTGAGTGATAATTATCGCATGGCCTTGATGATATGCCCCATAGTCCTTAGTTTGCTTTGTTAATCCCGGCCACCAGTAGCGTTGTTTCAGTAGAGAAACAATTTCTGTAACTCCTGCATGTGCAGAACCTATACCCTCGTGTGCTGCTAGAATTAATCCTAACCTATGATCCATATTTGGTATTACTCTATCCCCCACTCCAGGAATCTGAGCAAACGGAACATTGTTTGTATCTAACTTGTAGGAGTACTTGAGTGGAAATCTTTTCGGTACTGCTGATTTATTGTGTGTAGCAATAATTGCAACCATAATATCACCGTCTATTCTCATTTTTGAACGAGTGATTGCAGCTTACGGAAGCCATGCGTACAGCCCCCTTTGCTGCTTCATCAGCCAATGAATTCCCTTCACCGTGAACGCCATCACGCTGATGTGTGTATCCCATGAGCGCTTGGTAGCTCGTTTTTCAACTCCACTACCTGTTCCCATAGCGTTTTGTGCTTAATTGTGCAACCTTTTCCATCTTTAAATCCAGTTTGTCCCCAGTGGTGTAAATATTCATTGTATGACTGTACACAGTAAAAGGAATCACATACAATTAGTGTGGGGAATTCTCGATCTGTATTTACCAGTGGCAGTAATAGTGCTTTTAATTCTGCCAGCTGCGCCGTGCAGTCTCCTAGAGACTGTGTTTTTGTACAACTCAGATGGAATTTTCCATCATGCATGCGCCCTTTAACGATAGCACACGCGCGCTGTATTGCTGTTTACTCCCTATGGCTGGTTGAGCAGAACCATCAGTGTAAATTATATATTCATACTGATCTTGAGGCATTATTTCATTTGGTAGAGGATATTCTTGTTCGTATTGCAGGAATGCTTGTGTTTTTAGACTCGGGTCGTACCTGTATTCTACATCTGTTGTAGTAATGTAATGTAAATACAATTTATATAGTGCAACTCATGCCCGAGGGCGTCTTGGCACTGTGGAGGTACAGCTAAGGCAGTGGCAATGACTGTGGCGGGTTATGCGAGTACACAGGATGCCTTCTAATCCTGTGTGAAGAGCCAAGTTTTTAGGGCTTTTCCAAAACTAAGTAGGAGGGAGCTGTTTTTAGTGCCAGTGGCAAACTATTCCAGAGTATCGCGGTGGCCCTTAAAAAACTCTCCCCCCCCCACATGGTCTTCCTGAATGGGGGGACTATCATGTTCCCGGCAGAACCCGAGCGCAGTGCTCTGACTGGTACATACTATTTAAGTCTCCTCTTGAGAATTAGCCCATTGTATCCATCTTGGATGTAAAGCTTTTGCATTGGGGACGCTTGCCTTTGTCGCAGCCTCTAAGGCTGGAACTGGGGTAACGACAATTATACGCTTCCCTTGAGCCAGTGCTCTTTCTCTTACTACAGCAGTTTGTACTGCTGTTAGAATTTTTTCTGTTGACGCAAATCGCATCTCAGCATTTGTGTACAAATGTGATTTGTATGCTATTGGTTCTATCTCACCTTCATTATATGTTAGGTAGGTGTACCCTGATTGACCCGCAACTATACGGATCACCAGGTTGCGTACATTTACGCATGTCTGTAAGTGTTTAGAAGCTATCATATCAGCTTGCAGGGACCGAAGGATATCTGTGTGTTCCTGTGTCCATTGTCTAACTGAAAAGTCAGGTTTTATTAAATCGTAGAAAGGTTTTACTCTTTCTGCGTAATCCAAAATGAATGTTCTGCCAAAGTTCAGGAATCCCAGGATCGATTGTAAATTTTTTAATGTTTTCAGAGGTTGGAGCAGCGCACACTTTTCTAAAAAGTTGGCTGCTAGGCTCTTTCCTTCACTCGAAAGCTCATATCCTAGAAAAAGGACATTAAGGTGCGCTAGCTTTGACTTTTTAAAGTTTAATTTGTAACCCTCAGAAGCAAATCCCAAAATTATGGAATTCACTCTGTTCAAGTGTTCCTCCAGGTCATCATCCGTTAGATAAATATCATCCACATAGGACAATGTCTCTTCATCTAGATTTTGAAGTAATTCAGTTACCCTGGCTGAAAACAACCCCGGGCTGGTCTTATACCCTTGAGGGAGTCTACAACATTTTCGCTGGGAGCTTAACACAGAGAATGCTGTTAAATACCTGCTCTCAAGTGCTATATTCTGGCAGAAATATCCATTTGAGATATCAAGCGTAGTTTTATATTTCTTCCGCACAATGATTTTCATTAGTGCGGCACTGTGTGCATTTTGAACTGCAAATGTCTTAGTGCAAGTGTTTAAATGACTGTAATCCAAAACTAAACAATATGTATTGTCTGGTTTTGATACGGGAAACAAAGGGTTATTTATTTGAGAGGTGCAAGTTTCAATCACCCCTTGGTATTCAAGTTGATCTAAGATCTCCCAGACCTATTTTTTAGCTTCTAGCTTTATTGGATACTGCCTCTGTGCAGTCGGTGTATTTTTTTATGGAATAATGTGGTGGGTTGAATCCTCATCCCATCCAACATGGTTTTTGTATAAGGCCGGGACCAGGGCTACTGCCCACTCCTGTGCATGTGTTAGATATTTGGGAACAGGGTCGGAAAATGCTGGGAAAATTACTGTTTCTCCCCTAGGGCAATCCATAACGAATGCTGGCGGACAATCTTGTGCAGCTAACAAAATGTCATTGCCAAACGTCAGGTTCTCCCAATTGAGACCTCTAACTGTCCTGCATTTGTCCCCCTCCATTTGGAGTGTTATTTCATACAATTTATGTGGGACACTTACCCTAGTATCAGGTGTTTCCACCGTGATATAATCATTCAAGTCCTATGTCACAAGAAATTCCATCAGGTTCTGGCGAGCTATTGTTACTTCTGCTGCACTGTCTAGAATTATCAGAGCCCATTCCCCATTCAGTAGTCGAGTCCTCAGAATTCTGGGCATGTCTGATCTTTAGACCTGCAACCTTCTTCTTTTTGAACTGTGCTTTTTGTTTTGGTTTATCTTCTTTTCTGGAAGTATAGTCTTGAGCGTGCTGCTTGTCTCTGGACTTTGTACGCTCTTCTTGTCTGTCTGACTGTCCTTCCCTCTCTGAGTTTTTCATTGAACCCTGAAAGGAATGAGAGGAACATGTATCAGTATCCTGATACCTGTCAGGTTTCCTAATATTGTCCCTATTCCTAAGGTTATACCTCCTTTCGGAGGACTCCTGTGGAGGAGATCTACCTCTGGATTGAGATCTATTTTCTTTATTTTTCTGTTTTTTGTTATTCTCCCACTTCTTTTTCAAAGACGTAGGTGCCTGCTTACTGGTGTCCTTCTCGGGACTGCCCATCAGTTGGGGTTTTAATGCTTTCCCACGCAAACTGTCTTTGCCCAGTTCTGCATACGCAGTCTCAATTATTTTTGGTAATTCATGTTCCTGCTGTAAAGGACTGAACTCCATTAGGCGTTGACGTATTGCCACTGATGCTGCTTCCCCTTTAATATTTGCTAATATTATGGCTGATACCTGGGCATAATTACCTAGTAATTTCATCCCTAAGTTCAAAGCCAGTTCTGCTCCGTACTCATTTTGTATTTGTCTTAATACACCTGGTATTACTGCTAATGACGGGATACCATGTGTTCTGGTATATATGGCAGCAAAAACTGTACCCCACGAGGTACAACCCTCTATCTGAGTCCTTCAAGCTTAACCCCTTCCATCCGTCGGACGGCCCCCAGCCGTCTGACGTCACGGTGGGCGTGTGCGGAGGACGGCCGGGGGCCGTCCGAATCGCGCACGTGTGAAATTCTCCTGCACAGAGGGGGAATTAAAGCCGCGTCGAAGCGGTTAATTAACCAACAGCCAATAAATAGGATTTATGTCTACTTAGCTGTGGCGGAGTTTGTGCCCACCCACTCCAGACGTCTCTTGGGATTTGTGAGTAGGGGTCTCTAAGAATAGCACGACTGAACTACTCAGATTATACTGTTAAATAAGTACCCAACCAACGTTGGCGGCGCCATGTCGTGTAGCTCCTATGAAAAGTATACAGGATCTGCGCGTTCGGACAGCATACACTGTAGGATTGGTGTCAGACTGACTCTGAACACCCCCAACGGGTATGTTGGCAGATCACTGACAGAATATCGAGCACCACAATATCGACTTACACAAATATCGGAACATAAATATCGTTGTCAAAAATATCGATCTCCTATCTTTATAAAGGTAAGTACACAAATATAGAGAAAAAAATATCGTTGTAAAAAATATCGACGTACAAAATAACGTTTTTTTATATGTATAAAAATATTGTAAAATAAATTAAATAATAAATGTAACTTAAAAAAATTATTTAGATTTATTTGTAAATTTTAACAATTATAAGTAATACATTTAATTTAAAAAAATAAACATACATATATAAAATGTAATATATATATATTTACTTAAAACAATTAATAAATATTAATTTTAATTACGTTTAAAATGTTATAAATATATTAACAATTATAAATAAATATATATATACATACACCTGTAATATAAAAATTAATAAAATATTATAAATTCAAATATTAAAATATTTAGGGGCCCATTAGGATGGCGGGCGGAAGCACCACCGCCGTGCTGGAGGATGCAAAAAGCACCGGTTACCGTCCGCCCACCACAGCACACACGCCCGCCCAATTAGGATGCGAAAAGACAGCCAAACACCGCCCGTACGCCAGCAACGCCGTCCGCCATCAAAGTGCGCCCGTCCACGGAGCGGCACGGCCAATGGAGACACACCGCCCGACGAAATCACGTACCGCCCGGCGTACATATTACGATGCCAGAACCAAACAGTTCCTCCGGCTAAGAGACACCGCACGTGAAAGCAAGGCGGAAAACCGAACTCACAGTACGGATAGCAAAGAGGCGGACCCCCCGAGCATGAATCCAGCACTGCAGGCCCTCCCCATGCTCTACCTGATGCAGAACCCAGGAGTCAACTCACCGCGGCGACGCAGGTAGGCAGACACACAACAGGGGCACGCAAACAGCGCACACAGTGCAAGGGCGGGACAACTGCATATGGCCCCCACCCCAACACCCCTGCGTGGACACGACACATCCACCACTGCACCCACACATGCGCACAACGCAGAGGCCAACGGCAGCGCAATGCATGAGCCGCACACAAACAACATAGGGTCACAACCAAACACCACACACACCAGCACCACCCAGAACGCATATGTCACGTGACAGCCCTGCCACAGTCATGTCCCCAACCGGCAATTCACTGTTGCCAACCTGACGTCACACAACTGACCCGAATATGTCAGTGACGTCACGCCACATTAGGACACACCCCTGTGTGCAAAACACGGCGAAGCACACAGCGGAGGCAACATCACCCAGCAGAATATGGACCCCGTCGGGAAAAGGTACGCCAGTACCACACAGAAACACCGGTGCCACCCTGCACCCAATAACAAGACATGCAATACGTAACATCAAAGATACCGGGGACAGACAACAGGTGGGACCAATTATAACACAAAGCCCAACGTACAGCGGAAACGCAGCCTGCTGCCCACACACGGGAGAGGAGACAGCACCGAATGACCTTCCATTCCCACTCTGAAATCACATCTCGACTAAACAAGCCGGAGGAAACAGTCATTGCATCAAACAAAGCCCAACACAGGCATGCAGAGGGAAGCGGCCACAGGGCAGATAGCGCAGAACACCAAAGAACATCCACAACGGAAAGAAGAAATGATAACACTCCCCATGTGGTTCACATGCAAGTTATCTGGAAGGAGTCAGACACCACTGACCTTGACCATTCAGAGAAGCATGTGGGATGAGGGCCCGTGTCCTCCGCACAAGCCAACATAACACAAGTCCTGCCTCCCTACGACCATTACAGAATTCCCAGCAACATCGGAGGTTGCACTCTGCAGACTGCACAGACAGCCGGAGCACGCCACCACAGCGCCCTGCAGCAAAATGGCACTTGCACCACACCTACCCAACTAAGCCGGACAGATCAAGCTGTACAAACATAACCTGATACAGATATTGGGATGTGACAATCTGGCCCTGCTGAACATAAGTTACCGACTAACTTACCGCATCGCATTGTTCAGCTGCGTCATCCCCGTCTTCTACTGTCGGAGGTGTCCCTTCTACTATCCTGTGGATTTATGTCTCTCCAACCCGGCATGTCCAAGGGCGGACCTGCTACAACTATTCCACCCCTGGACGCCCACGACAGGGCCTGTTCAGCCTATGGGGGCATGGCGTATGTGGCGACTATCGGACCCACACTGCAATGGGACCACTGTGCCTCCACACGACGGATAATGGATTACAGTTACATCGAATGCCATCCAACATGTCCCATCATGCTCCTACAAGGGACAACTCACGACCAACACCTTGACAGCCACCATCCGCTACATTGGCTGGCAACCATGTCCACCACCAATGCCATGGAAGCCCTGCTGGAAGGTATTGCATTCCTGACAACCTGTCAATTCGCCGGGCCCCATCGCCAGACCCCCAATTGAGCAATGATGTCCCACACCGTACCCATGCTTGGCTTACGCACGGACTAGGCAGTTACCAGTACAACTACTACACCATGCAACCTGCAACTGACACCACAACAACAACTACACTGCCATGACATCTGATACTATTTGGGAAATGCACCCTGTACCTCATCACATCCAGGAACTCTGCATTAACAGGGGGAGGCAGAGGCATGGGATTTGTGTATGGCAACCACATGGACAGAACTGCACGTACAACCATGCCATGATATGGATCCTGCGCCCATGAACATATGCACCGGTCAGTGGACAGCAATCGTCCTGCTGTAGTATGTGAGAGCTGTCACCACACCTCCCACTGAACGTCCGTGCCAGGACCTTTGCATGGACACCAAGTGCATCCACCAACAACATGAGCCCAGTGACTGTGACATGGCCAGTACCCACCACATCGCAACAACAAGTGGGACGCCCTTGCATGCACGTAAGCCCATGCCCTGATGTCACCTCCACGCACATGTGTATGACTAACCATAGCAGCAAACCTGCAACATGGAACTGAGATGCACTGTGCCCATGATGACAAGCGGACTGGTAGGCTAAATGTATACTGTCTGTGTCAGTCAGCAGCACCACAGTAATCAGCAAATGTACATTAGCACACCAACGGCTAAGCAGTTGTAACTCTGAAGCCCACATCCCACAGTCAACAACTAAACACTGTACCCCTACACCCTATGCTATGTGTAATCATGCTGAGTATATCCTCCACATGCACTTCGCTGCCAGTAGTGTTCACTATACTGCATCACAGAGGACATTAGTCCCAATACATGGCTTGAAGCAACAATGTGTCTCTGCTGATTCATTTCACAAGTACGAATGAGAGAGGATGAGAGTGTGTGAAGTACACGGCAGTCGTGAGATGACCATGTAGTCCACTGTCATTGGATGTCAACGCAAATGAGTAGCACAACTGTGGAAGACACACATGTGTCATGTGAAGCGGGAGTTACGCATGGCTCAGGTGGGTTGGTGTGACGGGTAGGTGTGCACATGCAATGTTGAAACACGCTGTGTTGGTAGGACTCAGGACCAGTACATTGGCGCACTCCTGGAAATCTGTAAAGACCACCTGTCTGGTGACGAATGTGAACTCGTGTGTGCACACCAGGCGGGCACACGATCAATGCTGCATCAGGTGTAGACGTTAGCCCACCCTCTGTGGACATGCCGGATACTGCTGCGCGTCCGCCAGGCCCTTGCCAAGGCACTCACATCCCCTGTCGACCTGGTGTATCCCCAACATTGTCCACTTGCACAGGCAATCCAGGGCACGGGATGGCAGTTGAGCATGGTGGGTGAGAGGTCATGGCGCGCCCATCCTTGTCACATCACGCAGGCAACACATCCACAATGTGTAGTATGGCACAAGTCAAATGGAAGTAGTGGGGGACGCACACATCACAAGCAGCAGTGACGTCACGGAAGGTGGCTCGCACCATCCCACCCATTGACAATACACCCACACACGTTACATGCCATTGCAACAGAGAAGCCAGCGCGTGCACAAGCAGCTCCAAGCTCGCTCCAGAGAGGCCAAAGAGTGAATGTGTGGGGCCATGAGCTCCAGTTGAACGCGGACTGGCCCGCTAGGGCAGCTACAGCCTCTGTGTGTTGCAGGTGGTGTATCCGGACTGCGGAGCCTGTCATGCATTATCAATGTTGCCCGGGTCCCGATTCGGGGCACCACGCATGTGGACGGCGTCACGCCACTAATTATACCGTGAGACAGACCACATGTACAAATGGACCCACACATACACTCCTTGGCCTCTCTGGGGCGAGCTTGGAGCTGCTTGTGCATGCGCTAGCTTCTCATGTGCAAATGCATATTGGTGTGAGCGAGGGGAGGCCATGAGAACAGTGTAAAAGATAACTGTTTGACTTCCAGTTAGTTTAAGGAATGCCCCTGATGTGGTCGGAAAAAGACATGTCTCATGTGTATTGCAACTAGTAGATAAGCCGATGACCTACCCATGTCTTGCATGTAGCCCCGCACCTAGCCCCGCACACTCGACACAGCGAAATGAGTACCAGCACCACATACTTCTCATTCGAAGCAGTGACTGGGGGTGACAACCATTGGACAGTCTTGTGTAGTCCACCCACGCGTACATGTGGGCCCTCCATGAACCATGTCACCTGCGGCAAAGTGATGACATGGGCAATGACGGAAGTGAGCAGAGCTGTCTGCCCCACGCACAGATGGTGCATCAGCACAACAGACCCAGCACTGAGTGCAGCAGGGGTCAAATGTGCAGGGGCAGTTGTGCCTGGTGTGAATGCACATGCACATAGACAGCACATCGAGCAATGTGTAGCCTGCCCACATCTACTGTCCATTGTCAGGCTGACCTAGAAAAAGATCACAAGGCAACACATCTGTGTGGGTGTACCCACTGTGACCAACACTGCGCAACCATCAGCGTACTCGCCCTGTGCATGGCCCACCCTGCAACGAAGGTCACATTCAGTGCCACTATCCCTCACACACATCCCTATCATGAGTCATGGTGTGTCCAATCGACAGTGCAGAGTAAGCGCTCATCCGGGGGTCCTGAACAGGAGACACATGTAACCCACTAGGCAGTCTGTGTCGGCACCGACTGGCATTGTGCAGTCAATGTGCAGGCCAGGCCTGCTGGGACTGAGAAGGGCAGCATGGCCCTAGCCTGTCTTCCACACGACCGACAGGTACACTGAGACCTGCATTGCCAATTGTCTGTGTCACTGGATGTCTGACATGAAGTTGCCATGTACCACCACTCGGGTGGGACAGACAGGTCAAAGCGCCCGAGAGCTCACATACCCATGCCACCTGCGGCCAGCATGGTGTGCAGTGCATGTCTGTACTCCACAGGCTCTGACTCATAGTGCTGAGGAGCAACGACATGTGTGTCCCCCACATGCACACCCACACCCACTGCAGTTGTCTCTCACACACAACTTTCGCAAGGAATAGCCATGTGCAGTGTGCGTGGAGCTCGGAATCCAGGTTCTCCAGCTCCTCGCCGGTGAGTGGACCTGGACATGTCCTCAGCGTCATCCACGTGTAGGTGGAGTGGTGGCAGCAGCAGGGGTCGTCGAGGGGTGCCAGGCTGCAGTGCCAGATAGCTGTGGTTATGCCTGTCCCACTCACACACACACATTACCCCCTGGGGCCGTTTCAGTGGGTACAAGCTGCTGCGATTCGTGTACCATGTCTGGCAGCTACAATTGCAGACGTTGGCCTGCTCCCAGCTGGCCATGGACGCCTACCTCCACAGTGGAACACGCAGGGTGCAACCGCGAGGGTCATTGGAGTTGCCCGTAAGGGCCTGGCCCATGCCGGGTACAGTCCGCTGATGCCATGTGCACCACACAGTATAATGTGCGCAATGCATCTGCAGGTGTGGCCATGATTTGCGTGTGGGTGCAGGTCCACAATGGACAGGGCCACAACATGCTGTGTGCATTGGCAGGGACGGCCAGTGCTCAGCCTCCACATGTATGTAGGAACATCATCATGTACACATTGGCATGGGAGCATGGGATATGCATATGCACACACATGCCATCTTTCACTATGTACATCTGCCACTTGGCACGTGCAATGTTACGTGTCACTTGTGATGTGTAGTTGCAGGCACACAGCCGTGTCGGCATGGGGCTGTCAATGTGTACACCTGTTAATGTTACAGGAGGTGTGATCCGTACAGTGCTGTACTTAGGGTGCAGTAGGGACATCAATGACTGTCTCATATCCCCTCGTGCCACCGGTCCCACTTGTTTTGGCCGCTCAGCCTGTGTCCATAGCGTTGTTGGTGTGTGCCCTACACACCCAGCCTCGGAAGCAGTGTGATGCACAGCAGCTAGTTATGTTTCCGTGGTGTTGCAGCTTACCGATTATGCAGTCTGTTGCCTTCAGCATGCCGTACAAGTTGTTAATGCCTGACTCCCCATGTGCATGCTCATAGCAATGGTGTGTGTCACTGCCCATTGCTATTGGTAGGGGACCTGTGTAAGTGTATTGTGGCTGTGCTGTCCCTACTTATCAGCCGTTCTGTCATTCAATTGCCTGCCCAGTCATTTATGTTCTGTGCATGTGAATGTGCCATGTGGCGTGTTGCTTTGACATGTGTACACTTCCATCTTTCCTAGGCGGAGACCAAACATTCATCGCCCCTACCAATTGCTGTCAGACATGGTGGATGTTGAGGTCATCCGCAAATATCGTCTGGACCGACCCACCCTGCATCGTCTATGTGTCTTGTTGGAACCCCACCTCCGTCCTAGCAGGGTGTATCCAACAGCATTCACCCCCACGGCTAAGGTGATGGCTGCACTGCATTTCTTCGCCACTGGGTCATTCCAGCACACAGTGGGCAGTGGAGGTGGGATGTCCCAACCCATGTTCAGCATGGTGCTCAGGGATGTACTGTCAGCCATGATGCTGTACAGGAACAGATACATCCGCTTCCCCAGGGCTCGTGAATTGGCGGCAGTGAAGGGTGCATTCTATGCTCTTGGACGAATCCCCCACGTCGTTGGTGCAATAGACTGCACCCATGTTGGCCTTGTTGCACCACAGGCCACCGAGCACCTCTACCGCAACCGGAAGCACACGCACTCCCTGAATGTGCAAGTGGTGTGCCTTGCGCACATGGTGATCACACACGTGTGTGCGAAATTCCCAGGATCGGCCCACGACGCGCACATCATGCGCAACAGCATCCTGCCACGTCTGATGACCAATCTGCAACCGGACCGTGGCTGGATTGTTGGTGAGTATGTGGAGTAGTGTAGCGTGCTGGCTGTGCGATGCTGTCTTGTGTCCAGTTGGAATTGCAACGGTTCTCTGTGTCCCTCACACCCAGGTGACTCTGCTTACCCGAATGGAGCCTGGCTGCTCAGCCCATTACGACGTCCTGGGAGCCCAGCAGATGTACGCTACAATGAGGCACATGGGAGGACCAGACGTGTGGTTGAGCGGACCTTTGGCCTCCTCAAGTCCAGGTTCAGATGCCTGGACCGCACCGGGGCGCACTGGCATACTCCCCACAGAAGGTGTGCCAGATAATTGTGGCTTGCTGCATGCTGCACAATCTGGCGATCCGCAAGCAGATCCCCCTAATTGTGGATGACGGAGATCAACCAGGGCCCCAGCCTGCAGACCTGGACAGCTCCAGTGAAGAGGACAGTGGAGAGGATGAAGCTGTGAATGTGCGTCAGCAGCTCATCGCCCGCTACTTCACTTGACGGTGAGTGACCAAGTACGACGGCTGATGTAGCTGTAGTTGTGCAGGTGTATGTGTGCTCTGTTACGGGGCCTTTTGTTCACTGAGTGCTGTGTGTCAATGGTCCATGTCCAGGTTGGTATGCCACTGACAGTGGCTGTAGCATTGTGCCCTGTTGCTCTGTGAGATGTGTGTGCATTGCTTGTAGTTGGTGACATGTACTGTGTGATGAGCGTGTGACACACTCATTGAATGTACTCTTGTTCTGTTTTACACCCCTAGGTCCCTGCAGCCTCTCCTGTCCCATCGACATGCCACACAGCAGATGCATTTCTGCTCATGGTGGCGATTGCACATCGTGGAATAAACCCAGGACACATTAAGCCGATTGTGAACAAGGTGTATTTATTAACAGCGGTGACATGTGATTGTGTGCAAGGTGATGACAAATGTGGTGCATGCTGTGACAATGACTTGACGGTCATGGCTGCGTGATGGTCAAGGTGTACCCATGGAGTTCTATGTCCACAGTCCAACAGACACATGCCATTCACATGGCAGTGTGGGGTAGGATCGTATTCCATGTCAATGCAGTAGGTGGTCAAGGTGGCTGGCTGACTCACTGGCGTTTGGTGCGGGCGAAGTCCTCTCTGGACACCTGTTTCCTCTTCGGACGGCCCCTTCCACGTTTGGTAGGGGGGGTGTTGATGTTCCGCTGGTGGTGGCTGAGGAGTGCTCACTCGCTGTGGACGCAGGGGAACGCGAGGCTGCACGAGCCTGCGCCACAGCAGGCGGTGGCGGAGGTGGTGTTGCTGGCATTGCTTGTGCCCTCCCCCCCACCACCACCAGCTGGCCCATGAGTGCCGGGATTTGGGCCATATGGGCGTCCATGGACCTCAACACCGCAAGGACCTCCCGCGTGTCGCTTGCCGACCTGGCCCATTCGCCTTGGGCCTCTTCATAGGCCCCAAGGACTCTGTCGATTGGCGGCAGGGGGCTCCCAGGCACAGTTGGCATTGGCCTGACCCTGCTCCTCCTACCAGTACTGCTGCCACCGACCTGCCCACTGGCCACATTGCTCACCACGGTCCTCGCTCTGGCTCCCAGGTTGGAGCCCGACGGCCGTGCCGACCCTTGCGCAGGTGCTGTGGCGAGGGATGGCGTGGTGGTGGTTGTTGCGGTGGTGGTGGTGGCCGCAACGGCCATGGCAGCAGGGGTCTGTGACTGGTCAGCAGCCCTGGGTGATGGGTTGGTAGGCAGGAGGGGCCCTGGGGAGCGGTTGTGCCCTGCCACTCCAGATGGGCCTGCTGGGTGGTCCGTGTCCGGAGAGGTGTCCAGCTCCTCTACATCCGTGAGTCCGGGTCGGGGGCTTACAGACTGGCTGTGCTGGCTGCTGTCACCCTCTCCAGCATCCAGCAGTTCGGCACCTGTGGGGAAGATGAAATGGGTCATTGTGTTGCACCTAGCAAAGTATGTATTGGTTGTCTGACATTCACAGTTCGTGCACTGTCGTGCACAGGTTTCCCAGTGGCGTGTGTGGATGTACGATGTGTGTATGCGTGGGCTAGGCAATGGGTCTGTGTGATGTGGACATGTGGCATGGGACGGATTAGCAATGCCGATGGGTGTGTGTTGCTATGCTCCTACATTTTGTGGCTCGTGTTTATGCGTGCTCCAGGGCCATCGGCGATGTTGGGTTGAACGATGGTTTAGGGGGAGGGATGGTACGCTTAGGTACGCTGATGCCAGAAGGGGGTAGAGCCCCCTACACGCTCTTGGGTTGAGATATGCTTTTGGGGTACATGCTGTGGGTGATGGGTGTAGAACGTGACATGTGTTCTGGCAACGTGACAGTGCATGGACAAAGGTGTGTGTCTGTCTCACATGGCCGGAATATCTGCTGACTGTTATCATTCATGGACATCACATTGGTAGCAATGTTGTGAGTTCGTGCTTGTTGTGTGCCACACGTCGTATTGAAGATGGGCCAATTCCTTTGTGTGCGCGCTGCCCTGGTACATGTGCATCAGTGCTGTGCTCTTGGGGTGTTGACTATGTTATGTGTGTCGTTATTCGCAGTGTGACGTGCGCTTCGGTCACTGCAGGCACTTGTTCTGTCATGGGCAGGTATCTTTGCATGTCTACTGGATGTGGGCCAGCTGTTCGGATGTCATACCTATCATGACATTGTGGCTGTGAGATGAGATGGATGATATGTTGAATGTGCATTGTGTGCCTGTGTGTTTCATGGGTCCGGTTGTCTTTGTGTGCAATATTGTGGTTCCAAGCTGGTACTTCTGGTACGGTCTGTCTTACGTGGGCGTTGTTGTACGATGTGTGGGTGACAGGCAGTGAGGACTACATGGACAGGACTTCGATGGTGTTGCTGATGTGTGTGATGGGTGGCACAGTACCTGCCGTGTGGGTCTGTGCTCCAGTGGGACTTGTACATGCAGACGTGGCTCCTTAGGTGTTGCTGTATCTGTGATAGGTCATGTGGGGTTTGACTCTGTCGAACATGTCCGTGTGCACATTGGTCTCATGATTGTGACTGGGAGCAGTGCTGCGTGTTCCTCTGCTACGTGTCATGTCCCATGTGTCAGTCGTAGTACAGTCCTCATGCCTACAGACGCCCCGCCCTGTACAGTTTCCCACCTACAGGTTGTTTCTGAGTGCGCAATGCAATGGATGCCACATGGTACTGGGAGGGAGGGGTGCTCCACCTTGCTGGTCTGTGGTAGTGGGGGCCTGGTGGGTGTTTGACTTCAGCTGTCCCCCTCCGACTCACTGTCTTTGTGTTCCGGCTACTTACCTGTTCATTGTCGGTCAGTGCAGCTATGGCGGACACATGGATGTGGGGTGTGCTCCACCTTGCTGGTCTGTGGTAGTGGGGGCCTGGTAGGTGTTTGACTTCGGCTGTCCCCCTCCGACTCACTGTCTTTGTGTTTCGGCTACTTACCTGTTCATTGTCGGTCAGTGCAGCTATGGCGGACACATGGATGTGGGTGTGGGGAGTGCTCATTCTGGCGCATCTGGAGTACAAGGGGACCTGGTGGTAGTTGCGGTGCTGGCTCACTGTACACATGCCCCCATGGTTTTGTTGGTTGGTAGCTTTGGGCTGAGTGTATCAGTGTCTGTTGCATGTGTGTGTGATGTCTTGTGTATTGTGTGCTGGACAAGGGGGTGTTTGTCCCTGGGAGCTATGGCATGGTGGTGGTGCATGTGAGTACATAGCGGTGTGCTGGTATACGTTTGTTTGTACTTACCAGCCTCCACTCCCCCTGGTAATCCGGTGAGGATCTCCGGATGTATGATCACTCGCACCTTCTCCTCCCACGCCTTGAAGGTCTTGAAAAGCGCGGGATTCCCTCCGCCAGTCCTGGCAGCCAGCTCTCGATTTTTGCTCTCCTTCTTCTTGACCACGCTTTTGAGGTCGTTCCACCTTTTGTTTATTTCTCCTCTGTTGCGTGGAACTTTCCCGACTGCATTGACCTGGTCTACGATCCTGCTCCACAACCGGTTTCTGGTGGATAGTGGTGTTTGTTGGATCTGGTTCCCATAGATTTGTGGGTGCACCTTGACGATCTCGTCGACCATGACCGTCAGCTCGGTGGAAGTGAACTTGGGCATTCTGTGTGGTGCCATGGTGTGTGTTTTGGTGTTTGTGGTGCTGGTGCAGTGTGTGGTGTGTGATGTGCAGGGGGTTTGTGTTGCCGGTGTTTGGTGGTGGTGGTGATGGGTGTGATAGGTGCGTGTCTGTGGTGTGCTGCTGTCCTTTCTGTCTCGCTGTGTTGTGTGCTTTCGTCCTCAGTTTGTAATGTTGCAGGGGGTTGTGGTCTGTGGAGGGGCTGGTTTTGTACTTACCTATGTGGGTGTGTCATGGTGGTCTGTTGTTTTCAGGTGTGTTGTGGCTGGTGTTCTGGGATTTGTAGTTGATTTGTATGTCCAGGGAGGGGGGTGTTTCAGGGATGTGTACTGTGTTTGGGTTTTTGTGCGTGGGTTGCTGTGTGAACTTGTTAGCCATGTTGTGTGTGTTTGTTTTCGTCAGCGGATGGTTTCTGTGCATGGAGGTGGCCGCCAGGGCTTCCGCCGTGTCCATTTTCGTCACTGTTGTTTGCGCTGGCGGGCGGTGTATTTGTGGATTTTCCGCGCTCATGTCGGTACGATCCTAATTTCACGGGCGGTGTCTCGGTCGTCAGGGCGGGCGGTTTTGGCTTGTCGTGCGTCTTTCCGTCCGTGGCGGGTGGATGGACTTAGACTCGGACATGGGCGGGCGGTATTTTCTGTTTATTTTCCGCCTCCGGCGGTTTTCGGTTCGCACCATCGTAATTGCTCGGTCGGTATTCAGGGGGTGTAGGCAGGCGTAATTTAGCCACTGTGGTTGATGGCGGATTTTTCTCCGCTCGACATCGTAATGGACACCTTAATATTTTTTAAACCTACATTTTGCACTACATTGAGTGCAACAGTAGAGAAAGTGTTGGAGAGTGGAGGGGTAAATAGTACTATTCCCACTACAGCAAGTGCAACAGTAGGGAAAGTGTTGGATAGCGGAGAGGTAAAAATTACTATTCCCACTTCAGTGAATGCAACAGTAGGGAACGTGTTGGATAGCAAATAGGTAAAAAATACTATTCCCACTCCAGGAAATGCAACAGTAGGGAAAGTATTTGATTGTGGATAGGTAAAATTTACTATTCCCACTCCAGCGAGTGCAACAGTAGGGAAAGTGTTGGATAGTGAAGGGTTAAAATGTACTATTCCCACTCCAGTGAATGCAATAGTAGAGAAAGTGTTGGATAGCGGAGGGTAATAATTTACTATTCCCACTCCAGCAAGTGCAACAGTAGGGAAAGTGTTGGATAGCGGAGAGGAAAAAATTACTATTCCCACTCCAGCTAGTGCAACAGTAGGGAAAGTGTTGGATAGCGGAGGGTTAAAAATTACTATTCCCACTCCAACGTGTGCAACAGTAGGGAAAGTGTTGGATAGTGTAGGGGATAAAATTACTATTCCCACTCCAGCGAGTGCAACAGTAGGGAAAATGTTGGATAGCAGAGGGGAAAAAATTACTATTCCCACTCCTGCGAGAGCAACAGTAGAGAAAGTGTTGGATAGCGGAGGGGTGAAAATTACTATTCCCACTCCAACGAGTGCAACAGTAGGAAATATGTTGGATAGCGGTGAAGTAAAACTTACTATTCCCACTCCAGCTAGTGCAACAGGAGGGAAAGTGTTGGATAACGGAGGGGATAAAATTACTATTCCCACTCCAGCAAGTGCAACAGTAGGGAAAATGTTGGATAGCGGAGGGGTATAAATTACTATTCCCACTCCTGTGAATGCAGCAGTAGGGAAAGTGTTGGATGGAGGGGTAAAAATTACTATTCCCACTGAAGAAAATTCAAATTTAAAAACAAACAAAATATCAAATACAATACAAAAAAATAATAAAAAACAAAACATATATAAAAATATAAAAAATTACAAAATATAGAAACATAATATGTTAAAACAATGTTAAAATTACATACAAAGATTAATTTTTGAAATTTTTAAATAATTTACAAATAAACATTTTGTAATAGAAATTATTTATAATCAAAAACATTAATTATTACATAAATGTAATATTTTTTCCTACCCTATAACACCACACAATTTACAACAGACATCTAAATTAAAAAAAAGTGTACCTCCATAATTAACACAATTAATTATCAATTAAATAAATATTATTAATTAAAAAAAACATTAAAACAGATAAAAATTAATGTACTAACCAAACGTTACCCCTATAGAACCAAAATACACAAACAAAATAAAGAAAAACAATTACCAAAAATATTTATCAAATAATAAATGAATAATAATGATCAAGTATTGATTAATTAATTTAAACTAAATTATTTTCCACTCTCTACCCCAATAAACACCACAACACACACCTAAAAATAATTACCCAATTTCCATAACTAATTTTACATTAATAAATGAATATCAATTAACCACAAATCATTAATTTAAAAAAAATTACTTCCCACCATTTACCACTATAAACCCCACAACTCACACATCAAAATAATTACACAATTAGCATATTTAAATTTTAATTAATTAATTACCATTAATTAACAAATAATGAATTAATTAAAAATAAATTACCTCCCACCCTATTCCCCTATAAACCCCCCACCCATTTCTAAAATCATGACACAATTTACATATTTAATTAACAATTAATTAATTAATTAATAACAATTAACAAGAAAATTATAAATAATTATTAATAAATTAATTCCCACAATTAACACTATAAAATAAAATTAAATAAATATTATATAAAAAATATTAATAAATGTATTAAAATTAAATTACTTCCCGCCCTACTCCACTATCAACCCACAACCCGCTCCTAAAAAATTACACAATTAACATAATTACTTATTAATTAATAATAATTAACAACCAATTAAAAATAATTAATAATAAATTAATTCCCACAATTAACAGTATAAAATATTAAATAAATAAATATTAATTAATAATAAATAATAATACTTTAATTATAATTAAATTACTTCCCACCCTATTGCCCTATAAACCCACAACCCGCTCCTAAAAAAATGAGACAATTAACATATTTACCAATTAATTAATTAATAAAAATTAACAGCCAATTATTAATTAATTAATAATAAATTAATTCCCACAATTAACACTATAAAATCTAAATTAAATGAATACTAATAAATAAAAATTTATATTTAATTTATTATAATTAAATTACTTCCCACCCTATTCCCCTATAAACCCACAACCTGCTACGGAACTAAAACGCAAAATTTAATTAAAATAAAATTAATAACTACTAAAAATGTAACAAATATATTAAAAAACAAAACACATACATTTAAAATACATACTAAAATACATAACACTAACTAAAAAAATGATATTTTTAACAACTATATTTTTGCAAATGATATTAATGACTTCGATATTTTTGAAAACGATATTTCTTACTTTAAACTCCATATTCTTGACCACGATATTCTTGCAGGTGATATTTCTGTGTCTCGATATTTCAAACTCGATATTAGTGCAAGTCGACATTTCCAACTCGATATTCTGTCTCTATACCATGTTGGCCTTTTGTACTAACTAGCTCAGAGAGCCACTAGAATCTCCTCTTATCAAGGAGAGAACAGGTCCTGGCAACCATCCAACATGACAACCCTGATCCCTCAGGACCATGGAAACAATATACTACCTTTCGCTCAGTCACTCGTGCTTACTTAGTCTGTCTCAGAGAGATACACAGAATAAACAGGCTGGGCGTTTTCAATATAATTTATTGAACAGTTTTTATTCTGGTGTAGAATAGATGAACTGCAACAACCGTTAGACAGTATAAGATATAAATGATTAGCAGTACTATAAAGGTAAATGGATGGTATAGTTCTACCATCTTACAATAGTCATGAATACATATAAGTATATAAAACACATGATAAAAGATGCGTACTCCTACGATGCCCCCCTAACTAGATGTACCTAAATGTACCTAGCGTGTGTGTAGGTGTTAAGCCAAGAATCCCGCTAGGATTTAGTCAACCCCATTACCTGAAGTGAGAGACTGTGGGACCCCGTCCTGGTCTCGAGTTGGACACCCCGCGAGGGATGTTAGACCACTACGAGCTGGAGTGTCTGCATGCAGGAATCTCAGCGTCTCTGGTCAGTGTGTCTGCCGGTAAGTCTCGGTCTCCTCTGCCTATCTTAGCAAGATATGATATATATACCCATAGGTCTCCCCAGGGGTCCTACCTTGCTGTATTACTGTGTCTGCCTAAGGATGACATTGGGCATGAACTTTATACATAGATATTATACAGGAGATGGTAGTCCTGCTGTGCTTCCAAGAATCCTCATGCATAATGTATGAGATTTCGAACTAGGAAAAACCAGCGTTCTGAATGCAGTGTCGTATCTAGGTAAAAGGTCAGTTCCTGTAAACCGTGACAAGTGTGATGTAGAGAAGAATATCGGTGTAGGGTAATGAAGTTACCGGGGCCTATATTATGGTACCTATATGGAATAGAACACAAGGATGTCCTTGGGGGCCAACTATCCCTCCTATTACCTCCAGTAAGTCCCACACAGCATGAGTGTACCGGCTGTCAATAGTTTGGTAAAAAGTTACATGTAATTAAACAGTGTTTCACCTTCATATGTGGCTCGACTGATCTGTTCCTGAGAGCGCGCTTACTGGACTTTTTAGCAAAATATATATATGTATATATATATATATTTGTATTTGTATATGTGTATATATATATATATATATATATATATCCAACGAAAAGGCTCCCAAGTGCATGCATGCACAAACAGGGAAACAGACTCAATATATAGCTGGTGCCAGATTCAAATTTATTTCGGTGAATATGAACGGTGCTGTCTCTGACGCGTTTCGGACACAGGACGGTGTCCTTGATCACATATATATATATATATACATGTGTGTGTGTTGATGTGTTGTGCTGAAGGAAAGGAGTACTGATTTTGAAACCCTCCCTGGAGTGCCACCTTCGTGATTTTCTTATGTGGCATAAGTTTTTATCCTAAGAGGCAGGCACTGGCACGAGGAGCTGAGTACCACAGTGGAACTCCAACCACCCGTTTATATATATATATACCGGCCCGACACCTGCGCAGTAAAACCTTGACAACACTATGAGGGTTGTCCCATACTGGTACTATACCATGACAACAATTACTGACAGAAACATGCCACGCAACAATACGTGAACATTATCATTTACTAACAACCATTAGAAAATTCAGAAACCCTTACATAATCATCCACTGAATAGTGCAGAAAGGCATCATTAAGGGGCAGAGCAAAAGCAGCCTCACAATACACGACCCACAATTTACACAAGTTACTGTTGCAATTATTGTTTTTCTTTCACTGTTTATTGACAAATGTCTTTTATGTCTATACTAATGTCGTTGTCACGTGGTATGTCTGACCACGATGACAACTTACAAAATGGACATGACCCGGAATGGGGTCAGGTGATCAAGACCACGTTCTCTTTTGTCCAAGCAAAAATAAAACAATTATACCTTATCGTGTGGGCTCGTGGATCTGTTGTATCGAGTATCCAGTTTTCGAGTGGAATATATGAGCGGTGGCGTCCGCCAACGAAACCCCGGCTCAGGAGGCGGGGCGTCCTTGTTCCAATTAAACCTCCATGTGGATTCCTTGTAGTGGAAGACGCCAGCCGGTGAAGTGTGGTGTGCGGTGAAGAAGAACAAGCACAGAAGCTGGGAAGAAAACTGACAACGAGGACAGGTAAGCGGCTGCGACATCCGGTTAAAGCCCACTGTTACTCTGTTCCTCGTACGTACACACTACCGGGACCTGTGTCGACCGCAGCTGCGGATTGACCCCAGTTTGACCCCAAGCGCACCACAATCACTAGAGCCTACGCAGGCTACGGTAGCCGGAGCGTACAACAAGGTTGAAAGGAAGGAGAGATTGTCTCCTCCGTTAGCAATTGACACTGTGTAAAACAGATATGGCAAACGAATTCCTCAAGGGGCGTGAGGAGTCAGCAAAAGCGATTTTTACAGCAAACAGAGACACTACAACAACGAGTGCATCTCAGCCCACCTATCGGATCTGATGGCATTCGGCATCAAACACCTTGGAAATATTCTAGAAAAACTCCGACTCAAGGAGATCAGCCGATGGTGGGAGGCAACCTCCTTACAGAATTACCTGGAGGCAAACAGGATCCCAAGAGTACTCAGAATCTTGATCACGCCCACGGTATGAATCCCAAAACCACATATATTAAAGGAATGGGTAGAGAACACCACCGCCTGCTCCAGAAGGATGCTAGAGATCCTCATCTCCAACGCATGGGAAGAACACAAAGAATTGATGAGCCAGATAGATAAAATAATGGAAGAATTCAAGAAAGAAATGGATCAAGCGGAGACCAGCAAAATCCTGAAGCTGGTTGATGACAGAGTGAAGACCCATGAGAAAGAGGTTGTAACAAGGAAACAACGCAAGTTCCTGCATGATGAGTGGGATTATGCTACTGGCAGGATCTTGACTTTTTCCATGAAATTCGACAAGGCTAGAGCAACAATAGCAAAGGATAAGGCTCTGGGCACCCTTGAAGCAAGCAGGGACGGATCTATCACCGACATCAGCTCTGATCAGGAATCAACGGATAGTACCTCATCGAATTTGCAGGAACAACACTCTTTTTCCGAGGAACTGCGCCTCTTACAATTGACAAGGGAACAATCTGTCAGAGGGAAACCGAGAGGAAGAGGGCGCGGTGGAAAAATCAAAACCGGAAACGGAGGATCCGAAGAAGAAAATGCAAGGACAGTTGGCATGGGAACAAGAGGCCAACTGAACAAGAAACCATGGGGTCGATTCCGATCTCGGCCGGAAGCGCACCTAACACTATTCGTCCGGGAAAAAACCAAGCAGAACGCGTGTTTTCCGACTGATTCGAACATTCGTCCGAACGAGCAAGTACGATGCGCATAACTGCCCAGATCCCGACCCAGCCATACTTACCCAATCCAGCTCCTGTTCCCCGCCCGAGCCGGATCCGTAAACGCAGAATCGAGTCGCACAGAAGCAAAAATACAGCACCTTCCGGCCGGACTAGTACGATGTGCCTTCCATACGCGCCGAACCCGTCGCTACGTACGGCACGTCAGAGCATCCGGGAGAGCTGCACATAAGCTCCGATTCGCGCCACAAGACGATCCACGGCTACGAGATGAACACGCCAGCCACGAGTCGAAGCAACGAGAAAGCCGAACGAGACGAACCAACCATGAATCCCATCGCGCAGATCCTACCAATACTCTACATCTATTACCGGAACAGGTACGGACGCGTACGGCGCAGAAGGTAAGTCAAACACCCACCACACAAACAAACGACACGTACCCGACATATAACACACACACATAGGGATGCAGAAATGACTTACACTAGCAACAGCAGAACCATAGGGGCGGGATGGCTATCACCAATGCCATATACACCCATAGGGGCCTGGATGCCTACCACTACCACCACCCCTACTCAGGGGGGCCTGGATGCCTGTCACTACTACCATCCCCACTCATAGGGGGATGGATGCCTACCACCAACACCACCCCTACACAGGGGGGGCTGGATGCCTGTCCCCAACACCACCTCTACTCAAGGGGGGCTGGATGCCTGTTACTACTACCATCCCCACTCATAGGGAGATGGATGCCTACCACTACCACCACCGCTACTCAGGGGGGGCTGGATGCCTGTCCCCAACACCACCTCTACTCAAGGGGGGCCTGGATGCCTACCACCAACACCACCCCTACTCAGGGGGGGCTGGATGCCTGTCCCCAACACCACCCCTACTCAGGGGGGCCTGGATGCCTGTCACTTCTACCATCCCCACTAATAGGGGGATGGATGCCTACCACCAACACCACCCCTACTCAGGGGGGCCTGGATGCCTACTACCAACACCACCCCTACACAGGGGGGGCTGGATGCCTGTCCCCAACACCCCCTCTACTCAAGGGGGGGCTGGATGCCTGTTACTACTACCATCCCCACTCATAGGGGAATGGATGCCTACCACTACCACCACCCCTACTCAGGGGGGGCTGGATGCCTGTCCCCAACACCACCTCTACTCAAGGGGGGCTGGATGCCTACCACCAACACCACCCCTACTCAGGGGGGGCTGGATGCCTGTCCCCAACACCACCCCTACTCAGGGGGCCTGGATGCCTGTCACTACTACCATCCCCACTCAAAGGGGGATGGATGCCTACCAGCAACACCACCCCTACTCATGGGGGGCTGGATGCCTACCACTACCACCACCCCTACTCAGGGGGGGCTGGATGCCTGTCACTACCACCACCCCTACTCATGGGGGCCTGGATGCCTACCACTACCACCACCCCTACTCATGGGGGGCTGGATGCCTGTCACTACTACCATCCCCACTCATAGGGGAATTGATGCCTACCACTACCACCACCCCTACTCATGGGGGCCTGGATGCCTACCACTACCACCACCCCTACTAAGGGGGGGCTGGATGCCTGTCACTACCACCACCCCCACTCATGGGGGCCTGGATGCCTACCACTACCACCACCCCTACTCATGGGGGGCTGGATGCCTACCACTACCACCACCCCTACTCATGGGGGAATTGATGCCTACCACTACCACCACCCCTACTCATGGGGGCCTGGATGCCTACCACTACCACCACCCCTACTCAGGGGGGGCTGGATGCCTGTCACTACTACCATCCCCACTCATGGGGGCCTGGATGCCTGTCCCCAACACCACCCCTACTCAGGGGGGCCTGGATGCCTGTCACTACAACCATCCCCAATCATAGGGGGATGGATGCCTACCACCAACACCACCCCTACTCAGGGGGGCCTGGATGCCTACCACCAACAACACCCCTACTCAGGGGGGGCTGGATGCCTGTCCCCAACACCACCCCTATTCAGGGGGGCCTGGATGCCTTTCACTACTACCATCCCCACTCATAGGGGGATGGATGCCTACCACCAACACCACCCCTACTCAGGGGGGCCTGGATGCCTGTCACTACTACCATCCCCACTCATAGGGGGATGGATGCCTACCACTACCACCACCCCTACTCAGGGGGTGCTAGATGCCTGTCACTACTACCATCCCCACTCATAGGGGGATGGATGCCTACCACCAACACCACCCCTACTCAGGGGGGCCTGGATGCCTGTCACTACTACCATCCCCACTCATAGGGGGATGGATGCCTACCACTACCACCACCCCTACTCATGGGGGAATTGATGCCTACCACTACCACCACCCCTACTCATGGGGGCCTGGATGCCTACCACTACCACCACCCCTACTCAGGGGGGCTGGATGCCTGTCACTACTACCATCCCCACTCATGGGGGCCTGGATGACTGTCCCCAACACCACCCCTTCTCAGGGGGGCCTGGATGCCTGTCACTCCTACCATCCCCACTCATAGGGGGATGGATGCCTACCACCAACGCCACCCCTACTCAGGGGGTCCTGGATGCCTACCACCAACACCACCCCTACTCAGGGGGGCTGGATGCCTGTCCCCAACACCACCCCTACTCAGGGGGGCCTTGATGCCTGTCACTACTACCATCCCCACTCATAGGGGGATGGATGCCTACCACTACCACCACCCCTACTCAGGGGGTGCCAGATGCCTGTCACTACTACCATCCCCACTCATAGGGGGATGGATGCCTACCACTACCACCACCCCTACTCAGGGAGGGCTGGATGCCTACCACCAACACCACCCCTACTCAGGGGGGCTGGATGCCTGTCTCCAACACCACCCCTACTCAGGGGGGCCTGGATGCCTGTCACTACTACCATCCCCACTCATAGGGGTGGATGCCTACCACCAACACCACCCCTACTCAGGGGGGCCTGGATGCCTACCACCAACACCACCCCTACTCAGGGGTGGCTAGATGCCTGTCCCCAACACCACCCCTACTCAGGGGGGCCTAGATGCCTGTCACTACTACCATCCCCACTCATAGGGGGATGGATGCCTACCACCAACACCACCCCTACTCAGAGGGGCCTGGATGCCTGTCACTACTACCATCCCCACTCATAGGGGGATGGATGCCTACCACTACCACCACCCCTACTCAGGGGGTGCTAGATGCCTGTCACTACTACCATCCCCACTCATAGGGGGATGGATGCCTACCACCAACACCACCCCTACTCATAGGATGGGTAATGCATGACACAACAAGCATACTCAACATAAGGAATGTCAGAAAAAGATATCCCCCCAACACCATGACAAGCGTGTGTAGACTGTGTCAAATGCCTACAACACTGAACATGAAATTGAACATACAATGTGACCCCCTATCACATGTGTCACACATAAATGTGTGTGGCCTCCACAATGCAAGCAGACCATGACCACTGTGGCAATGGGGTCTAACACCCCATCATCACAGTGACCAAAAGGTAAGAGTGGGGTCCATAGCTGAAGCACATTTTGAACATTTTGGCAATGGGGTGTAACCCCCCATCATCACAGTGACCAAAAGGTAAGTGTGGGGTCCATAGCTGAAGCACATTTTGAACTTTGTGGCAATGGGGTCTAACCCCCCATCATCACAGTGACCAAATTGTAAGTGTTGTCATGGAAAAAGCTGCAAATGCCAAACAGCATGGATTCTCCCTGGTCACAGAACAACAAACACATCAGTGGCATAGTAGTGCTTGTGTCCCATAGCATCATAGATTGGGTGAGGCAAACAGTGCAGTGCAAATAAGACATACCTTTGGCCATGTGCAGACAAACATCACCCATGGGGGCTGACACTGTCAACATTCATCAATAACACAATGACAGAAGTGACCATCATAATGCAGACCCACATATCTGCACCAATGGGCACACAAATGTAGATATCCTGTGGAGACTGTAGATGTGAGGTGAACAAATACCATACCATGGCAGCAATGGGATATACAAACCATGATCACTGTGCTGACTGCTGACCTAGGAGTCCCAGGGACAGCAGGGGAAACCCACCAAACAACATACAGCCAATGGCACACTAAAGATATGCCAATGCAGTGGTGCAGATGCACAAACACAAACATGCAGCCCCACACTGCATATCAAACACAACAGGTGAGGGGGGTGCCAGTGTCCACAGGCAACCACACAACACATGAGGAGGCCTGAATCCCAATTACACAGATGTGCATACAGTGCCACACAAAAGTAACTCATGGATCCGAATCCTCTATGTGGGCAATCAGGCATTGTTAGATGAGAGGGAGCCCAAATTACACATGTCACACAAGCTTGTAGGAACAGCAACTAATACAGCAAGACACAGACCCACCACAGCACCACCCCCAGGGTCCCCACATTGTGGTGACACTGGCCTGCATGATAATCCCACTGTGATGACAAAGCTAGATGTCGTTCACACTGTGAACCACAGTCATGTGTCCTGAGCAACAAACTACCATCACACCTACACAAGCACAAATCAATCAGCACGGCCTGTCAGCCAAGGCCAATATGGAGGCAGGGGTCTAGCCGTGAAACAACTCTCATCTGCACACACTCAACACCACACACCTTGATCTCCACCAATGTGCAGCAGTGAAGCTCACATGCACTGGTGACATTGCACATGCACCCATGACAATCCCAGGGGTGGTGGTGGGAACTAAGGTGCAGAAACCCATCACACATGGCCAGTCAACAAGACTCGTGAATGTCTGACACACTGCACAGTACGCCGTACATGGGCATGACGTCAATACCACACCAACCAATGGGATCCTGCCCACAGTCACACACCAATGAAGAAGCCAAGGTCACCCACAAAGAACACACATAGACAACTACCAACATTGCAGCTCTGACCCTGAGGAGTGGCAGCAGTCACACACACAACGTGTCACAATCACTAAAGCTAACACAAACTGTAAATTACATGACTGGTGTAACCAACAAGTGCCAAGGGGAATCCTGACTGTGTCTCATCTGCGTTTGCCCACAAACTCAGCCCTGACAGCAAACACACCTATGGGTGACACCCTGATGACCAGTAATGTGCCATGCACCCACATCCCAGAGAAGCCAGGGAGAAGACTTTGGGGGAACATAGGTCAACTCAGCAAGCATCACAAACAGGAACATCACTAGGGATCCCAGCCTGCGTAGCAAAATGGAAGTGAACACACACAGACATGCTCACACAACACACACCTTGTGCTCAGGCAATGTCACAGAAATACACACTGCCATGAGGGGACTCCACTCCTGTGTAAGGAAAGCTGTGCCATACGTTGTCCCAGTAGGGCTCTATCATGTCAGCGGAACACTTGGTCACTCAGTCAACAATTAGCACAAAATGAAGGCTCCCGTAATATCAGCCTGGTCATGGGAGTGTCACCGAAATCATCAGCACAGATCCAACACACATGTATAGCAAGTTGAACTGATAACACAGATGAGTCCTTCCCCATTGATGACCAAACTTGCATGTCCAGTGGAGATTGTCACACGGTCAGGGAAATAGACAAATTGAACAATGGCAAGCACAACAGATGTGCAGGGGTGTAAGCCACAGATGTGATATTGCAAATAAAAGTAGGAAATCCCATTGCCAAATCTTGAAAACATGACACCCTCATATTGCTGCAAAGGATGACATGGATACACAACAGGATAGGACACATTCCCCCTGGACCACATGGGGTCCTGCACAGTAACACTTCATTTTCCTGACATCAAAAATCACCATCACTGCAGCAAGGGCATGGTTAGCATCATCAACATCATGTACATCAGAAGCAAAACCACTAGAGTACAGAAAGTAGCTTTATTCAGCATATGTTTGTGAAAAAGTGAAAGTCCAGAAAAATAACAAAGGCCAATGGCCAGTCCATTATCAAAGTCCAACCAGGGTGACAGTGGCAGATGTCACCCGTTGCATGCCTGCACTGCTACACACCAGGGACATTCCCCTCGGAGGGGCATACGGAGGGGCAGGCCAGGCACCGCAGGGACAGGATCAGGGCTCACCAGAAGGAGGCAGGGAAGGGGTGGTGGGTGCTGGAGAGTCACTGACAACTGCAGTGGAGGTGTCTGACATGGTGTGTGCCGGCACAACTGGGGGGCATGAGTCAGATGGTGTAGGTGTCGGCACGTGGGCTGTGCAGATGGAGTGGACAGGTTCCCCACTGCAGTGCCCAAGTCAGACGGGTTGGTAGTGGACTCCACTGCAGTGCCTATCTCCAGGGGAGTAGAATGGGGTTCAGGTAAGGTGGGCAGGACAGAGGGGGAGGACACGGTCTCCACACCAGTGGCACAAACATGCGCAGCGGGGTGTGTGGTGCTGGAAGAGCAAGTGGTAGGGGAGAAGGCCGGATCATTTTGGGGATGGTGTATCTGTGGGTGGGGGAACCTGGGGCAGGGTGTGGTGGGGGAACCTGTGGAGTGGGGGCCTGAGGGATGGAGGAAGGAGACTTGGTGGTTGAGCTGCAGGGCGGCGGTGGGGTCTTGCTCTTCCAGGTCCGGGGGGACTTGCGGATGGGGGCCTCAGTCTGTCTGTGCCTGGGGGAGGGTGTCCGGGGGTGAGGGGCACTCCCCTCTGTGCGGGTGGACTTCCTCTTCCCCCTGTATGCTGGATCGGAGGGGAAGAGGCCGAGATCACAGAGGAAGATCTGCTTTGTAGGTGGGGTTGCAGGTGAGGCAAGGGAAGGGGCCTTGGAGGGAGAGGTATCGGAGGACTGCGGAGTGACTGTGGATGCCTGTGTGTGTGTCTGTTCCCCATCCCCTGTGGGTGTGGTATCAGGCCCCTGAGAATGCCTGCGTGCACGTTTTGTTTTTGTAGTGGGTGTGTCTGTGCTGCTCGTGTCTGTGTGTTTGGGTGATTGTGCAGGTGTGCATGTGCTTGGGACAGGTAGGGTGCCAGGAAGTGTGGATGGGGCAGAGGTAGGAGGGGTGAGGGACTGTTGGAGGAGGGACACTGCTGCCATCAGGGAGGAGTCCATGGACCTATTGCTCCTCTGTAGGGCAGACATGCCCGATGAGATGCCCTCCATAAACGACACCAGCTGTGTAAACAGAGTGGTGTGGGCATGGAGGACACTCAGCATTGCTGTCTGCCCTACATGGAGCTGGCGAAGTAGGTACACAGACTCCTCACTCAGGGCAGCAGGGGACACAGGGGCAGGGGCTGCGGTGCCTGGCACGAAGGAGACACGCTCCTGAATGCAGGAGCCTCCACGGACCTCTGGAATGGGAGCCGATGGGAGGGCGGTGGTGGTGGTGGTGGTGGGGACAGCAATACTAGCTGGGGTGTGGTGGCTGCTGACACCCGCCTCCACAAGGGAGTAATCCTCCGAGCTGCTGTGGTCCTCAGCTGAGGTGGATGCTGCTGAGGACTCCTCGGTGTGGCTCTCCTCGTCCTCCGTGCCACTGGGTCCCTCCGACCACTCATCGGCTGCTGACACAGTCTGGCTCTGCGGCTCCTCCTGGTCCGTGGAGCTGTCCCCTCCTGTGGCCGTGGATGTATCTGCAAACAGTTAGGGAAACAGACAAAAATCAGTCACCTGCACTGACCGCACACACCACAGTAAGTACAGCACATTACAGAGCAAGCCCTGGCATCCTTAGTTGAACATTACCAAAAGTGCTCAAACAGAGTAGGAGAAGCCAATTGTCAGTCTGATGGTCAACCATGGCACTCACATCCCTCCTGGCCTTGCACCCATCTGTCTGGTGCCTGTCGGATGGCAATACCCCAGTGTGGACACATGCACCACCTACACAGTAGTTGGACAGTGCAGAGAAGAGGGTGAAGTATGTGAACATGCACACATCACAACTCTTGCCACTGAGTCAGTACAGGTGTCCGGATAAAGGGATGGCCAGAGTCTATTTTGAAATGCATGAGATGCATTCCAGCACCAGACACCATGATGCACCCATGTCCTGATAGTCAATGCCACAATGGGGTGCATGTAGCACATGTCACTCACCTGCAGGATCACTCTTAGGGAGTTCAATGTCATGGCACAGGCATGCCTGCAAAGTCATACATCACTGTCTCCAGTCACATGGGCAGGGCAGCCAGCCAACAACAGTCTGCACTGTGTCACAATCCTAGGTCATGAGGAATGCAAGTTCTGTAGCTGACAAGTTCACATGTCCATCCCCCACAAACCACATCATCTGAACTCTTATTTGTCCACATCATACCAATTGGACATATGGGAGACATGAAACATAACCCTCGGAACCTGAGCACCTCACAATCTGCTATGAATGGGAGACAGCTGCCTGAACTTCACATTCGCATACCCCAGTCTGCACAGTCAAGTGATCAAACACCTATATGTCACACAAGTATCGTCTCCTATGGTCACATCTCCGGTGGCATGCTGAGCCCTAACCGATAAACACCCCAGTAGTCCTGACAACAAAGCCACAGCACAATGACACAGAGGCAGACACCTGAGGGAACATTCCACTGAGCACAACGTGTCAGCTGATACACGGGAGTGGGAGTACAGAGTGTATTGTATGGCCTGGAGTAGGCATGACTGTCCAGCTTCATGTGGAAGAGGGATGAGCCCTGGACAGTAGGCAGGTGGCTAAGTATGTGTGACAAACTTGATATACATACTCCTGAGGCCCAAACATTGTTCCCACCCGCAGCATGGGTGTGTGCCAAATACCCCAGGCACATGTGGTGAATCAGATCAGCAATTGGACCACATATCAAAGTAACACGCAGATTACATGTCAGAACTCAGGCATTGTGTAAGCAATGGACCCACCCATGAAGCCCACAACAAAGTTATGGGAACAAATGCTGTCCCCCACCTTGAGCTAAGCAAAATGTAAGGACACAGTACCCAAGTGACACAATTTCCTGACTGTAAAGGCCACACCTGGGTATCAGATGAGGAGTGGGCATGTCACCATTGAGGGGCATGGGTCCTGGACCACAAGACTGATGTACTGTGGAAGTTTAACCAGGCCAGAGGAGGGCACATAGCATGTCAGACAAAGTTCACAGTGCAGTCATGGACTCACCCCCTTCTTGCTGCTGTCTGGCCTTCAGCTGCCCATCCAGGTCAGGGAAGACCACCGCCAGGATCCTGAGCATGTGGGGGGTCAGGGTCCGGTGTCCGCCCCTCCTGTGAGGAGGCGACAGCTTCAGCTGGACCCTTGTGATCCTCCGGGTCCAGCCCCGAAGGTCCTGCCACCTCTTCTGGCAGTTGCAGATCCGGCGCTTGTAGACCCCCACAGATCTTACTGCCCGGGCGATGTTCAGTCAGATTTCCTGCTTCTGGTGGGCATCAACCTGTGAGGATGACAAAGTGTAAAGGCCATTACTACACATGCAACATATCCGTGCATCACACATTTGGATATACATGTCTCAATCACAGGGGCACATGATGTACACAGGCAGTGCAACGATGGCTATGAACAGTTTGCCAGCACTTACTACATGGTATCATTGCCTGGGAAGTAAAACCTTGTTGGAATGCACTGTTACTGCACTATACCTGTTCAGTGCATGTAACTACACACTATGGGGGGGGTGACAACTACTCAGTGAGCATGCTAGCCATTGGCGTGCACACTGTAAGTCTTGCTAGTCAGACAACATGCACATTTAGTAAGGCAGTGGACAGCACACTCACCTGCTCCCCTGCTTTCCCATACAGCTTGCTCTACTGTGGAAGGAGGCTGTACAGCAGGGCCTGGTTCTCCTCAGTGCTGAAGGCTGGGGCTCTCTCCACAGTACGTGCCATAGCAGGATCCAGAGGATGCAGAGACAGCAGCAGTGGTGGTGGCAGATGTCGTCCTGGAGCATGTAGTGCAGGCAAGTGAGCTCTCAGGGGAACAGCCAGCATTATATGTGTGCTGCTGAGGCAGATACTGTCCCATGTGTCCAAAGTGATAGGTCCTATTCGTTTGCATCTTCTGAATCTGGCCAATCCATGGAATTGCACCACTTACACACGCCCACAGCATCCTTCAAAAGTTCAACTTCATGAGACCCATGAATTTGCAACATTGTTGTGGGTGGCCAACTGAATTCACAGCATCAGACTCGTTAAAGGTTCGAAAACGCGTCCGTTGCCATGCCAGGCCATAGCCAATGCGTGCGCACCGATCGGTCCATTGCTGTACAACGCGTATTTTGAAAAACAACGCGTACCCGTTCACATCATATGCAATGGCCAATGCGTGCGCACCGATCGGTCCATTGCTGTACAACGCGTACACGCTCACATCATATGCAATGGCCAATGCGTGCGCACCGATCGGTCCATTGCTGTACAACGCGTACCCGCTCACATCATATGCAATGGCCAATGCGTGCGCACCGATCGGTCCATTGCTGTACAACGCGTATTTCGGGCCGCATCATATGCAATGGCCAATGCGTGCGCACCGATCGGTTCATTGCTGTACAACGCGTATTTCGGGCCACATCATATGCAATGGCCAATGCGTGCACACCGATCGGTCCATTGCTGTACAACACGTACCCGCTCACATCATATGCAATGGCCAATGCATGCGCACCGTTCGGTCCATTGCTGTACAACGCGTATTTCGGGCCACATCATATGCAATGGCCAATGCGTGCGCACCGATTGGTCCATTGCTGTACAACGCGTATTTCGGGCCACATCATATGCAATGGCCAATGCGTGCGCACCGATCGGTCCATTGCTGTACAACGCGTATTTCGGGCCACATCATATGCAATGGCCAATGCGTGCACACCGATCGGTCCATTGCTGTACAACGCGTACCCGCTCACATCATATGCAATGGCCAATGCGTGTGCACCGATCGGTCCATTGCTGTACAACGCGTATTTCGGGCCACATCGTATGCAATGGCCAATGCGTGCGCACCGATCGGTCGATTGCTGTACAACGCGTATTTTGGGCCACATCATATACAATGGCCAATGCGTGCGCACCGATCGGTCCATTGCTGTACAACGCGTACCCGCTCACATCATATGCAATGGCCAATGCGTGCGCACCGATCGGTCCATTGCTGTACAACGCGTACCCGCTCACATCATATGCAATGGCCAATGCGTGCGCACCGATCGGTCCATTGCTGTACAACGCGTATTTCGGGCCACATCATATGCAATGGCCAATGCGTGCGCACCGATCCGTCCATTGCTGTACAACGTGTCCCTGTACAAGTCACTCGCGTATGTCACCATGCCTGTCACAGGTGAATTTATGCCAGCCACATTTACTTTCCAGGGACTCAGGGGCACACCTACAACACCACAGCCTGTCCACACTGTATCCTAAGGCATGTAAGGCTGCATTACCTTTTCAGTGTATGGGTGTCAACATGTGGTTTTTTGGGTGGCACTTGGTGGCAGCCACTCCCAGGCTGTGCACGTGTTCATGGGGACATAATCCTTGGTGTGTTGTGCACATGACCACTGTGATGTGCAACTGTTCATTTCAGAGCATGTGGCATGGTCACATATCCAGGTTGTGTATGTGTATGTCATGTCACATACCCCCTGAGTCCCATGTGGGATGGTATGTACGTCACAGGGTGACCCATTGCCACAATAGTGATGGCCCTCCACAGTCTGTGTGCATGTTGTGTTTACAATGTCTCTGATTCCATGTGCACAATGGGAGACAGTCTCCACATCCACGTTGTTTGTGCATGGACTTTGATGTTGTGCGTGTGTGTGTCACAGACGTCCATGTCTGTCCTGCAGAGGCAACAGGGAGCACTACCTGTGGGGGTCATGGTTGTTTTGCTGTGGTGTATTCATGATACGCCATGTCATGCCAGTGTCCATGTGGCAATACAGGGTCCCTGGGAATCTACCTGTCAATGAGCTGTGATGCCTGGGGCACATCTGTCCTCACATGTCACTGTGGTGTGTGTTTGGAATGTGACAGCAGTTCATGGGTACTGTGACACAGCCTAATGATATCCCATAGCACAACCTGGGACTTGTTGACAATACATGTTGAACTGTGATGTTAGATGTTGGCCATGTAGGTGGCATACATGTCCTTACCGGACGGCACACACATCATGTACTTGTGTCTCGTAATGATGTATCATGTGATATTGAGTATGGTCTATGCCACATATGTGGGGTGACTGACAATCTTTCTTTCTTCACCTATGCACTGCAGGGCACCAGCTGTCCATAGACGATTCCCTGACCTTGCAACCATGGTTGAACGGGACTGCATCCGACGTTACCGCTTCACCAGGCCGCTGATTGAGGAACTGACGGTGCGTTTGGCCCCACATTTGCAACCTGGCCGGACATATCCTACAGCGCTGACCCCCAAGGTGAAGGTGATGGCAGCCCTACACTTCTTTGCCACCTGTACCTTTCAACACACTGTGGCGTCTGCTGGTGGGATGTCACAGACCATGTTCAGCCGTGTGCTACGCGATGTTTTGGAGGCTATGTTGAGATACCTGAACCAGTACATCTATTTCCCTAAACGTCAACAACTCACTGACATCAAGAGTGACTTCTATGCCCTGGGGAGGATGCCGCATGTCATTGGCTCCATTGATGGGACACATGTGGCTTTGGTACCACCACAGGCACATGAGCAGGCATACAGGAACAGAAAACATTACCATTCGGTCAATGCTCTGGTGGTATGTCTTGCAGATATGAGCATCTCACACGTGTGTGCCCGTTTCCCCGGTTCTGCACACGATGCCTACGTGATGAGGAGTAGTCACATCCCGAGGATGATGTCACAGATGCAGAACCAGCGTGCCTGGCTTGTCGGTGTGTACTGACTTTGTACCATTGTGTGTGTTCTGCAATGTAGTATTCCACCCTCTTTTCCAACTCAGCTAATGTGCAATTGTCTGTATGTAGGTGACTCGGGATACCCCAACATGCCGTGGTTGCTGACGCCCCTCAGGAACCCTGTGACACCAGCCCAGATGCGCTACAATGAGGCACATGGTCGGACCAGGAGAGTGATCGAGTGGACATTTGGTCTCTTGAAGAGCCGCTTTCGCTGCCTGGACAAGACAGGAGGGGCCCTCCCATATGCCCCAGCAAAGGTGTGCAAGATTGTCATCGTCTGCTGCATGCTACACAACATGGCAGTGCGGAAGGAGTTGCCTCTCATCCTGGATGACAATGACCAACATCCGCCACCTGTGGAGGATCCTGGCCTGGGCCACGATGCCAGTGATGGTGATGATGATGAGGGTGATGTCCGCACACAGCTCATCACCAACTTCTTCAGCTGAATGTGAGTATCCAGAGATGTCATGTCAATGATGTGAGTTTGCGTGATATGTGTTGGTGGTGCTCTGGTGCTGTTTGAGTGTGGCCATGTGCTACTTGACTGTATGCATGCAGCGATGTGTCCTTACAGGTAGTCTGTACTCCCCAACAGTGTTGACATGCTAACTTGGTTTTGTGTAGGTATCTTGTGACATGTATTGGGCATGAGTATTGCAGTTCTGTCCTGTTCTTCAGTGCTTTTGACTGTGTGTCATTTCTGTCCTTCACAGGGTACTTTCAGAGTTGTTTGGTCAACTGTGATCCCCCGACACCATGATTCAACTTCCAGGGTGGAAGCTGTCGTTTCCCTACAGGTGATGTGCCACACACCCCTGGACTTTCTTTCTTCTACACTTGTTGCCTGTGTGGCCACTGCCACGTGGGATTACCTTGCATCTGTAGTGGTAACAACATGTTGCAAATGTGTAATAAACCTGTGCTTCACTTTGGGATGTGCGTTGTCTGTGGTCACACATCTGACTGACATTTGCTTACTGCACCAGTGGGGTACTTAACACAGACTGTGAATAGGTGTGGTGTCTGTGCATTGCACTGTATTTCCTGGCAACATCAGTGTAGGCGATGAGTCAGATGGCCCTGGTGTGTATGTGTTGTGTAGCCCTAGTGGTGTGTCTCCCTCATATGTGTCACGTCGCCATGACTCACATGACGGTGTTGTACTTGCTGTAGCAGTTAGCATGCACAGTGTCATTTAGCAGATCATCATCTCCATGACAGAAACCACGTTGGAATCACAACAGAGGCAAGTATGGTGTATTACTGAGTTTATTTACATACATGTGTGAGTATAGTGCACAGGATGGTGGGTGCTGTACATTGGGATTGGAATCCAAAGTTCCCAGATGAGTTGGAAGTCTTGGTAGCAGAAATGTCCTGAGTAAAGTCAACAGTCATCTGATACATTGGGAGAGTTGGGTTGCATTCGACAGGGTGAACAGTTTGCACACAAAGGTGAATTTCCAGAACAGGTGTTGGGTTCCTGGGGGATGTACATGGCCATCGGCCTCTCAGTTGTCCTTCCTCGGACGACCCCTCTTCTTTGGGGGGGGACCCTCACGTGCAGGCTGCTGCGGTGCAGGGGACTCTCCACCAGAGTCATCCTCCCTCCCTGTGGCAGTTGCAGTTGTTGCAGCACCAGATGTTGGGGGCACACAGGGAGGTGCGGCCATGTTGGTGCTAATCTGGAGGAGGCATGTCAATATGTCCCTATGCACCACTGTCAGTTCTTGCAATGTGTCCCACTTGGACTCCATGCCAGACATGTGTGTCTCCACACGGGACATGTGTGTCTCCACACGGGACATGTGTGAGTCCAAGCAGGCATGATGGGCAGCCTGCTGCTGTTGAATGTCCTTGAGGATCCCCACTACCTGGCTGACCTCTCCGGTGCTATTCTGGTACGCATCAGCAATGCATACCAGTTGTGGGTCATCATGCAGTACAGACCCCTCTGCAAACAGCGACCTATGTCTACCACCCCTCCCACCACCCCTGGCGACACATGTGGGACCTGCGGTGGCACGCACAGGTGACCCTAGGCCCCCTTGGGGGTTGTTACTGGGGTTGTTGTCCATTGCTCCACGTTGGGCCGGGGTCCGTGTGCTGTTGTCATTGGTGGTCCTTGGTCTGTCCGTGTCGACGGGGGTGGTCTGTGTTTTGGCAGTTGTTGGAGGGGTGGGTGCAGGGGGTGCAGATGGTGGTCCTGCTGGTGCTGCATGATGACTCACACCGGAGGTGCCAGGTAGGTCTTCGCCATCCGAGGAGGGCAGAGGCTGTTCCACACCAGTGAGCTCAGTGTCCCCCGGAGCCTGGGATAGGGACTCCTCATCGTCTGCTGCTGTGTCCCCATCATCACCTGTTTTTGGGAGAGACACACAATGTATGTTATGTTTCTGCAGGCATCAATGGTTCACACACCTGACAGATGTGACTGTACCTCTGGATGCAGGCCTGTACATTGCATTGTCCTAAGTTGTCACAGTCAGAGGTTGATATTGGTGTAGCACATTGTCCTGCAAACTTGAAGCATTTCAATGTGAATGTTGAGGTGTGTACATGGACAGCATTGGTTGTATTTGGTGGACATCCGGCCCTCCTTCTCCCCCCAGCCCAGTTATCCCACCATGAAGCATGCCACCCTTGCAGTGTGTTCAGGTTGACTGTCAGGATGTCAGTCAGTGGTGTCCTGTTGTTTGTTGGTGCCCAGTTCCCAGCATGGCCTTGTGCTCCCCACAACAGAGCACCATTGTCAGACATCTTTGAAGTGGCTTTTCACTCCCTGTGAGGTGTGCATGCTTCAGTGTGAGCTTGCTGGGCCATGTGGGTGGGGGATGTTGAGCTGTGACTACCACTCCCATCATGCTATTGCCTACGCCCCCTTCCCAGCATGCCCGTACTTCCTTCCTTTTGAGTGGACTTCACTGTATGTGAGTGTGACAGCAATGGCAAGATGGCTGACAGTGTGGTCCTGTTGTTTGTTGGTGCACAGTTCCCAGCAGGGCCTTGTGCTCCCCACAGCAGTGCCCAGTGTCAGCCATCTTGTCAGTTGTTTTCCACTCCCTGTGATGTGAGCATGGTTCAGAGTGGTGTTGATGGGCCAATTGTGAGGGTGAGCAATATCTGTGACTACCACTCCCATCATGCTATTGCCTGCACCCCCCTTCCCAGCATGCGCATACTTACTTCCTTTTGAGTGGACTTCACTGTATGTGAGTGTGACAGCAATGGCAAGATGGCTGACAGTGTGGTCCTGTTGTTTGTTGGTGCACAGTTCCCAGCAGGGCCTTGTGCTCCCCACAGCAGTACCCAGTGTCAGCCATCTTGTCAGTTGTTTTCCACTCCCTGTGATGTGAGCATGGTTCAGAGTGGTGTTGATGTGCCAATTGTGAGGGTGAGCAATATCTGTGACTACCACTCCCATCATGCTATTGCCTGCACCCCCTTCCCAGCATGCCCATACTTCCTTCCTTTTGAGTGGACTTCACTGTATGTGAGTGTGACAGCAATGGCAAGATGGCTGACAGTGTGGTCCTGTTGTTTGTTGGTGCACAGTTCCCAGCAGGGCCTTGTGCTCCCCACAGCAGTGCCCAGTGTCAGCCATCTTGTCAGTTGTTTTCCACTCCCTGTGATGTGAGCATGGTTCAGAGTGGTGTTGATGGGCCAATTGTGAGGGTGAGCAATATCTGTGACTACCACTCCCATCATGCTATTGCCTACACCCCCCTTCCCAGCATGCCCATACTTCCTTCCTTTTGAGTGGACTTCACTGTATGTGAGTGTGACAGCAATGGCAAGATTGCTGACAGTGTGGTCCTGTTGTTTGTTGGTGCACAGTTCCCAGCAGGGCCTTGTGCTCCCCACAGAAGTACCCAGTGTCAGCCATCTTGTCAGTTCTTTTCCACTCCCTGTGAGGTGTGCATGCTTCAGTGTGAGCTTGCTGGGCCATGTGGGTGGGGGATGTTGAGCTGTGACTACCACTCTCATCATGCTGTTGCCTACACCCCCCTTCCCAGCATGCCCATACTTCCTTCCTTTTGACTCTGCTTCCCTGTGGGGTAGTGTGCCTGTGCTGAAAGGATGGCTGACAGTGTTGTCCTGGCGTTTGTTTGGCTACAAGTCCCATGAGTGTCCCTGTGCTTCACACAGCATAACCCAGGGTTGTGGTTCCTTGTGGGATATTTAATTAGCGTGTGAGGCATTGCATTCTCCCAGGTGACTTGTGTGGAGTTTGTGTTAAGGGTGTGTGTGTGAAAAGCTGCTTGTAAATTTGGTCAGAGCTGTCAGTCCTCCTTCCCACCCAGCCAGCTATCCCACCATGGAACGTGCTTCTATTGCAGGGAGTGCAAGTTGTCTTTCAGGATGTCAGTCAGTGGTGTCCTGCTGTTGGTTGTTGCACTTTTCCCAGCAGGGCCTTGTGCTCCCCACAGCAGTGCCCAGTGTCAGCCATCTTGTCAGTTGTTTTCCACTCCCTGTGATGTGAGCATGGTTCAGAGTGGTGTTGATGGGCCAATTGTGAGGGTGAGCAATATCTGTGACTACAACTCCCATAATGATATTGGCTACACTGACTTCACCAGCATACACAGAATTCCTTCCTTTCAGTGAGCTTCCCTGTGAGGTGGTGTTCTAGTGGTGGCTACATATCTGACTGTGTTTGTTGGTTAGATTTGTGCCACTGCCTAGCTCTATTTGTTGTTGGGTTTGTACATGTCATGACACAGTTACATATCACTATGAAATGGCATGTATTGTGTTTATCTGACTGACATACACATCTTGGGATCCTTATCTTTTGGTTGCTGTGGATTTGCTAAGGGTGCATGGTTTGACTATCCCCTTGACAGTGATGTGTGTGTATTGTCACACAAAATTGTGTATATTTGTTGTGTACTCACCAGGCTCTGGGATGTTTGATAGTCCATATACGCTCACTGGTGGTAGGATGGCCCGCACCTTCTCCTCCCAGGGCCTGAGGTATACTGGTTTGGCAGGAGGGCCACTGCCGGTGTGTTGGCTCAAGGCGTAATCCTTCTTGAGTAGGTCCTTGACCCTCCTGCGTACATCATACCACCTGTTCTGGATGTCTTCCTTTGTGCTCAAACATGGTGATTGTGCGTTCACCCTGTCGACGATCCTCTCCCACATCTTGGTTTTCTGCGACATGGGGGTCTGTTGGACCAATGTACCAAACAACTGTGGCTCTACCCTGAGGATCTCATCTAACAGGACTTCCAATTCACTGTCTAGGAACTTTGGATTCTTCTTTGGGGGCAAGGTGATGGGTGGTGGTGGTGATTGATGTATGTGTGGGTGTGCAAGTGAGGGTGTGTGAGTGTAGGTTTTACTGGGTGTATGTGAGGGTGCTTTTTGTTGAGGTGCTGATGGTGTGTGGCTTGTGTGATGGATGAGCTGTGAGTGTGTCTGTGGTTGCTGTCTGATGGTGTTCTGTGCTGGCAGGTCAGTTGAATTTGCAAAGGATCATGGTAGGGATTTGTGGCCTTTATATGGGTGGAGTTGTGGGTGTGTCTTTGTTCCATGTTCCCCCCCAAGTATTTATTGGCTTTGTAATTGCTTGTTTGGCCCTTTTTTTTGTATTTTTTCCTTTGTAGTTTTGGGGCATGTAGGAGACGTTCTTCTGACCGAGTAGGATGCTGCAGTTGTCTCGTGCGAGCTTCTCCGAGTCGTTCACGCTGTGTTTCTGCTGTGTTTCATGTGCGGCGTACGCGTCGATCGCGGAGTATTGGGTTGCCTCGGCTGGGTTTTGTATGCGTGGCGGTCGTACGGCTTGGTCTCCGTGCGACTCGGTCTGGTTTTCCACGCATTGCATCGTACTGCGCGGGTCGGAGTTCGCGGGTACGTTTCGTTCGGGTTCATTCCTGGTGCGTGTCGGTCGGTTCGATTCGCGTCGTTTCCCGGCCGGATGGCTGGTTTCCGTGCGGTTCGGTCGTTCGGGTTGTGTTTCGTACGAGTCGGTCGTGATTCACATGCATTTCATCGTACTACGCAGGTCGGGCAGCGCCGGTACGTGTCGGTCGGACTAAATTCCCGTACTGAGTCGGTCGGTACGTTTTCCGGCCCGAATCGGAATCGGCCCCCATGATGGGGGACAACACCGCACAGCTCACGGTAATGAATTTGACCAATAGAACACTATCCAAAGACGAAGAGAAGGTATTGAAACTTGGTGTGACATTTTGTCCTGAGATTGGCTTTGACTTTACACAAACAAGAGTGTTTTATTCCGCTTTAGGTGTCCGTATATAGGTTTTCCTGAATCATGTCCTTATATAGGCACAATTCGCATTGCCCTTATATAGGCATAGAATCCCAGTCCTTATTTAGGCATTAACCGTGCACTCCAAATACAGGCATGGTCACCGACATCCGTCCACCCTCACGTCACAACGAGTTCTTAGAAACCAGACCCTTAAGCTTCGGGAGTTCCCCCAGCACAGGACTATTGATTTCTCCAAGAACTCATCTATTATGTATGAACCATTAAACCTTAAGGGTTCATTCCTGAAGTCTTCCTCTGTCCGACTTCACGTCAATGCTAACATTCCAAAGTACCTACCAGGTATAAATATACCTTCCCTTGCCCAAGCAAGTTAGAGGAGACCTCGACTTCAGAGGAGCCCGTATCCCGGCTTGACGCACTGAGAAGACGCTGTCATCCCTGCTCGCAGAGAGTCCCGCTTCCAGTGATCTGACTTCCCTCGCGGGGTGTTAGAGTTCGAGTCCGGAAAGAGATTCCCACCTCTCTCATTCTTAAGGTATGGAGCTGACTAGAATCTAGAGGGACTCTTGGCATACTTGGCATACTAGGCTTAACATACTCTTAGTATTCCGTAGTAAGGAATACTTCACCTACTTCCTACCTTTCCCTACACCTAGGTTAGGTTAGGTACATTGGGGTAGAACTAGCGTAGGTACGCATCGCATGAGTACTCGCATTTTTAGTTCATGTTATTTATGTGTGTAAATATCTACTAAAAGATAATGCTAGTGCAGTATTATTTATTTCTACTGCTTACGCTGTACATTATTTATCTTGCATACTGTCTTGTGATCGTAACAGCACATATAACTTACACGAGAAACAAGACTGTTCAATAAATCTTTTATTGAAACGCCCGTCTATTCTTTCTGTGTAGCTTTGAGGAAAACTAAGCATGCACAATTGAGCTGAGTGAAACGGTTATCTATTGTTCCACGACTCTGGGACATGTTCCGATTCTAAAGGGAAACAAAGTGGTCATGTTTTGCAGCTGCCAGAAACTACTCCCTTCTTGTTCTCAAGGAGTTTCTAGTGGCCTCTGAGCTAGCTGGCACAAGTAATTAAGTTTAATATACTCGATAGGGACATATCGACCTTAGTCCTATGTTAAACCTATAGGGTATATTATTCCAATGCGTAGAGCCTATTAGGGAAATAGGAGCTACACTACATGGCGCCCAACGTTTGGTAAGGCGGTAATTTAACGCTAGATACTGAGTAACTCAGACGTGCTTTTTCTCTCAGAGACCCCTACCCATATACTCCATAAGACTTCTGGAGTGGGCAGGGTTAAGTATCCGCCAAAGCTACATTGGGAAGCACCCTATATATTAGCTGTCTGGCTTGTTCAACGTTGAAGGATACAGTGTTCCAAAATATTGTGCACCTTATCTTTTGTTTCCTTGAAACTTGTTCTACATTTTTCAAATAACAAATACCTGACTCCGAGAACGGTGGAGCTGCGGCTGACCCAGTCGTAACAGCTTAACTTAACCGGTTTAAATGAAACCGAGGAGGGTGTTATAGACATCCATCCAAACTTAAGAAGAGCCATCACTCTAAAACTTATAAAACACGGCCTACCACCAAGAGGCGGTAGAGCAGTTTTCGTGATAGAGGCACACAAATCATTTCAGACAGAGGTATTCTATTCATGGATAGTATTCCCTGAATCAAATTCAGTAACAAAACTGTTTCACTTCTACAAAGAAGATGATCCACCAGAGGAATATATTCCTTTCGAGGATATTGAAATTCTACTAACATACCAGGAGCATCAGCTCTGGTTTAAAAGCGCCCTAAAACATCACAAAAACATTACCAGGCTCGGTCCACTAGGTAGACCAGGAGCAACATGGCCGATTCTAGCCGGCTACACACCTCATCCTGACATTGAAGAGATGTCAGACGAGGAATTACTTACTCAACTTACAGAGTTAATACAAATTTATAGACAATTGGTCCAATATGTCATGCGGACTTTCACAGTCCAACCACCATTGACCATTCCAAATCAAACCCCTCACCAGGGGAATACACTAAAAATTACACCACAGACTTTATACGCAGTCATGGGTAAAATGCCCACAAAACGTGAGCAAATTCTGTTCTGGATAGCTCAAAAAATTACTCAAATAGAAGCAGTATTTCCAAATACTAGCCCTTATGAGAAACACAGAATCCTAACAATCTGTTTACCAATGGGGATCACACCACAACTGGAAGACTGCACCACTTGGGGCTCAGTCTTTGCTGCCATCTATAATAAAACACATGGTATTCCGTCAATTGCAGTAATACCTGATGTCCTGAAACAAATTCAAAACGAATACGGGGCAAGGCCTGCTCTGAATTTAGGTATGAAATTACTGAAAAATTTCGACCAGGTCTCAACAATAATATTATCTAATATTAAAGGGGAGGCAGCAGCAGTGGCGATCCGCCAACGATTAAGGGAATTCGATGATACAGAACATCAAACAGAACTACCCAGAATAATAGAACAATCTTACGTGGAATTAGGCAGAGATAGTTTGGGTGGAAGACCATTGAAGCCAAAACTATCTGAAAGTCCTGAGAAGGACTCTATTAAACAAACTCCTACATCTTCTAAAAAGAAGTGGGAAACTAATAAACATAATTCTAACGAGAAACGTTCTCAATCTCGAGGTAGGTCTCCGCAAAAGGAGCCCTCTGAAAGGAGGTATAACCTCAGGAATAGGGATAATTTGAAAAAGCCTGACAGGTATCAAGATACTGATACACGTTCCTCTCGTACCTTTCAGATCTCGTCACAGACATCGGAAAGAAGAGGACGGTCAGAACATAAAGAAGAACGCGTGAAATCCAAAGAAGATAAACACGCTCAGAAAAATAAAACAAAACCTCAATTCTCCAAAAAGTAGGTAGCAGGTCTGAAGGTCAGACATGCCGAGGACACTGAGAACACAACTCAAGAACGGAGAATGGGCTCAGACAATGCTGGACAGTGCAGCAGAAGTCACAATAGCTCACCAGAACCTGTAGGAACTTCTGGAGATAGTGGACTTGAATGAGAACATTACAGTTGACAAACTGTGATCCTGTGCACACGCTATTTGTTTGGCACGTTATGGCATAGTTCTACCACCTCAATAACATATCATACATGTAGATAAGTATATATTCTTGTAATCACAACAACTTTGTAGAGTATTCTTTCTTCAGTGAGATTGCCCAGCCAACACGTGTTTTATCGTGGGAGATTTCCCAAATGACTTCTTCAGGGCTACAAGATAAAATATGTATATTTGGAATCAGCCGATCCACCACTCAATTGCGGATAAACATAATATATATAGAGAGTGTTCACCCGGTGACTTATTCGGATATGTATATCGCATGTAATCACATTAGAGAATTACTAATACGGGTCATGGAACTGTGAGTATTCACGAGCTTGTACCACTTAATCCCATTCAATGCAATTAAAACAACATATAATTTTTTACACCATCAGTATGCTTATGATTTTTATAAGGTTATTGTATGACAAATTCATCCTTTGCATCTTTAAATTATTTACCAGTGTTCGGTGATAAAACGGGGAGCTGTGTATAATTGGCGGAAATGTGAACTCGAAGATATGGGACCAAAAACGTCCTATCTTCAATTTATGTTAGCCGAGGTGAGACATTCATGTATATATCGCTATTACACCACTAAATGTGATCTGACTACAGAGTAAACCCCTACCTGTTGAGCAGGTGGATGTGATATATCCTATTCTGAAAAGATAAAATCATGAGCGGACACTCATATTAATATTGAGTAGTCCCTATTATCGGTAGAGAATATCAGTAAGCAAGTATAATAAGAGGGCGGTGAAGTTCACTCACCTCCCCGCCGGTTTTACTTCCGTCCCGGCTGTAATTAGCTTGACCCCCGGTTCCAAGGTTTCTATATTTATGTAGGTTGCTTCGTTCCTAGGTCAATAAATTCAATGGTATGAGAGGCATAACCAAATACTTGCAAATATTACCCACGTCCCCGTTCCAGGAGCGATCTCTTACCTTTAATCCCAGTGTGGTAATCCTCGTATTACTGCTGGAGGAATCCTAGCAGGTGAATGCCCCAGTGGTGTGGAGGGGTGGGTAATCTGGAAGTATTAATGTGAGTGCATTAGTGTACTTACATAAGGCTATGTGCGCCTACTCAAAGAGACCCCCGCGTTGGTAGGTCTTACCTAGAAGCGAGTACGCTTCGCGTTAATGTCGTCTCCGTGCGTGTTCGAATGGACCGGAAGTGACGAGTCTCTTAGCCGGGTTCTTTAAGTATGCTTCCTGAGAGTACATAAACAACTAGAGCGTGTACTACATTGTGTGTACGTAACTGGTCAAAATCCCGGAAGTTGACTTTAGTTTTCTTGTTTGCAGTCCTGCCTCGAAGATTCGAGCCCATCCTACTTGGTATTATCATTCTACATTATATTCGAACCCAAGTTACTCAGCCTAACGTGGTTGCAAATTAGCGCAACTATGATTATTAATAAATATCGTGAAGCGGGGTGTATAAGTCGTGTATTCTCATGAATTTCTTCTATATCCATGAATGTCATCTCAGAGAAAGAAAATATCTTTGTAAATTCAAACCAGTACTGGATTAGATTGGCGCTAGGGGTACAGGAAATTCGTATATCGATCGAAAACTCGTGGTCCAGAGCATATATACTATTCATTGTAGACAACTGTTATTCCACATGTCTATGTTTTCCATCCGTATTTATCTAATACATATTTTTTATAGTGTATATTCCGTAACCTAGTATTACACATATTATTTATTTATACATCGCACATTCCGTATGTTAAAAACCCCAACATGTGAGGGTGATTACAGTAAAATTGGGATACAATATAAGTGCATACATTTCTTAATTATAGTATATCTTCGGAATCTTTGTGCGGTCAGTCACCCAAAATACTGTATTACATGGTCAGCGTTCAAACCAACATGTGAGGGAGATTGCAGTAATATTGGGATGTGATATAAGATGCATACATATCTCAATTACAGTACGTCTTCGGTATCTTTGTTAGGTCAGTTGCCCAAAAAGTACTGTATTTCATGGTCAGTGTTCAAACCGTCTTCCACTGCCCTGATGCGCATAATCCAAGTTGCCTCAGAGCGGCGCAACATTAACTCCCTGTTGCCCCCTCTTTGGGTAGGAGGGACATGGTCAGTTCCAAAGAAGGAAAACTGTTTGTATGGTCCCTGTGAGCTACACATATTGGCATGTATAGCCACTGGGTATCTCTCATCTCCTTGTTTTAGTGCTCTGGCATGTTCACTTATCCTCTCTTTGAGTGTCCTAATTGTGCTCCACACATACATACGATTACATTTACAGACAATTATGTACACCACAAATCTGGTTGTGCAATTGATGTTATGTCTTATCGTATATGTGCGTCCGTCATGTCCTCTGAAATCTTTTTCTTATCCTCGGCCCATTTACAGACCCCACAGGATCCACATTTGTGGAAGCCTACTGAAAAGTCTGTCAGCCAATTAGACTTCTTCCTACTCCCTGGGAAACTGGGACTTAAGATGTTTCTAAGCGTCTTATTCCTTCTATAAGTATTCGAAGGTCGTCCGGTAACAAAGTCATCTAATGTCCTGTCTGCTCTAAGGATTCCCCAATGTTTGCTCATTATTCTCAACAATGATTTAGACGTTTCATTAAAGTTCGTTATCAGTCTGACCGGTTGTTTTGTATTCGTGGGCTTGTTTTTGTCCTTCAGTGTATCACTTCTTGGTGTGTTCATAATTCTATGTTCAGCTTTCCTAAGGGTCAGTTCGTTGTAACCCCTCTTCTTAAATCTATCCTTCATTTCTTTCAAACATGACACAAATTCTCCTTCCTCGCTGCAGTTCCTCCTTGCTCTTGAGAATTCCCCAAATGGTATGGCCCGGACCTGGTGTAATGGGTGCGCACTATCCGCATGTAGGAGTGAGTTGCAGGCCATAGGCTTGCGATACAGTCTGCTCTGTAAGGTGTTATTATTGACATATAACTCAATGTCTAGAAATTCTATTCGTGTTTTACTGTATTTGGAGGTGAATTTGATTCCCATACAGTTAGAATTGAGGTGCTGGCAAAATTCTTTAAGCTTCGATTCTGTGCCTGACCATAATAAGAGGCAGTCATCGATGTATCTGCCCCAGTAAATAATATGTCCATTCCATTCACTGCCCCTCTCACCCCATATCCATGTTTCTTCCAAAAGTCCCATAAAGAGATTGGCAAAGGACGGTGAAAATTTGGAGCCCATGGCCACACCCTGTCTTTGCCTGTACCATGTATTGTTAAAAATAAACACATTATTGTCTACAATTAGATCCATCATTATTAATAACATCTCAGTATGCTTCCATAGGGATGCAGGTCTTCTTTCCAATAGGTTCTTAATGGCACTGTGTCCCAGATCCGGTTGGATACTGGTGTACAGTGCCACCACATCTAACGTTACTAAGAACATGTGATCCTCCCAGGTCACATCTGATAGAATGCTCAGGATATGTTTAGTGTCCCTAATATGTGAAGGGAGGTTCTGTACTATGGGTTGCAGGAATAGGTCAATATACTCCGATAGTCTTTCAGTTGGTCCCCGATGCCTGAGATTATAGGTCGTCCAGGGGGAAAGGCACTGTCCTTGTGTACCTTGGGTAAGGTGTAAAGGCAGGGGTAAGTTGGTCTGTAAACTTTGAGATAGAGATATTCATCTTCATTAAATAGTCCCCCTGAGGGCCAAGTTTCTAAGAGTCTACTGATTTTGAATGTTAGTGGCCCTATTGGGTTCCTATCTAGTATTTCGTAACAATTTGTGTCACCCAATTGGGAGAGAATTTCTTGATCATAGTCATTTTTATTCATAACTACTATGTTCCCTCCCTTGTCAGAATCTTTGATTATTATTTGATCATCCATCGACAGTTGTTTGATAGCATCCCGTTCACCACTGTCTAAATTGTCACCTCTCCTATGTCTCTTTTTGCGTCTCTTTGCGTCTGTTTTGTCTAGGTCTTTCAATACTACTGTGTGAAATGTGTCAATAGCATTCCCCCCAGTCAGAGTGGGTGTCCACCTAGACTTGGTCTTAAGTCCATTGGCGACACTATAGTCTGTATCAATGTTGAGTTCACTCAACAAATTTTCCATATCCGAAGATGTTTGATCTTCATCAGTAATCGACAATAGTAATTGTGTATCCCGTATATCTTGTATACTTTGTATATCTGAAATTAAACACACCGGTATGTTTTTGTTACCTTTGTTTATTCCTGGGTTGTTCACAAAGAATTTTCTAAGTTTCAAGCCCCTTATGAATTTAAACAAATCAATTTTTGTTTTGCAAATGTCACCCTCCTCCACCGGACAGAAACCAAGCCCTTTTTTTAACACTGCGTTCATCTCTTTAGTTAATGTTTTGGATGATAGGTTCATTACTGCTACCTCATTGTCATCTGTATTTTCTAGACTTTCTTGTCCCCAGACCTTAGGTTGTAACCTACTCGTGCCTGACCTTTTTCCTCTCCTAGTTTTTTTGTGGTGTCTCCCCGTTGTGGTTGCATTCTGTTCCCTTTCTTTATCACCCGTAGCTCTCGTAAAAAAGCGGAGTCTCCCTGTCTGTGGTTCCCCACTGCACTGTCTGCTTCACTATCACTTGTAAGTGGAGCATTGAGAGATGTAGAACTCGAAGAAATCGAAATGGTCTGGGAGTTAGCCCTGGCCATCCCTATTTTCTCATTGCGTGTCACCTGATCATATTTTCTCGCAAATGTGAATATTCTTCCATCTCTATAATCTATCTCATCTCTACGTAACTTTCTCGTTTTTCTTTGTTTGATGTCATCCTGGTGTTTATCGAGGACATCCTTTAAGATAGAATAATTCTTATTTGTTGCCTCTTCAAGACCTAAGTCCTTAATTTCCCTCTCTAGGGTGTCAATCTCAATTTGAAGCTTATCCACTTTTCGCTCAGCATTGTCAATTAGAATGCCCATGAATGTTTTTGAGTTCTGTATAAGTGCCTCCTCCCATTGTTTTAGATGATCTTCGTCCAAGTCATCATAAGTGGGGAATATTTGGGCTCTTAAACCCCTGGGTATCCTTTCTAATCTCAAATATTGTCTTAGGGTAACCCCATCCCACCATTTGGAATTTTCGGTTTTCTTCAACCTTTCTAGTTTTATGAACTTGTCCCTGAGACCCTCCTTACGAGATGCGGTCCTGCTAGTTGTGGATATGGCTGATAAGTTCCCTTTTGCTAAGTTCTCAAAAAGCTCTTTGGCTACCCTTCTCCCTGTCCATAGTTGGTGAAACCGTACTTCAGTGTACTGCGCTGGGGCTGCCTCCTCACTATAACCTAAATAGTACACAAGAACATCGGGGCGTTTTCTAGGTGTGGAGCTGGCGCCTCCCAATTATACGCTATTATTTGTGAGAATTATCTGTGCGGTGCAGAGGTGAGGGAGACAAACACCCTAAACCCTCAATCGGGGACCCTAGACAAGGTCCACTGTAAACAAACTGTGATCCTGTGCACACGCTATTTGTTTGGCACGTTATGGCGTAGTTCTACCACCTCAATAACATATCATACATGTAGATAAGTATATATTCTTGTAATCACAACAACTTTGTAGAGTATTCTTTCTTTCTTTATTCAGTGAGATTGCCCAGCCAACACGTGTTTCGTCGTGGGAGATTTCCCAAATGACTTCTTCAGGGCTACAAGATAAAATATGTATATTTGGGATCAGCCGATCCATCACTCAATTGCGGATAAACATAATATATATAGAGAGTGTTCACCCGGTGACTTATTCGGATATGTATATCGCATGTAATCACATTAGTGAATTACTAATACGGGTCACGGAACTGTGAGTATTCACGAGCTTGTACCACTTAATCCCATTCAATGCAATTAAAACAACATATAATTTTTTACACCATCAGTATGCTTATGATTTTTATAAGGTTATTGTATGACAAATTCATCCTTTGCATCTTTAAATTATTTACCAGTGTTCGGTGATAAAACGGGGAGCTGTGTATAATTGGCGGAAATGTGAACTCGAAGATATGGGACCAAAACGTCCTATCTTCAATTTATGTTAGCCGAGGTGAGACATTCATGTATATATCGCTATTACACCACTAAATGTGATCTGACTACAGAGTAAACCCCTACCTGTTGAGCAGGTGGATGTGATATATCCTATTCTGAAAAGATAAAATCATGAGCGTACACTCATATTAATTTTGAGTAGTCCCTATTATCGGTAGAGAATATCAGTAAGCAAGTATAATAAGAGGGCGGTGAAGTTCACTCACCTCCCCGCCGGTTTTACTTCCGTCCCGGCTGTAATTACCTTGACCCCCGGTTCCAAGGTTTCTATATTTATGTAGGTTGCTTCGTTCATAGGTCAATAAATTCAATGGTATGAGAGGCATACCCAAATACTTGCAAATATTAACCACGTCCCCGTTCCAGGAGCGATCTCTTACCTTTAATCCCAGTGTGGTAATCCTCGTATTACTGCTGGAGGAATCCTAGCAGGTGAATGCCCCAGTGGTGTGGAGGGGTGGGTAATCTGGAAGTATTAATGTGAGTGCATTAGTGTACTTACATAAGGCTATGTGCGCCTACTCAAAGAGACCCCCCCCGCGTTGGTAGGTCTTACCTAGAAGCGAGTACGCTTTGCGTTAATGTCGTCTCTGTACGTGTTCGAATGGACCGGAAGTGACGAGTCTCTTAGCCGGGTTCTTTAAGTATGCTTCCTGAGAGTACATAAACAACTAGAGCGCGTACTACATTGTGTGTACGTAACTGGTCAAAATCCCGTCTAGGGTCCCCGATTGAGGGTTTAGGGTGTTAGTCTCCCTCACCTCTGCACCGCACAGATAATTCTCACAAAGAATAGCGTATAATTGGGAGGCGCCAGCTCCACACTTAGAAAACGCCCCGAGGTTCTGGTGTACATTACAGTTGAGACTGTAGACACGAGGGTTAGTACTCCACAAAAGTTATATGAAATAACACTCCGGATGGAGGGAGACATACCAAGAAAGGTGAAAGCACTCTTTTGGGAAAAACTTTCAAGGGGCTATGACATACTTCTAGCAGAAAAAGGCTGGCCACCACAATTTGTCAGGGAGTGCCCACATGGTGAGGACATTATTATGCCTGCCTTCTCCAACCATATTCCAATTCACCTAAAATATACATATGCCAGGAAATGGGCAGTAGCCCAGGCCCCAGCATTATATAAAAATCATGTAGGATGGGATGAGGACTCACCTCACCATAAAATACATCTGAAACATGAACCTACTGCACAAAGGCAGTACCCAATAAAACAAGAAGCTAAAAAAACAGGTGAGAGAGATCCTAGATCAACTTGAATACCAAGGGGTGATTGAAACATGCACCTCCTCAATGAACAATCCTTTGTTTCTTGTCTCCAAACCAGACCATACATATCGTCTAGTTTTGGAATACAGACACTTAAACACTTGTTCAAAAACATTTGCAGTGCAAAATGCACATAGCACAGCATTAATGAATAACATTGTGCGCAAAAAATATAAAACCACATTAGACATCTCAAATGGTTTCTTTTGTCAAAACATAGCACCTGGAAGCAGGTACTTAACAGCTTTCTCAATAATGGGGACCCAGCGTCAATTATCGACTCCCACAAGGATTCAAGAATAGCCCGGGCTTATTCTCAGCGAGGGTAACAGAGTTACTATAAATTTATGATAATGAGGCATTGTCATATGTCGATGACATCTACCTGACAGACGATTACCTAAACAAACACTTGAACAGGGTGAGTACCATTATATTGGGCTTAACTTTAAAAAATCCAGAATTGCCCATCTCAATGTCCTCTTCCTAGGATATGAGCTTTCAAGTGAAGGCAAGAGCCTGGCAGCCAACATTTTAGAAAAGTGTGCGCTGCTCCAACCTCCAAAAACGCTGAAAAACTTACAATCCATCCTGGGTTTCCTAAATTTTGGAAGAACTTACATTCTAAATTACGCAGAAAGGGTTAAACCTCTCTACGCATTAATCAAACCTGATTTTTCAATCAAAAATTGGACACAAGAACACACAGAAATCTTATGCTCATTCCAAGCTAACATGTTAGCAACAAATCACTTACAAACACGCGTAAGTCAACGCAACTTAGTGATCCGAATAATTTCAGGTCAATGCGGATTCACCTACTTGACATTTAATGAGGGTGAAAAAGTACCAATTACATACAAATCTCATTTGTATACACAAGCAGAAATGCGCTTCACTTCAACTGAAAAAATACTGACGGCAGTTCAAACTGCAGTAGCAAAAGAAAGAGCTCTAGCCCAAGGGAAACGCATTATTGTCATAACCCCAGTACCGGCTTTAGAGGCGGTAACTAAAGCGATCATTCCAAATGCTAAAGCATTACATCCTAGATGGATACACTGGGTTAATTCTCTTGCTGCAGCAGATGTTGAATATGTTTTTGACCCTGATCTAAAAACACAAGCGTTCCTGCAATATGAACATGAATGTCCTCTGCCTACTGAAATTCTGCCTCTTGATCAGTATGAATTCATAATTTACACTGACGGATCCGCACAACCCGCTACAGGGAGTAAGCAAGCTTACAGTGCAGCGTGTGCAATCGTTAAAGGTCGCATGCGAGATGGTATCTTCAGACCTATGGTCACAAAAACTCAATCTCTAGGAGATTGTACAGCTCAGCGAGCTGAACTACAAGCATTCAAACTGGCACTTGAAAGTACAGATCGCGAATTCCCCACACTAATAGTGTGCGATTCTTTTTACTGTGTTCAGTCATATAATGAATATATACAAAATTGGCTTGAAAATGGATTCAAAGATGCAAAAGGTGGTACAATAAAGCATAAAATGCTTTGGGAACAAGTAGTTCAGTTAAAAAATGAACTACCAAAGGCTCACGTGATCCATACACTGAGTCATCAACGTGATGGCGTTCACGTTGCAGGGAATTCATTGGCTGATGAAGCCGCAAAGGGGGCTGTTAAAACGGCTTCCGTAGCTGCGATCACTCGTTCAGAAATGAGAATAGACAGTGAGATAATGTTGGCTGTCAATGCTACGAGCAAAGGCAGTGGTGCAGCGTTACCAAAAAAGTTTCCACTCAAGTACTCTTATGTAATTGATGCGAACAACGTTCCTTTTGCTCGAATCCCTGGAGTGGGGGATAGGGTAATTCCAAACAAGGAACCTAGATTAGGACTAATCCTAGCAGCACATGAAGGGATAGCTTCTGCCCATGCAGGTGTTTCTGCATCAGTATCTTTACTCAAGCAAAGATATTGGTGGCCTGGCATTAGGAAACAAACCAAGAACTATGTTTTAGAATGTGACATATGCCAATAGATGAAAGTCTCCACAGTGAAACGTCCTGCGCAGACACCCCTGTTAATTTCAGACAAACCATTAACTTGTGTTTACCTGGACAACTGCGGTCCCTTGCAAAGGGACGGTAACTATAAATATATAATGGTCGCAGTGGATTCATGCTCTAGGTTCCTATGGAGATGGCCTCAGTGCTCGGCTGACGCTCGAACTGTTATAAAAGATTTGCAAGTCTTTATCGGCACATACGCAATAGGCATGCTACATTCTGACCAGGGCCCTGCGTTTAGCTCTCAGGCTTACAAAGAAGCCATGGCCAGTCTGGGCGTTGCATTGCGGTACTCCTCTCCGTTTCATCCTGAGGGAAATTCTGTTGTGGAAAGGAAAACTGGGACATAAAGCAGTCTATAACAGCTAGGGTATTAGGTTCGGGTGATGGGTGGGTCAAACATCTTTATGGGGTTCAACGCTCATTAAATAATTTGCCAAGAAGTTCTCTAGGGGGGGTCACTCCATATGAGGTCCTATTTGGGACAAGAATGTGGGTACCTGACCTCGAACACGTAGGCACAGTGGTGGAAAATAAACCTTTTGATATCAAAGATCATTTGGCTGTTTTACAGGATCGAAATGAACTAAGATCGAAACAAAGCAACGTATTCCTGCAGCCAACCACCACTGGGGAAAAACCGGCAGTCCCAGCAAGGCCTGTCTGGATTCCAAAAGTTGGGGATCTAGTCAGAGAAAAGATTGCGGACAAGACGGAATTTGGACCTTCTTACAGACAACCAGTACCTGTCCTAGCTATCCACGGAACAAGAACAGTACTTCTGCCGCCCCTTGCTGGAAAAAAGGAGAAAAGATTTGTGTCCATCGACCTCATCAAACCACAGTATGTGGCCAATACTAAATAGTAGGCCTCGTGGACTCCGACCTAGTAGCAGACACACTCCTCTCGCTACTATCCAAGAGGTTCAGACTGAAAGACTGATAACCATCGAGAATTCAGCAGTAACAGATGAAGGACTAAGCAACAATGCTATGGAACTCATCCCTCTTGAAACTCAAGTAACAGTTCGTCCAAATACACCTGTCTACACCAATGTAACACGTGATCAACTGGTTCCAGCGATTTCAACAAATCCTGATGCAATTCCAACAATTGACAGAACTGTTCTTCGACTTCATTAACTTTGATAGGTTTTCTGAGGATCCGAGTGAGCCCGAGACGTCGCCAGCATCATTAAAATTCAAACAGCAAGTACAAGACTTTCTTAATTTTTTGAAAAAAACCTATCTGGTTTCACCATGGATTGAACTATGGATTATTTCTGGAATATTTTTCTTCCTGCTTTGGCTAGCTTTGGTTATGACTATAAGTGTGCTTATAAATGGCAGATACATCCATGTGAACACTGAAAGAAAAGATGTGAGCTTACTTTTGAAACCTCACAAATCTTCCCATCGTGAAGCAAGAGACTTGTCAGCAGTGAACATCACAGCTGTTCCTATACAGGATGGTATAGTGTGGGACAAAACTGATTTCGATATCTTCAGCCCGACGGAACAATTGAACATTCCACAATTATTTAAAATTTCACTAAGTGATCTTATTTCGTCCAGTACCTATTCTGATGATTGGGACTTTGAGACTGTAAATGACATAATGTTTGATCTAGAGAGGTCTGCAGCATTTTCTAATAATGAATATTTAGATGGTTCATCAGACTATGAACAGCTGTATTGCTATAACCACTATGGTCATCATTTTTTGCATAAATCTGCAACACCTAGAAATGTGTTTATGTTTAACCAATGGGACCATTGTCCTACACCTCCAAAAGGTAGTTCAAAAACATTTGCTAAAAAGTTTCCATATTTTTCAGGATACAATACATCTGACCCAGAAACATTTTACTATAAAAATGTAAACAAAACAGGAATGAAAATTATGTTAACAAATACAAAACAGATTTACTCTGCAGCATTTAGTGCCCAATTGTCTAGACAGGGATACAACCTTTGGAAAGACTCAATAGACACAAAATCGGTCTAGGGTACTAAAGAATGGCAAGTACAGGGGACAGAAGCTATATTTAGAGCATGTATCATCCCTCAGCAAATAATGTTTTTGAATGACACTGTCCAACAAATGTCTTGCCTTGGGTTAGCCAAGATCAAAGACATGAAAACACCTTCTGTACCAACACCTGCAAGTGATAACAATACACAGGCAGCGGTTACAGTTGACACACTACTACAACTCAACAGAACAAATCCTGATTGGAAAAAATGGTTGATCTGGCCCACAGACACAAACACCTGTCAAGAAAGACTCCTGAATAAAACACAGGGCTTTACTATTCACAGGCCAGACCCACGATACGTCCAAAGACAACATCCAGGGGTAGTAACAACATACAGTGTAGGAAAATTATGCCTCGATTGGCTGCAGAAATCTACACTTAAGGATGTGAAACAACACTTATCTTTATTTAAAGAAGACGCAGACCTTAGGGAATTCTTGCTAGGACCAAGAAAACCGCGTCAAAAACGTTTCATATATGCCGGCATTTATGCTGCTTATAATGAAGCATGGAAGGTGTCACAGATGGAGGCCGCAGAACGAATACGTGAAACTGATCGTATTAACTTAGAGAAAACTCTCACTGTGGTCGATAATGGGTTAACAACTTTGTCATCCAGAATCTATTCATTGGACAACATTGTATCCTCTGCTATCGACATACTAGAACAAGATTTAGCCATGTTACAACAAGGCCAATCTCAATTACGTTCTATTGTATTGTTAAGCTGGACGCTGCAATCTTTGCGTGCGGGCTATGTGCCTTGGCGTTTTATCAACAGGTCAGCTCTGTTTGCAGAATACAATCTAACTGATAAACAGATCGAACTGGCACAAAGGGGAGCGAAGTATACAGTGCTGAGTATTGAAAAACTGGAAAAATTACCATTCACTGTGGCAGAAAAACCAGCTACAGAATGGCTTATTCATGGCAAAATCACTCTACCTATGACTACTTTTCAGTTTCAGTATTGCCTCAAACAAATGCAAGCAGGCAAATATGAAAGGTTGGGTAATGAATACATTAAGACATCCTGGACTTTACCGTACACATATAGATGTAGGAGTGAGGATCGAGAAGTGTTTCTGAGCGGTACACACTGTAAAAGTGCACTAAGCGGTTCACTAATTTGTCAGGACATTTCTTTACACGGGGCTTGTAATGGTTCTGTGGCAAATTTGTCCTGCCATCAGCAGGGTACACCAGGTGCTGTGATTAATCCAACGTTTGGACAACTTTCTAATGGGAGTTACCTCATGTTGAATGATCAAAGTTGCTGTGGCATGTTGCCAGGAATCCCATATCTAGTACGGTCAACTCCAGGGTCACTTGCTGTATGTTTGCCCCAATAGACACAGTCAGGGAGTCGCCTTTGTGGCCTTCGTTGAATGTCTCTGTTATAAGATTTGATACTTTAAGCAGAATGAAAGCCATGATTATACAACAAACAGTGCCTTTGACCTCGGCCAAAGAAACCTATGATCTACAAGTTGCAAGGACTTCGGCTGAGATACAGGCTTTACTTCAGTACAAACTGCCCTATACATTTCATAGAAATGATAGGACGTATCTTTAACATGTCAGATACAAGCGGAATTGTACATGTATTTAAGACCATCTGTTCCGGACTATTAGCACCTTTCCAGGCGGTCCTCGGAATCATCCCAAACTTTGCACATTCAGTGTTTGGTGGTGTGCCATTAATTCTAGCACTTGTTGCAGGAATCCTGTTTCTATTCCTGCTATTACGCTATGGCCAGCCTGTTCGCCAACATCACTCCAAGCGAAGTGGAGAAAGCTCTACTTGAACGAAAGTGCTGTGAGCGAATAGTACAACTTTTGGGCATACCTCGTCTACGGGAACTTAATACAACATGGTTCCTGTCATTCAGACTAATCTGCACCCGATAACGGCCCATGCTCTGTGTTGTCCCCAGAGGCTGCCAATCCTGATGACGGCATTCATTGAGATCTCACAGACGCTTCCGGCTGCTGCTGAGGTACGAGATGGATCAACAGGCACACAGGTAACAACAGACGCGAACATTGCATCTTCTGTGCAATTAACATTCTGAACGAGGTGTTCCAAATGTCACCAACTTCGGTAGACGATATTTTGGCTACGGTAATAGATGATCTCATGTTTACACCAGACTCGTACACTGACTTTGATTCGCCTCACAGTGTACCAGAGACGCAATGAATTTGGCCTTCATGTTTTCAAAACTTGGAACCCTTCCCAAAATTCAACTTTTCTGAAAATACATGGCACATCAATCTGCTTACAGTAGAACTATTCTTATAGTATGGACTTCAAAGTACTTCCAGGGACACATTGTCACCTTATTTGTCTAATTTTTTTTAAATTAATTTCCATGATATGAAGTGACTTTGATTTTTGAACAACTTATCAATCATTTCGTCATATGTAAATGTTGCTGTTTATTCTTTCAAGTTGCATTTTATTTTTAATATATGCTTGAAATGAAAACAATGCTTAAAATGTACAGTACCATTTGCATTTCTACGGTTTTAACTCCTTTTCAATGCTTTTAGAATGTTTTTAGCGACATGTGACACTCAATTTTATATTTAGCATTTAAATGTTTAGCATTTTAGTATTATCGTACCTACGAAAGTGGAGTGGGTGTTGTATTCCGGTTTAGGTGTCCGTATATAGGTTTTCCTGAATCATGTCCTTATATAGGCACAATTCGCAGTGCCCTTATATAGGCATAGAATCCCAGTCCTTATTTAGGCATTAACCGTGCACTCCAAATACAGGCATGGTCACCGACATCCGTCCACCCTAACGTCACAACGAGTTCTTAGAAACCAGACCCTTAAGCTTCGGGAGTTCCCCCAGCACAGAACTATTGATTTCTCCAAGAACTCATCTATTATGTATGAACCATTAAACCTTAAGGGTTCATTCCTGATGTTTTCCTCTGTCCGACTTCACGTCAATGCTAACATTCCAAAGTACCTACCAGGTATAAATATACCTTCCCTTGCCCAAGCAAGTTAGAGGAGACCTCGACTTCAGAGGAGCCCGTATCCCGGCCTGACGCACTGAGAAGACGATGTCACCCCTGCTCGCAGAGAGTCCCGCTTCCAGTGATCTGACTTCCCTCGCGGGGTGTTAGAGTTCGAGTCCGGAAAGAGATTACCACCTCTCTCATTCTTAAGGTATGGAGCTGACTAGAACCTAGAGGGACTCTTGGCATACTTGGCATTCTAGGCTTAACATACTCTTAGTATACCGTAGTAAGGAATACTTCACCTACTTCCTACCTTTCCCTACACCTAGGTTAGGTTAGGTACATTGGGGTAGAACTAGCGTAGGTACGCATCGTATGAGTACTCGCATTTTTAGTTCATGTTATTTATGTGTGTAAATATCTACTAAAAGATAATGCTAGTGTAGTATTATTTACTTCTACTGCTTACGCTGTACATTATTTATCTTGCATACTGTCTTGTGATCGTAACAGCACATATAACTTACATGAGAAACAAGACTGTTCAATAAATCTTTTATTGAAACGCCCGTCTATTCTTTCTGTGTAACTTTGAGGAAAACTAAGCATGCACAATTGAGCTGAGTGAAACGGTTATCTATTGTTTCCACGACTCTGGGACATGTTCCGATTCTAAAGGGAAACAAAGTCGTTATGTTTTGTGGCTGCCAGAAACTACTCCCTTCTTGTTCTCAAGGAGTTTCTAGTGGCCTCTGAGCTAGCTGGCACAAGTAGTTAAGTTTAATATACTCGATAGGGACATATCGACCTTAGTCCTATGTCAAACCTATAGGGTATATTATTCCAATGCGCAGAGCCTATTAGGGAAATAGGAGCTACACTACAAGAGTTGATTTGTATAAATTTGAAAGAAAATTGAAACTATACAAACTGCATTATGGCAATAAAGGTTCAGAAAATGTGAAGGTCAGACGACAAGATATAGGGAACACTGAGAACAGGTTAGTGATTGAAGATATACCGATACTACAAACATTGACTGACTTAGGGAATGACAGAGAGACCAACGTCATAGACGAGGAGACCAACCCCTTTAATCCCATACACGTAGAGGATTTAACAAGCAAATTTGGGATAAGAACGGGGGAAACCTTCTCTACTGAATTTAGGGCTGGGTCCAAATATGTACCTATGACAGCGAGAGACAATATTGATGTCTTCAGCAACTTGTTTGCACAGGACCTTGAAAAACTGATACACCAGACTCCACGCAACAGAAATATGAGTAAGAACCAATGGGAAGCCATTAGGACCTTACAGGGCAACTAGAACCTAATCATCAAGTCGTCAGACAAGGGGGGCAATGTTGTCCTCATGTCTAGAACCATGTATACCAGGGAGGCCCACCGACAACTGAATAACACACTCTGCTACTGCAGGTTTGGCAAGAAATATCTTGGGGAATTACAACAAACATAAAACAAGAGACTGGATAACTGGCATGAGAAAGGACTACTGACGTGGGATGAGAGAAGGTTTCTAGGGAATGACACACCCACCACACCCACGTTCTATTTACTACCGAAAGTACACAAGAACGCACAGGACCCCCCTTCGTAGAGCAATAGTTTCCTCCAAAAATAGCCTCTTGGAGAAAACATCAACTTATGTAGACTATTTCCTGTTCCCGTTTGTAAAAAATCTGAACTCGTACTTGAGGGACACAAGCGACTTTTTGGAGAAAATAGGTGACATTACCGTAAACAATAACCACTGGCTAGTATGTCTGGACGTAGGGTCACTTTACACCAGTATTAGACATGAGGACGGACTCAAAGCATGCAAATTCTTCCTGCAAACACGTGACATAAGATTACTGGAACACAAACACATGCTTTTGAAAATGGTGGAAATTTGTTTAAAGGAGAATGTGTTTATGTTTGAGAAAGATTACTACAAACAACTACAGGGGACTTCTATGGGCACCTGCTTCGCCCCCAGCTACGCCAATCTCATGGTTGGCTGGTGGGAGAAGCAGGTGCTCTGGAACGACCAGACTGAGAAGTGGATCTACAATGTTTCAAAGTGGCTACGTTATATAGACGATGTCTTTTTTTTGTGGGAAGGAAGTGTAGTTGATCTGAATCTGTTTATTGACCTCCTGAATTCCAATAATGTCAATCTAAAATTTACAAGACATTACAGCAGGGAAAGTATTGACTTCCTAGACCTGAAACTCACCATCGAAAAAGGAAAAATATGCACAAATCTTTTCAGAAATAAAACTGCAGGAAATTTTATCTTGCATGCGGCCAACAGTCATCCTCCCAACTTCAGATGGGGTATACCCTTTAGTGAGTTCCTAAGGGCAAAGAGAAATTGCAGCACTACTGCTGCATATGAACAAACCAAAGAGGCCATGAAGGTGAGATTTAGGGAGAGAGGCTACCCTGCAAAAGCACTTAAACTAGCTGAGAAAAGGGTGAGGGATCTCCCCAGTGATAAAGCAGCGCTCCGTACGAGCAGCACTGAGACCAATAAACAGGACACATCAGAACCAGTTAGATTCATCACAAGATACAGTAGCCACGCTGAGCAACTAAGGAAGATCTTAAAACACAGATGGGGAATCCTCAGACAGGACCCCATACTAAGAAACAAGATTGGACCTAATCCATCTATGTCCTACAGGAGGAGCACCTCCCTTAAGGACATGCTTGTCCATAGTCACTTACAACCCAAAGAACGAAATAGGCTGAACAGGCCAAAGGATTCCGCAAATGCGGAAACTGTAAAGCCTGTAGATATAGTAGCAATGTGACAGAAACCACCTTGGAGAGAGTTAAAATCACGTGGAAGATCCCCAGGTTAATCACTTGCCTGACTGAGTTTGTTGTCTACGCTATAGTGTGCCCTTGTGGCCTTTAGTATATTGGTTCTACTACCTCTCTGGTGAAGAAACAGATTCTTGAGCACTGGAGAGCCATAACCAACAAAGATGGAGCCCCGGGGATGGGGTCCCCGGGGCCAGAAGTGGCCAAGGGAAGGGGGGCAACGCAGCCCCCCTACCTAATGAAATAAAATAATAATAATAATAAAAAAAAGATCGAGGCACAGCCCCACGGGATGGGGTCCCCAGGGCCATAATTGGGCTCTGGAGGGGGGCCACGTGCCCCCCTCCAAAAAAAACAAAAAAACAACAAGGCTGGCCAGGCCCCTGGGGATGGGGTCCCCGGGGCCATAATTGGCCTCAGGAGGGGGCCACGCGCCCCCCCTACCAACATTTTTTAAAAATTAGTAAAGGCTGTCCAGGCCCCAGGGGATGGGGTCCCCGGGGCCAGAAGTAGCCCAGGGAAGGGGGGCCACGCGGCCCCCCTCCCATAAAAAAAAAAAAAAAAGAAACCGGCAACTCGCTGGAGGCCCCGCCCCCTCCCTGCATGACTCTGCAAACGTGCCCCATGCACATTCTAAGTTGGGGGATTAAGTCCCCTTCATTCCTGAGGGTCCCTGGGGGCCAACTAGCCCACCAGGTACCTCCAGTAAGCCCCACACAGTGGGATTGCTGAAAGGTGGTCCGAGGCCACGTCCTTTTTGACACCACTCTGCAAACGCACCTCTTGGTGCATTGCTGGTGGGGCGATGAGGTCCTCTTGTGTCCTGAGAACTTCAGGACACAAGTGGACTTCATCCCCCGAGCAGCAGTGCACCAGGAGGCGCATTTGCAGAGTGGTGTAAAAAGGGGGCATGGCCTCAGGCCACTCTCAGCAATCCAGCTGTATGGGGCTTACTGGAGGTAACAGGAGGGCTAGTTGGCCCCCAGGGACCCTCAGGAGGAAAGGGGACTTAATACCCCAACTTAGAACACGCCAGGAGGCTCATTTGCAGAGTGGTGGAGAAAGGGGGCGTGGCCTGTGTCCAGCTCACAGCAATCCTACTGTGTGGGGCTTACTGGAGGTAAGAGGTAGGCTAGTTGGCCCCTAAAGGACCCCCAGCAGCGAAGGGGACTTCCATCCCCATCCAAGAGCGCGCCAGGGAGCGTGTTTGCAGAGAGGTGGGCAAAGGGTGTGTGGCCTGCTATGAGAATTTAGCAATCCTGGTGTGTGGGACTTACTGGACGTAATAGGAGGGGTAGTTGGCCCCCAAGGATGTCCTTGGGGGCCAACTACCCCTCTTGTTACCTCCAGTAAGTCCCACTCAGTGGGATTTCTAAAACGTCTTCGGAGGCCATGCCCCCTTTCTCCACCACTCTGCAAACGCACCACATGGCAGACTACGGGATGGGTGATGAAGTCCAATTTACTCCTGAGAGACGTTGGGGCCAAGAAGCCCTCCTGGTACCTCCTGTAAGTCCTACGCAGCCGAATTCCTAAGCGCTTGTCGGAGGCCCAGCACCCTTTCTCTACCACTCTGCAAATGCGACTACTAGTTAAAGAAGTGTTTGCAATATAATAGGTTTTGCATTTGCGAGAGTTAGAGCTATTGGCGTTGTAAATGTAAAAGTTTTTTACCAATGTTTTTTGGAGTGGAGTGGATGTACGTTGTGTGTAGTGGAATTATGTGGAATGTTGTGCAGTGATATTATGCGGAAAGAAAGTATGTGGTATTTAGTGTATAGGAATTATGTCGAGTGGGATTATGTGTTATGGAAAGTAATTATGTGGTATTGTAGTCTGTGTTGTGGAGTGGTAACCTCAGGTTTAGTCTTCCTCGTTTCCATAGAAGCTCAACTATGAACTCAGTGAGACAAAAAAAGAAGGAATCACTTAGGAGCACTTGTGGACCTAGTCAGAGGTATGAGCAGGGCCACTGGAATAATGCGACTGTTTGGCTGCACCGACTGTCGCACAATTATACATTTTCTGCATTAGCCACATAATTCATCATCTGCTCCCTAATTTGCAGATTTGAACAAAAAAAGCCTTGTTTCTAGCTAAAACGGCTCAAACGTTACCAAAAATGCAGCGACAAGTGTTAAGGCTGGGTGGAAAGCCCTTTGCAAACCTAGAATGGTCACCTGTTACTTATTGCTAAATGTGAGTGTTAAATTGGTACTAATGGTGTGCAAGCCACTCTTGCTTCCTTCTGCGCCTCTCTTGCCTCTTTCTACATTTCTGTTGCTTCTTTCTGCACATTTCTTTCTTTTTCTGCACTTCTCTTGCCTCTTTCTGCACATCTCTTCTACTTTCTGCACCTCTCTTTCCTCTTTCTGCACCTGTTGCCTCTTTCTGCACCTCACTTGCTTCTTTCTGTACCCCTCTAAAAAACTTTTGAAATTCACTGAAAAAGCCATAGGTTTCAGGGACGTTATAGTTAGAAATTAGCATTTAAAAAACCTTTGAAATTCACTGAAAAAAACATAGGTTTCAGGGACGTTATAGTTAGAAATTAGCATTTAAAAAACCTTAGAAATTCATTGAAAAAAACACAGGTTTCAGGGACGTTATAGTTAGTTGGACATTTCACTTGTACAAAACCAGAGAAATTCGGCCGTTATAGTTAGTTGAGCTAACTTTAACTCGCGGCCCCGCAATGCACTACAGATGACGTCACATATTACATCATTCATGACATGGTCAGTGACATCACTGATGACATCACTGATGACATCTCAAATGTCTGCTGCCGTCTTTCTATATATATATCACAAAGGCGGCACTCCAGGGAGGTCTTCAATATCTTTACTCTTTTACTTCAGCACAACATATCAACACCAAACATGGTGTTGATGTGTTGTGCTGAAGTAAAGGAGTACTGATTTTGAAACCCTCCCTGGAGTGCCACCTTCGTGATTTTCTTATGTGGCAAGAGTATTTATACTAAGAGGCAGGCACTGGCATGAGGAGCTTAGTACCGCAGTAGAAATCCAACCATCCGTTTATCATATATATAAATATACATATCCACATCCAACTCCAGTGTTTCTGATTCCAACAGCCAGATACCGACACCGCAGCTTCAGTTTTGAGTAAGTTTGTTTATTTATTTAATGTGCTGTAACGCGTTTCGACAGGATCCCCTGCCTTGCTCACCAGTAGTTAGTTATAGTTAGGGCCTAGTTTCCATAGAAATTTTTTTTTGACTTGCCTCTAACTTTGGCATCGTTTTACCAAACTGCATGAATTTTTCAAAATAAAGTGTTAAAGTAGGTTCCCTGTGTCATGGGAAGTTTGGGGGTGAACCGTTCAGTGGATACAGAGAAATAGGGGCACAAAATAAGGGTGCGTTTGTAATGTTAATTCCCATAAGAATGCATTGTCGAACCTACAGCCCGAACCGCTGGAGGGAATTACACCAAATTAGATAGATAGGCAGATGTTAGGCACATTGTGCTTTTTGTTTTTTCGTGCAAACCCATTCAGTAGTTCTTGAGAAATTAAATCCGAACTGTATAGTGATATCTCTGGCCTCGTATATTTCATGGCGGTTTTGTGATGATCACGGTTAAATTGCATCGAGTTCGAGCTAAATCATGAAAGCGAATGCCGACAGGGATGCTCTGATTGGCTGGATGCAACCTTAACAGAAAGTTGCGGCAGTTTCACAGTGTCCACGGTTACATCGTGATGTGTTCAAGGTTAATCGCGAAAGCGTGCCAACGGGAATGCTGTGATTGGCTGGACACAACCTGAACAGAAAGTTCCGGTGGCCATTTTATGTATCGGGGTTGGTTCGAGGGGCTGAAATCTTTTGGGGAAAGCGACATAAGTGGTCAGGGTAGAGTACTCTCACCTCATGTTTGACAAATCAGCGTATTAATGACACAAGTGATGTGTCCAAAATAGATTTTTTATTCACACGGGTATTCACGACATTGCCGCAACCAGCGTGGCCCTCCGTGTACCGTCTCAGGTATCAACGTATTTGCGCAGTCTCGCATCACCGCCAAAACGCTAGATCGATTTTGAAGATTAATTTTATACAAACTACCTTGTAAAATATGATTTTAAACAATACACTAATAAACCCCTAGTGTCTAAAATACTGTAAAATATGTGTATATATGTGTTTTCCACTTTATAAAAAAGGTGCGATCATCGCGGTTACCAACATCTTAGGGATACTCAGAATACTCGCAAAAATGAAAAATTGGTTTAAAAGATTGTTTTGTACGAACTCCCCATATAAATATGACTTTAAACAGTCCAGTAATAAACCCGTAGTGTCTACAATACTGTAAAATGTGTGCATATATGTGTTTTACACCTCTTGAAAAAGACACAATCAACTCGGTTACTGAAGTCATTGCGACTCTCTGTGTAGTCGCGAAAACAGGACGTAGAGTTCAAACACAGTTTTTAAAAATGTTACTACAAAAATATGTGTAAAAACATGTTCTTCAAGTTAGTAATGTGTGTATTGTAATGAATTATTTAAATAAAAAGTTTTGAATGCGGTTGTGGTCGTTGAATATCTGCTTTTGTTTTGCAATTTCACGACATGATCGCGATCATCGCAACGTCGTTGCAGAGTTCAAAAATTCTTTAAAAATATATTTTACAATTTTGGGCTCCTGGGTAACTCTGACAAGAGCCTTTGTGTTGAGTGTGTGTATAAGACAGCTACAGATAAGACTGTATGGAGAGTTTCAGGTTGCTTAGAAACACCCTGTTCCCTTCATCTGTAAAGTGAACTCCATTACTATACATTCCATGCATGTCAAAACGTAGCTTGTTGTTGTAGATATAACCAATGCTATGGTCTCTGAGGAAACTAGAAACAGTTTTATTAACATGCTTCCTGGCTTTGTCAATCTGTGGACAGTGCTGATTTGACCACTTCAAATTCTGTCGTTGGCATATATTAGAGTACACCAAGACAATGTGAAGGAAAAGCAACATCAGTTCTGTAAAGGTATCCTTCATTAGGATTTTCAGCCCTACCTCAGTCAATGTCAATCAATCAATCAATCAATCATGTCACTTATAAAGCGCACTACATACCCGCGAGGGTCTCAAGGCGCTGGGGGAAGAGGGGGGTGGTGCTGCTACTGATCGAAGAGCCAGGTCTTGAGGAGTCAACTGAAGGCCAGTAGGTCTTGGGTCTGTCGGAGGTTGGTGGGGAGGGTGTTCCAGGTCTTGGCGGCGAGGTGGGAGAAGGATCTGCCGCCGGCGGTCGTTTTCCCGGATGCGGGGGACTGTGGCGAGGGCGAGGCTGGTCGAGCGGAGCTGGCGGGTGGGGGTGTAGAAGCTGAGTCGTCTGTTGAGGTAGGCTGGTCCGGAGTTGTGGAGTGCTTTGTGTGCGTGGGTGAGGAGCTTGAAGGTTATCCTCTTGTTGACAGGGAGCCAGTGCAGGTCTCTCAGGTGGGGTGTGATGTGGCTGCGTCGGGGGATGTCGAGGATAAGACGTGCAGAGGCGTTCTGGATGCGTTGCAGCCGTCTCAGGAGCTTAGCTGTCGTTCCTGCGTAGAGGGCGTTTCCGTAGTCCAGCCTGCTGGTGACGAGGGCCTGGGTGACTGTTTTTCTTGTTTCGGTGGGGATCCACTTGAAGATCCTGCGGAGCATTCGGAGGATGTTGAAGCAGGATGAGGAAACGGCATTGACCTGCTTAGTCATGGAGAGGGTGGGGTCGAGGATGACCCCTAGGTTGCGTACGTGGTCGGTGGGTGGCGGGGCTGTTCCCAGTGATGTTGGCCACCAGGAGTCGTCCCAGGCTGAAGGGTTGGAACCAAGGATGAGGACCTCCGTCTTGTCCAAGTTCAGCTTCAGGCGGCTGGTCCTCATCCATTCGGCGACGGCCTTCATTCCTTCGTGGAGGTGGGCTTTGGCGGTGTGAGGGTCTTTGGTGAGGGAGAGGATCAGCTGGGTGTCGTCGGCGTAGGAGATGATGTTGAGGTTGTGCTGTCGGGCGACGTGGGCGAGGGGTGCCATGTAGATGTTGAACAGCGCTGGGCTGAGGGAGGAGCCTTGGGGTACGCCACAGATGATCTTGGTGGCCTTGGATCGGAAGGGGGCGAGGCGGACGCTTTGTGTTCTGCCGGAAAGGAAGGATGTGGTCCAGTCCAGGGCCTTCTCTTGGATCCCGGCGTCGTGAAGGCGTGTTCGTAGTGTGTGGTGGCAACTGATGAAACTTTGTGCCTCTCTTGCCAAACCAACTAATCTCCACATATGGTAAATCCAAGTCCCTGTCAATACCTCTCTTTTTTGCAGCCTCTTTAGTCCAATAGACATAGCTGAGGCCCATAATCCACACTCTAAGCATTTTGAAGTGAAGGAACAATAGCAGTCAGAATAAGACTGGAGCTGAATGAGGTGCTTTTTTTAAATGATATATTTCATTGAATGCTGTCAGCATGTAAGTGAATAAAATTAGGAAGTCTGTTGGCTGCATTAGCAAGAACTCCTTTTATTGGCTGTTGTTTAGAAAAAGAAATGACATAGATATGCTTTTGAATCTGTGGAGTATACCACATCTGCTGCATCTCATTTTAAAGTAGCATGTTCCTTCTAGAATGTGCTGTGAACCTGTTACCAGCTGGTTTCACTGGGTTTCTAGGTACACTGAGCTAAGAGTATATTGGGGGGAAGGGTGGTAGAGAGACAGAATATTTTAGTTGAAGAGTTATGACACAATTTAAGTAATGGCAAACTTTGATTTCCAAATCAGGACTTTGTAATGAACTGTTGTGCAGTATTTAAATTTAAAAAATTGAAGCTAAATATCGGTTTTGGCTCCTGTTTTTTCACAATTACTCCTCGATGATCGCAAAAAACATTGCAAACACGGGGAGACAGGAACCATGTTTAGAAAGAGGGGAAAGGGTTATCAGATGCTAATCATTCACAAGTGGAGATAGAGTAGTCTAAGATGAAAGACATGATTTAATTTGCTGCCTTCCTCATGATCATAGAGCTGAAAATTAAAGAGGTTGCCATTTTATAGTTGCTTTGTATGAGAGTGGTGTACAATTCTTGTGCTTAGTTTTTATAAATCTTAACTGTCAAAACTTTCCAGAAAGAGCTAAAACAACAATATAATATACGAACTGAATTCAATGGTATGTATATAACTTTTTAATTATTTAAAAAATGTAGTTTGAAACGAAGTATATCTGTGTGTTCCTGTGTCCAATGCCTAACTGAAAAACAGGTCTTATTAGGTCGTAGAAAGGTTTCACTTTTTCTGCGTAATCTAAAATGTAAGTTCTGCCTAAATACAAGAATCCCAATGTGGATTGTAAGTTTTTCAACGATTTAGGAGATTGGAGCAGTGCACACTTTTTTAAAAAGTTAGTTGCCAGGCTTTTCCCTTCACTTGAAAGCTCATATCCCAAAAATAGGACATTGAGGTGGGCTATTTTCGATTTTTTTAAATTGAATTTGTAGCCCTCAGAGGCGAACCCCAAAATGATGTTGCTCACCCTAGTCAAATGATCCATTAAATCATCATCCGTCAGATAAATGTCATCTACATAGGACAATGCCTCTTCACCCAAATTCTGAAGTAACTCTGTTACCCTAGCTGAGAACAACCCAGGGCTCTTCTTTTACCCTTGGGGGAGTCGACAGAATTGACAATGAGAACTGAGCACTGAGAATGCTGTCAAATATTTGCTTTCAGGCACTATATTTTGGCAGAAAAATCCATTTGAGATATCTAATGTTGTTTTGTATTTTTTCTGCACACTGTTATTCATTAATGCAGCACTATGAGCATTCTATACTGCAAACGTTTTAGTGCATGTGTTCAGATGTCTGTAGTTTAAAACTAGACTGTATGGATTGTCGGTTTCATTACAGGAAACAAAGGATTATTAATTGAAGAGGTGCAAGTTTCAATTACACCCTGGTATTCAAGTTGATTTAAGATCTCCCTGACTTGTTTTTTCGCTTCTTGTTTAATAGGGTATTGTCTCTGTGGAGTAGTTTTTACTGGGATTTCATGGTGAGGTGACTCAGCATCCCACCCAAATATGGATGCAATATAATGCTGGAGCAAGTGCTACCCCCCATCCTGCACATATGAATGTTTTAAGTATACTGGAACAAGGTCAGAAAAAGCTGGTAAAATTACCGTCTCTCTCTTTGGGCACTCCATAAAAATTTCAGGCAGCCAATCTTTTTCAACTAAAAGGATGTCATATCCATAATTCAGGTTCTCCCAAAGAGACCTTTAATTTTTCTGGGTTTGTCCCCTCCATTTGGAGTACTATTTCATGTAACTTATGCGGGACACTTACCCTCGTATCAGGTATCTCCACCGTGATATTTTCATTCAACTCCGCTGTCACCAGAAATTCCATCAGGTTCTGGCGAGCTATTGTTACCTCTGCTGCTCTGTCTAGCATCGTCAGAGCCCATTCCCGGTTCAGAAGTTGAGTCCTCAGAATTCTGGGCATGTCTAACTTTAAGACCTGCTACCTTCTTCTTTTTAAATTTAGGTTTTGATTTTTGTTTCTCTTCTTTTTTGGAAGTGTAGTCTGAAGCGCGTTGCATGTCTCTGCTGGACTTTGTATGCACTTCTTGTCTGTGTTCTGACTCTCCTTCCCTCTCTGAGTTTTTTGATGAACTCTGAAAGAAACTAGAGGAACGTGTATCCGTATCCTGATACCTGTCAGGTTTTTTAATGTTATCTCTATTCCTGAGGTTGTACCTCCTTTCGGAGGGCTCCTGTCTAGGAGACCCACCCCTGGATTGTGACCTATTTTGTCTATTCTTTTATTTTTTATTATTATCCCATTTCTTCTTGGAAGAATCAGGTGCTTGCTTGGTGTTTTCTTTTTCATGACCACCCATGAGTTGAGGTTTTGTTGCTCTAGCTCCCAAACTATCTCTAACTAATTTGGCATAGGTATCTTCGATAATTTTAGGTAATTCACGTTCTTGTTGTAAAGGAGTGAAATCCCTCAGGCGTTGGCGTATTGCCACTGCTGCTGCCTCCCCTTTTATATTTGCTAATATAATAGCTGATACCTGGGCAAAATTTCCTAACAATTTCATTCCTAAATCAGAGCAGGTTCTGCTCCATACTCATTCTTTATTTGCCTTAATACATCTGGTATTACTGATTTTGAAGGGATACCATGAGTTCTGGTATATATGGCAGCGAAAACTGTACCCCAAGAGGTACAATCCTCTATCTGGGGAGCTATCCCCATTGGCAAGCAGATTGTTAGCATCCTGTGTTTTTCTTGAGGGCTTGTGTGTGGAAACACTGCCTCTAACTGTGTTATTTTCTGAGCTATCCAGAATGGCATTTGCTCAAGTCTAGTGGGCATTTTACCCATAACTTCCTGTAGCGTTTGTGGTGTTATTTTAGTTGTAGATCCCTGAATTTGTCCTGTAGGTGTAGCCCTTATTGGCTGAAGTGTGAGTGTTCTCATCACGAACTGTGTCAGGTTTCTGTAAAGTTTCATTATTTCTTTATGAAGTGGCCGTAAGTCTGCTACTGGTATTGTGTCAATGTCTGGATTCGGTGTGTAAGCCGCTAGGGCTGGCCAAGTTGCTCCATCTCTTTCAAGCGGACCAAGTCTCACTTTTCCTTTTGTATGTGGGAGGGCGCCTTCAAACCAGTTTATGTGCTCCTGGTAGGTGAGCGGAATTTCGATGTCCTGATACGGACAGTATACATCTAGTGTTTCATCTTCAGTGTAAGAGTGAAATGTATTTGTATGTGCATCTACTTGTGGGAATTTAACCCATGAATAGAATACCTCTGTTCTATATGACTTGGTTGCCTGAATCATGAATGTAACTTTCCCACCCCTAGCTTTGACTCCATAGTCTGCTAGTTTTAAAGTAAGGGCAGTTCTGACATTTTCTGAGATGTTTATTTTGCCTTCCTGCTCTCTTTCCTCTACTGCGTTTGCATGTTGTGCTGGAGCAGCAGCATCTTTGTCAGTCATTCTAAGAAGGAAAAAGTTTCAAGGAAACTAAGATAAGGTTTTATGCACAATAGGGGACTGTTTGTCCTTCAAGCCTGATAAATCTACAGCCAATACATAGGATATGCCTACTCACCTGTGGCAGATTGTTCCCTTTCCCACTCCAGACGTCTCTGGGAAAATGTGAGTAGGGGTCTCTGAGAATAGCACGACTGAACTACTCAGATTTGACCGTTAAATAAGTACCAAACCAACATTGGTGGAGCCATGTCGTGTAGTTCCTATAAACCTATATAGGATCTCCGTGTTTAGACAACATAGACTGTGGGATTGGTGTCCAGACTGATTCCAGACACCCCCACCGGGTATGTTTGCCTGTATACCAGCTAGCTCACAGTGCCACTGTAAACTCCTCTTACCAAGGAGAGAATAGTGTTTGGCAACTATCAAACATGACAACTCTGTCCCATCAGGGATCGTGGAAACAGTACAGTACTTTTCGCTCAGTTACTCGTGCTCACTTTGTCTCAGAGAGATACACAGAATAAACGATGGGGACGTTTTCAATAGCATTTATTGAACCAGCGTCATTCTAGTGTAAAATAGGTGTGCTGAAACAACCATAAGACAGAAACAGATACAAATGATTATAAGCACCAACAGAGTAAAAGGACGGTAGATTCCTACCATAGTGCTAAGACAATAAATACAGGCAGGTATATAAATACATGACAGTAATAATGCGTACTCCTACGATGCGACCCTAACTAGATGTACCTACGTGTACCTAGCATGTATGTAGCTATTGAGCCAAGAATCCCCCTAGGCTGAAGCCAACCCCATTACCTGAAGTGAGAGACTGTGGGACTCCATCTTGGTCTCGAGATGGACACCCCGCGAGGGATGTCAGACCACTGCAAGCTGAAGTGTCTGCCTGCAGGAACCTCCGTGTCTTTCATCAGTGTGTCAGCATGGAAGTCCTTTTTCTCCTCTCCTGCTTCAGCAAAAATATGTTGCTTATATACCAAAGTGGTACCCTTAGGGGATCAACCTTGCTGTGTCATGTCAGACTAGAATGACGGAAGGAATGACCCTTGCACATAGTTATTATGCAGGAAATGATTGTCCTGCTAATATTCCAAGAATCCTCATGCATAATGAATGAGGCTAGTTTTCGGAGAAAACCCCACGTCATTTCAGCAGTACCGTAACTAGGTAAAAGGTCAGTACCAAGAACCGTTATGTAGTGTAATGGCAGGGGAAATATAGGTGAAAGGTTTGGTTACTACCTAAGCCTATATCGGGTACCTGTATGAAATATAACAGAAGATGTATATGGGATTTCGAAAAAAAACAGTATCACAGTGATATGAAAAAAATATATCAGAAGAACTGTATCTGGCAGAGGGTATGTGTTTAAGATTTTAGTAGTGTTGAAATTACCATGAGCAATGCCTTTAAAAATTGCAATGTTTTAAATGTCTAAGCATCATATCCAGAACAGACAGATCTATGTTAATTGCATTCTGGGAATTGTAGTACTTTTAGTTACATTATTAAACAGGTGTCGTGTAGTCATGAATAAAAGATAAGAAAATGTGCTGCGCCTGTATATGAATTATGAAGTAGTAGATATGTATTAGGAAGTGTTTGTCAATGTGGTTTTTAACTTATATGACCAGTTTGCATATGTTTAGATGGTGAGATATGTTTTTTTTTGTTTGCAGATATTTATATCTACGATGAGACTCTGGAGTTTACTTAAAAATGTAGAGAAATATATATTTTTGGAAAGATGGTCTGAAGGTGTATGTCTAATATGAAATTACATATATGTTTATATGGTGATGTATGTTCTTTAAGGCTGCTGAATATTTCATGTATATGGTGAGGGTGGCGCCTTTCTTTAAACATGCTGTGTTTAAAATTGAGGAGAGTTAATAGAGTAGAATGTCTCTAGAGAGTTCTGGTGCTAGCTTCACCTGGTGTGTAACTTTTCTTTGAGAAATGCTGAATATATGTTTTAAAGACAGAAGAAATATTTGAGACATGATGTAGGTATGCTACTAAGAAAAGGTTTTGTGCTTTGAAACAGTAATAATTGTTGTTTTCAGTTTTAGAAAGTTAGTGATGCATGTGTATGCTGAGTAACAGAGCAATGTATGCTCCTAGAGTGCCATGTATCCAAATTATATATCAAGTGTGATATGTAGACTTCTCTCACACATAGCTCAGTAGAGAAAGATAGATACACTAAAATAGTTAGTTTGATAGTAACAGAATGACTTAAACAATGAGTCACAGATATAGTCACAACTGTTATGTATCTAACAGCAATGGAGGTACTTTCACAGTCAGATAGGCACTACTCAGGCACTCATCCAGTCACCCAGCCACTACGCAGGCAGTCATTGAATCACTCACATACTATCCACGCACTTATTCAATCACCCAGGCAAAACACATGCACTCTTGCAATCACACATGCACTAATTATGTAGTCATTGAACTATGCATGCACTACCCATGCATTCATCCAATCACACAGGCACTAACCATTCACTCATACAATCACCAAGGCTGAACCTATGCAGTCATTCAAACACCCAGGCACAACCCATGCACTCATCCAAACACCCACTTACAACCCATGTACTCATCGAAATACTGAGGAACAACCCATGCACTCATCCAAACACCCAGGCACTAATTACGCAGGGAGTACCATTGCAGTGAACTTATCACCCATCCAGTACCTATGCACTCATTCAATTACTGAGGCAATACTGTTGCACTGATACAATCACCCCAAAAGTACACTTGCTTTCATCCGATCACTCAAGCTTTAACAATGGACTCATGCAATCACTCAGACACTAGCCATGCACTCATCAAATCAGCCAGGCACTACTGATGCACCCATTCAATTATCCAGGCACTACCTATGTACTTATCTAAACGCCCAGGCACTACCTGTTCAATGAACCAAAAACACATGGGCAGCAGCTATGTAGTCATCCAGTCACTGAAACACTTCTCATGCACTCATCTAATCTGCTAGGTGCTATGCATGTACTTAAACAATAATGTATGCACTATCCATGCACTCTATAAATCACCTATATTCTGTCTATGCACTCCTGCAATCATCTAGGCACTAGCGTTGCACTCATATAATCATCCAACCACTACCTATTCATGTATTTAATTATTGAGGCATTAGTCATGTACTTATCTAAGCATTCAGGTACTACTCATGTACTCATCCAAACACCCAGATAACAGTGATATACTCATGCAAACACGCAGGCAGTAACTATGCAGATATGGAAAGACCCATGGAGTTCTCATATACTCAGGGAATCATCCAGGCACTACCTGTATCCTCAGGGAATCACCTAGGCACTATCTATGCACTCATTCAACCATCCAGAAAGTATTCATGCTTTCATCCACAAACACATTTATTTACAAGTTTTAGTGAGGAATATGTGTTTTTTTTAGAACCATCTGGTGAATTATATATGCAAGCTGTGACACACTCTTTGCATGAACAGGAAAGAATTAGTGAGCTATATGCTCTGATAGAGATTAATGTGCAGATTGTTTTATATGCACTGTTTCCCAAAATTTAAATGTGATACATGTAAGTAAAAAAGTACTGAGAATATACATACACCACTGACACAGTGGTAGAGAGGTAAACAAGTAGCTCTTATGTTGTCTTTTTGATTTACAGTGTTGAAACACTATATGTACTTCTGCACTTTGGTTGATGTGCATTTTAAAATTTACTATAGAAGGGATTAACTGGTCTTTCAACACGTATAAGTGAGAACTGACATATGGTACAACTGTGTTGTAGGAGAGGGTGTTATAATGTTAAAAGATAAGTAATAAATAAAGATTTGTGTTTTCCTTTGGGTTTGCTATATTGAAGTAAGTGTGTGTAGTAATATAGCTAGGTTCATCTGTAGATTTAAATGTGCAACATAACATAAAACTGTTTTTGTATTATGTGTAAGTGAGTAGTAAAGTAGTTGGTTCGTTGGCTAGCGTACAAATTAGAATATACTTATTTTATTTTACAGAGCCATATCTACATAACTACAGACAGTTAGAATGCCAACAAAAGTTCACAGGAGAAAGCAACAGAAGCAACTACAGTATCTCTGTGGAACTGAGACACAAAAGGGGAAAAATGCAGAAAAAGTGTTGAAAGATAAAATAGCGACTGCTAAGAGGACAAAGTCATTTCTTAAAATTATATGTGGACGCCTGTAAAAATTACAAAATAATGAAAATAAAAACCAAACTATGAGAAAGAATAAGAGTGGACAAAAGCTATATTACAAGAACAGGAAATAATGTAACAAAGATGGACACACCTTAACCAGGATACAGACGCAGTTAAAGGAAATCAGAGGCAGGATGTTTCATAGTACAGTGGTCTTAAATCTACAAAGAAATATGAAAAAGTATAGAAGAAGGAGGGAGGGACTGAAACAGAAAGAACAAGTTGAGGGAGTAGTTGATTAGGCCTTTGATTTGAAGAGGAAACTTTTCATATTGATTATAAATAGAATGAAAATTCTTCACTAAATAGTGTTGTACATGAGGAGACAGAACCAGAAGACAAAATTAGTCAATAGAACTAACTTTAGTACAGTTTTTAGTTGAGAATGGATACATACTTCTACTACAAAGCCTTTCTTTAATGAAGAAAGCCATCTACAGGATATCACATTAGTTTATGGTATTGATGAAAGAGGACAATGTTATGAAATAAAAAATGACACTCCTAGAGTGAAAGAGGTGATGGTATCTATAAATGTACAAGTTATTGCAGAAGAGGTACAGGGAAGGCATAGTCAGGCCCTGTATATAAATGGAACTGTAGTAGTGTTTGTAGTATTCAACAGTAATCCATTGATATACTAAGAACATTTCTACATATCTTTCCCAGGTGAAGTTTAAAACACAAAAGAAGTACTTTACAAGGATTGGATCCTTGCAAGGTTAGAAAGCATAACAATTTGGAGGGACACTCACTACCTTGTTTATCAAAGAAAGTGTGCAAAAGCACCTTTCATGATTTCAAGATGTAAGCTGTACACTTCTGGACAATGCAAACTTTATTTAGGAAGTTGTACTATGTGAACATTCCTGCTTTATGTTTAGGAGAAATGAATAGAGAACTTTTGTATGGTACTGTGGCAGAGGTAGGAAAGGTTTGTGATGATGTGCAGTTTTTTTTTTGTCCAGAACAGGACTCTATGGAAAATGAAGAGCTGATAACAGGAGGAGTTGCTGAACAGGACACAGGTATTATAGTTGATAGCTTTGAAGAAGAGATTACAAACTTTAACACAGTGTACTCTAAAAAACCAGAGAATGTTTGTATATGTTGTCAACACACTCACTACAAGATTCAAACATGAACTGTTGATTTGTATTTAAAATGTGAAAAAGAAAATAATGATAACTGAGAAAAGATTACTGTGTACCTATTTGAAGAGGAATGCTTTGTATTGTCCCCAAATCAAGTTGTATATACGCATTTTTACAATGAATTAGTTGATAATAAAATGCCTGCTAGACCTGTGCATAACCAGTTAGTACTGGTTGCCATTCCAGAACCACTTCAAGGTTTAAATGTTTATGAGTGAATTCTTATCCAAAGAATACTTCCATTTCAGGCTATAGTCCAAATGGAGCCAAAGACAGGCAAGATACCACCAACAGAACTGCAGAATGGTATAAAAGGTAGAGTGGTGTACTGGATTACTAGTGTTTTCTCAAAATGATCAGCAGGTTGAGTAAGAATTTTTAATGGTAATGCTAGGACTATTAGAGGAAGAGGATGTGAATATCAATTAATTATCTGGTTTAAGTTATAAATGGAATCATAATTGTGAACATTGTGGATTCACCTCTAGCACTGAAATTAATTCGGAATTATTCCTCTACTTGACATTACCAGATTGTAAAGCTGTGGCCTTTGAAATGTAGCCAAAAATGCCCATCAACATATGACCTGTCCAAACTGTATATTAGAACTTAGTGCTAAATTAGAAACTGAAATTACAAACTTTGTAGCTGGACAAAATTCAATTTCAAAAAGAAGTTTCACAACTATAGCAAACATATTTCATGAAGGAGTTAATATAACCCCTATGAACTACACAATATATTAAAGATGACATACAAATCCCTTTCAAATCAAGACTATGTAAAAAGTTAACAATCTTATATCTGCTATTTCTAGAACCAAAGTTTTAAGCACAATTTAGGATAACAACATGTGTGATTGTGTTGAAATGTATATGAATTATGAGTTTCTGAGACATTATTCAGCCAATTAGGGCTATTGTCTACAGCAAGTTGTTGGACATGAAAGACTCTTTTTAACTGGAAGAAATAAATGTTTGGAACATTACAGGACTACATTCTGTTACTAGGTATAAAAATGAAACAAAGGTACTATAATACCAGCAGCCTTGAGTTGCATCTAAGAAGTCTCATCTCCACTTCACCATTGTATCTTGTTTTGGTTGCCTAATGTTTAAAACGAAATCCTAATATGTTTAAATTTTTTCACAGTGCTTGAACTGCTGCAATAAAAGAAGAATACATATTAACAACTATTGTTTTTCACATTGTGGAAAATTAGATCCACGGACTGCTTACTAGATGCTATGATGCTGTTATAGTTCATGCAGAAGGTAGAAAAACACTTTAGTTCTGGTAACATTTCACTGCATCTTCTCTGCACCCTCAGCTGGAACTTTTTTGCCAGGAGCAACGGCTGGGGGTAGAAATAGCCCAAAAAGTTAAAAACCAGCACCATTTTCAAAATCAGTTTGGGACAGCTCCTACAAGAAACTAACAAGTACCTGGAAAGTTCAAGAAGGAAGAAATGGGTGTGTACTACCTTTCATAAAGGAAACTGTGCAAAGCAATGACATTTCTTTGTTTAGTAGGTAAGTCGGATTCAGGAGTTCCAATGTAACCCTGGGCGTAGTTCGCGTAGTAGCGCTATGCGTAGCTACGCGAAGTGCACTTCGCACTACGCGAGCTACACGTAGCACTACGCAAACTGTGTAGTGCGGTAGGAAATGCTGTTCGCAATGATTGCACAGTGCCGGATGCTTGTCCGCACTGTGCAATCATTGCAAACGGCATCTTGCACAGTGCAAGCGGTCGTTTTCTGCCGCTCGAGTAGATTTGTACTCGAGCGGCAGTTTTCTCAACGCGGACTGGTAGTTTCTCATCGCGAGCGGTCGCGAGCATACGCGACCACTCGCAATGAGAAACCTGACCTCCCCGCGTTGAGAATCTCGCTGGGAGGTTTATTTTCCACGCTCGTGATCGGCAACTTGATGTTGCTGATCGCAAACGAGGAAAAAGTCTCGCCGGGATGTCATTTTGCTCGCTCGCGGTCGCCAACTTGACGCGTTTTTGCACTGTGCTACGTGCAATTCATGTAGCGCGTAGTTGCGCAAACTACGCGAGCGTGGCGTAGTTTTCCGCCCAGGCCTATTCCAATGTTGAAAGTTATTTTTGGAAACTGTTGTTTTTGTTAAATGCATGTTAAAATAAAGTTAAACCAATATGTTATTGAAAAGCTAGACTCAAACTTTGTATAAAATATGTCTATAAATGTGTTTTACACTTTGGCATTTGTATTCATGACTACTGACATCATCGCGACCTCCGGTGTTGCTGTGAAGAAGGAAAATGCATTTTTTATGTTGTTTTTTGACCAATGAATACAAAGGAGAAAGTTAAATTAATATCTTACTAAACAACTAGACTCAAACGTTATGTAAAATATGTCTATATATGTGTTTTACACTTTGTGAGAAACACGAGGTATTCGCTGTGTGTCATCGGCAATCGCGACATTGTCGTGAAAATCAAAAATATCTTGAAATAAGATGATTAATGTAATTTTTAAATAAATAGATGGCAAATACAACAATAAGTGGTGCACCATGCAGATGTAATGTTAAATATCTAATTATAGATAGAAAAAATACAGGGATGTCATAGTTCTGAAGTAGTATTAAAAAAAGTCATAAATCCACTGAAAAAACAAAAGGTGACAGGGACGGTATAGTTAGGAATTAGCATTTAAAGAACCTTACAAATTCACTGAAAAAGCTAAATGTTACAGTGACGTTATTGTTAGGAAATGGAATTAAAAAGACCTTAGAAATTCACTAAAAAAAAAAACAAAGGTTACAGGGACTTTTTCTAGTTCGGCTGACATTTCACTTGTACAAAACCAGAGAAATTCAGCAGTTATAGCTAACTATAACTCATGCCCCTGCAATGCCCTGCTTATGACCTTACATATTACATCAGTCATGACATGATCAGTGACATCACTGATGACATCACTGATGAGATCTCAAATGACATCACTCATGACATCATCCAGAGAAACACTGACACACCCACTTATACTCCCTTAAAACATGTCATACAGCCACTCCCACACAATTACTAACAAACTTATTCACAGAACCCATAGAAACACACATATCATCGCTCATCAGTACAGCCAGTAACACATCAACTCACCCATAGAGCCATTAACAGACCACTAACTCACATATATAGACATTCATGCACCTATTCACTTACCAATATAGCCAGTCACAGGTTCAGTCATAGAGACATAGAAAGACTTACTCACCCACTCATACACCCATACAGCTACTGACACAGTAAATGAGTTAATCAGACACCTACTCACATACCTACTCAGTCACCCATGCAGTCAGTCACACAGCCACTAGCTCACCCATACAATTACTCACACAGCCACTCAGTTACTTATACATTTACTAATACATATATTCACTCACCTATACAATGACTGGGAGAAGCACATACTTTCCCATACAACCTCTCTCACACTCACTTACTCACCCATACAACCACTCAAACATCGATTCGCTCACACATATGGCCACTCATACACCCAGTCACTCACCCATACACCCACTTACACACCCATTGATGCACCAAAACAGACACTCATTTACTCAGTGTCATGCACGTGTCACTCGTTTATACAGACACTTATGTATCTGCTCAACCACCCATTCAGCCACTCATGCATGTCTCATTCACTATTTACAACCACTAATATACCAACTCAGTCAACTATACAGATACTCGCACAGCCACTCATTTACTCATATATGCACTGACACACCCACTCGCTCACCAATACAAAAACTCACACACCCACTATCTCATGTATACAGTCTCTTATATACCCAGTCACTTTTCTATATACCACTTACACACCCACCCACTTACCCATACAGGCAATTCCACAGGGAAGGATTGCTCCCGCACAAAAGTAGCTGTGTATTTAATAGCTCCCTGTGTGCAGGAGTAATGCTAGGGACCTCAGGGGCATTGAGGCTCCCCCTGTGGTCCAAAACATTGCACACTGGGGGCATCATTTACAACAAAATGACACAGCACTGCGCCGAGCTGCATCATTTTAAAAGTACAAGGATGCGTTGTATTTGCAACAATACAATACATCCATGCACTGGCGCACATTTGGCTGCCATGGGCCAACACAGGCACCCTTGCACCATGGTGAAAGAGTGCCTACGGTGTGGGGCCGATTGTTGTTTTGCAGGAAGGGACACCTTTCTTCATGAAAACAATAATTGATGTGTTTTCCTCTTTCTATTCATGCTGCAGAATGCAGCACGCATAGAAAGAGGAAAAAACTAGGAGAAATAAAAGTATTTCTCCTCTCTGCACCTTCTTATGCCTCCCCTGGTGAGGCGTAGGATTCTGACGCATTCCCAGGTTTATGAAACGTTGTAAATCTGATAATGCGGCAGAATCCATTTGTGTTGCGTGGGAACATCCACCCCAACATCCATGGTATGCCCCTTTCACTCAAAGTGTTGTGTGAAAAGGGACCATATTTACAAGGCCATGAAAAGTAATGCAAGGTGGCTTTGCGTGGCCTTGTAAATATGGGCCAGCACACTGCGCCATTGATGCATCAAAAAAGTGATGCACCCGCGGTGCAAGGAGCTTGTAAATAAGCTGCTGGGTTCCCTGGGTGGGCTCCAAGGCACCCAGCATGTACAGGCCTGGCCCTGGGGGATGGTGTCCTTGGGGCTGAAATCAGTCCGGGAGGGGAGACGTATGGCCCCCTCCCCCATTAAGTTTTGGCTGGGGCCTGGGGGATTGGGGACCCCGGGCCAAAATCTCCTCATCCTGTCCACATTATTAGTATGCAAAGGTGTTCTTGCCTTTTGCCAGGATGATGGACAGCTTACCAAAAGGCCACCAAGTGCATATCCAGCCAATTTTGGTGACACGTTTTTGATGCCAAAGAAAATGAGTACATCTACACAAAACAAAGAAGCATTTGCTTCATGCAATTAAGATGAAGTACCCTTGTTTGGTGGAGATTCACCACTTTGTAGTCTCAGTGTCTTCTTTATAGGAGAATTCCTGTTATCACAGATTTCTGGATGAAGATAGCTCCTTCTCACTGCCGCGGCTTCAAGCCCTAGACGAACCATTAGAACTACAATTGAATTGAGCTCCACAGCAATCCTCACAGTTTGCGCTGTGTTTCCTTGATTACACGTGCTGAGTTTTGCAAAACTACTTTATTATTAATTTGCAAAAACGCTACATCTATGGGGTGTTCTTTTTGTTTAAAAAAAGAAGAAAACAATGGGTGGCTGTGTGTTTATTCCCTGGTATACACACTTTTCTGCCTTCTGTGTTTTGAGTTAGGCATGTGCTTTTGAAATTACTGTTAGTGCACACTCCTGCAAGAGGGATACAATGACAGCCTAACTGAAAGCATGTCAGGGGCCCGCCCCTTTTGTTCACCACTCTGAAAACGCACCTCCTGGCACACTTCTTGTTAGGGGATGAAGTTCCCTTGAATGCTGAGGGTCCTTGGAGGCCAAGAATCCCTCATGTTACCACCAGTAAGTCACACATAGCTGGATTGCTGAGAGCTTGTCAGAGGCCCTGCCTCCTTTCTCAATCACTCTACAAATGCACCTCCTGGAACACTAATCAGTGGAAGATGAAGTCCCCTTGGATGCTGAGGGTCCTTGGAAGCAAATAATCCCTCCTGTTACTACCAGTAAGTCCCACACAGTGGGATATCTGAGAGCTTGTCAGTAGCTCCACCCTCTTTGCCCACCACTCTGCAAATGCACCTCCTGGTGCACAACTCATTGGGGGATGAAGTCCCCTTGGATGCTGGGGGTCCTTCGGGGCCAAGAACCCCTCCTGTTACCACCAGAAAGACCCACAAAGTAGGATTGCTGAGAGCTCGTCAGAGGCTCCATCCCTTTTATCCAGCACTCTGCAAATGTGCCTTCTGAAGCACTACTTGTTTGGGGATGAAGTCCCCTTGGATAATGAGGATTGTTGGGGCTCAAGAACCCCTCCTGTTACCATCAGTAAGTCCTACACAGTGGGATTGCTGAGAATTCATCAGAGGCCCTGCTTATATTTTCTACCCACTGCAAGGTCCCACACAGCCACCTACACACCCACTCACAGACCCATACAGCCACTCATAAAACCACTCACATACCCACATAACCACTCACACACACAGGCACAGACCCAACAGCCACTCACACACCCACTCACCCGACTTATACAGCCACTCACACAGCCACTCTGAAAGGTTACAGGTTACAGTTAGAAAATAAAATTTAAAAAACTTTCACAATTCTCTAAAAATCTGAAAGGTTAGAGGGACATTATAGTACAGAAATAGAATTAAAAAACCTTAAAAGTTCACTGAATAAAACAACAATGACAGGGAAATAATAGTTAGATTAAGATCTCATTCATACAAAATCATTTAAATTCAGCAGGGGATGATCATGGCAAAAAAAGAATACATTTTCACAGGCAGATTTGGGTGGATCTGTGTATTGAGACTCCAATTAAAAAACACATACATCCACTCACAGACCCACACACTATTCACACATTCACTCACACACATACTTACACACCTATACAACCACTCAAACACCTACTCAAAAACCCATACAGCTACTCACACACCCTCTTAGAGGACCACATAACCACTCACACACTAACTCACAGATCCACACAGCAACTCACACACACATAACCACTTATATACCCACACAACCACTTATATACCCACACAACCACATTCACACCCACTCACTCACCCATATAGCCACTCACCCACTGACAGACCCACAAAACCACTCAAACTCCCACTCTCAGACCCACAATGCCACTAACACACCCATTCACACCCATTCACACACCCACTTATAGACCCATACAACCACTCACATACCCGCTCACACACTCATACAGCCACTCACACGTGCACTCACAGACCCACAAAACCACTCAAACACCCACACAGTCACTCCCACATACACTTACAGACCCACACTGGCATTCACATATCTACTTACACACCATATAGCTTCTCACACATCCACACAGTCACTGAGAGAGCCACTCACACACCCACACACAAGCAGTGATACGCTTATAGAAACTGCAATAGCATATGTTTGCATAACATGTGTTGCTGTTTTAGTATTGAATGTGTGCAATATAACCGGCAGCCCCCTTATTTGTCAGTTGATTCACGACGGATCCATGGATCCATAAAATGAATTTTAAAAAATGAAAGACTTGGTGCATTGCATTTATAGAAAGACTACATAGGTTACCTTACCTCAATTTTGCAATTTTTATTTTTAAAATATATAATAAGAATGAATGTGTGAATAAAATGTATTTATAAACCTGTGAAAATATATATTAGTAAATTGAACTTATGGATCAAAATTTAGTACAATTTTATTCAAAAATATTGTTAAATTCACTGAAAAGTAAAGTTTACAGGGACATCAGAGTTAGAAAATAGTATTATAAGTCTTTACACATTCACTGAAATAAACAAAAGTTACAGGGACGCTATAGTTAGGAAATAGCATTAAAACAAACATTAGAAATTCACGGAAAAAACAAAGGTTCAGGGACATTATAGTTAGATGTTACACACACAAAACCATAGCAATTCATCAGTTATAGATATAGTTATCTCAAGTAACTATAACTCATGCCCTAAGAAAACTATAACTTGTGCCCTCGCCATGTACTGTTAATTACCCCACATATTACATCAGTCATGACATCTTTTTTGACATCATTAATAATATCACTGCAACATTTTCAGTGAAATAATTGATGAGAAAACTGTGCACAAGTTAGAGCTACCTTAGGGCATGAGATATAGTTACTTGAGATAACTATAACTATAAATGCTGGATTTCTAAGGTTTTGTGTGTGTGTAAAATCTGAATCTAGCTGAAACTTTCCTGTAACCCTTTGTTTTTTCAGTGAATATCTATCTATCTATATATATATATCTATATATATATATATCTATAGATATCTATATCTGTCTGTATTACCTACTGTTGGATGGTAGTTATAGTTAGGACCTAGTTTCTATAGGAAAAGCATTTTTTGACTTGGCTATAACTTTGGAATAGTTTGACCAATCTGCATGAATTTTTGCCCAAAAAATTCCACAGTGGGTACAATTGACTGGAAAAGTTTGGGGGTGATACGTGAAGTCGGACCGAGAATTTGGGGCACAAAATAAGGTTGCGTTTGTAATGTTAATTCCCATAGGAAACTTTAGCCACCTCTACAGCCCGAACCGCTGAACGGACTAACACCGAATTTGGCAGGGAGGTAGATGTTGGTTCAATGAAGTGCCTTTTGCTTATTTGATGTAAATATGTTCAGTAGTTTTTGAGAAATTTAAGTTTAAAATTATAGTGACATCTCTGGCCGCAGATATTTCGCTAAGGTTTCGCCATGAATCGCGAATGCACGCGCCAATGGGAATTCTCTAATTGGCTGGTTGCAACCTGAATAGAAAGTTGCAGCCACCAATTTATCTATCAGGAATGGTTTGCGGGGCTGACAATGTATGTGAAAGCCCACATAAGGGGTGGAGATACTCTGACCCCATGATTGAGAAATGGAGGTGTTAGTGACACAAGTTATGAGTCCAAAATTGATTTTTTTAAACATGTGCGATATTTGCAACGACGCTGTGACCGCCAGCGTGGTCCCTCCGTGTACCATCGCAGGGACATGGTGACTATCAATGTCGGCGCGAATATTGGTGAATCATTAATGCGCATTCTAATTGAGATATTGAGATATTGAGATTCTGATCATTGTTTTTATAGAGTTATTTATATAGTGAGTTATCTACTGTGATGGTTAGAATTAATTATATAGTTATAATTTTTGAAGGTGCTGGTGGCTATTGAAATTCTACTTTTGCTTTGCACTTTCGCGACGTGCCCACGGGGATCGCGATGATCGACGTAATTGCGATCTCCGGACTCACCGCGAAAATGGAAAATGGAAAATGGTTTTAGAGATCGTTGTTCTAGAAATATACTAGAAAAACATGAGTTTGAAGTGTACAGTAAGAAACCTCTAGTGTGTAGAATACCATAATGCCTCTGCATGTATGTGTTTTCACTTTATGGGAAAGGCGCGATCGTCACGGTTAAAGGCGTCATTGCTATGTCCCGAAAAACCGCAAAAATTAAACATAGGTCTGAAAGATGGTTTTTAAAGCAACTTAGTACAAAAATATGAATTTAAGCATGCTTTGAAAGAAGTATGTATATAATAATGTGTGTAGGGCAATGTTCAGAATGGATTTTTTTTCATATTATTTTTGGATATCATGGTTGCCATTGAATGTCTGCTTTTGTTTTCCGTTTTCGCGATGTGTCAGCGGGGATCACGATGTTGTCGCAAAGATTCCCAAAAACAAAAGAAAAAAAACCACTTCACAATATTTTGGGCACTAGGGTGGTTCTGACAAGAGCCGTTGTGTTGGTTGTGTGTATATGGCTGCTACACACAAGACCGGATGCAGAGTTTCAGGTTACTTAGAAACACCCTGTTGCTTTCATCTGTAAAGTGCACTCCATCATTTCTATAAATTCCATGCATGTCAAAATGCACGTTGTTGCTATAGATACAGCCCATGCGATGGTCTCCAAGGAATGCAGAAACAGTTTTATTAACATGTTTCCTGGATTTGTCAATCTGTGAACAGAATTGATTTGACCACTTCCTTCTGTCCTTGGCACATATTAGAGTACACCATGACAGTGTGAGGGAAAAGTGACATCAGTTCTTCAAAAGCTGCTTTCATAAGGGTTACCAGCCCTACCACAGTCAATGTGCCTAGGTCATTGCCACCACAGGGCGCAATCATGAGGTGAGGAGTTTGGGAAACCACAATGGATTTAACCAAAGCCAGCAACTGATGAAACTTTAACACTCTCTGGCCAAACCAAGTAATCTGCACATTTGGCAAACCCAAGTCTCTGTCAATGCCTCTCTGTTTTGCATCCTCTTTAGCCCAATAGATATAGCTGTGGGCAACAATCCATACAGTAAGCATATTGAAGTGAAGGAGCAATAGTAGTCAGGATAAGGCTGGAGCTGAATGAGGTAGTTTTCCAAAGAAAAAGCTGTTAAAATGGAGGTGTTTTTTTTTTTTACAAAAAATATATATACATATTTCATTAGATGCTGTCAGCATGAAAGTGAATAAAGTTAGGTATAGTGTTGGATGGCTGAGAAAGAAGTCTTATGATTGGCTGTTGTTTAAAGAATAAATGTATTACAGACATGGAAATGCTTTTGAATCTGTGGAGTAAACCATACCTGCTGTATCTCATTTGAAAGCAGAATGTTCTTTCTAGAATGTCCTGTGAACTTTTGACCTACTGGTTCCACGGGGATTCTAGTTACACTGAGCTAAGACTGTATTGGGGGAAAGGGTGTTAAAGAGACAGGACTTTATTTGCAAAGTTGAGGAGTGATTACACAATGTAAGTAATGGCAAGTTTTAATTCCTAGCTCAGGGCTATGTAATAAACTGTTGTGTAGTATTTAAATTTCACAAAAATAAAGCTAGATATCGGTTTAACCTCCAGTTTTTTTTTGGGCGAATATTCCACGATGATTGCAAAAACATCTTGAAAACGCAGCTACAGGAACCTCATTTCGAAAGAGAGGGAAAGGGTTAACAGACGCTAACCATTGACAAGTGGAGATGCAGTAGTCTAAAATGAAAGACATTATTTCATTTGCTGCCTTTCTCATGATGATAGAGTGGAAAGTTAAAGAGGTTGCCATTTTAGACTTGCTTTGTATGAGAGTGGTGTACCATTGTTGTGCTTAGTTTTTACAAATCATAACCGTGTCCAAACTATGCAGAAAGAGCTAAAACAACAATGTAATCTACAAACTGAATTCAGTGGGATGTATATAACTTTGTAATTATTTTAAAAATATTCATTAAAAAAGTAAGATGTATATGGGAGTTTGATTAAAATGAGTATCACAGTGATGAAAAAAAATGTATGAGTTGAATTGTATCTATTAGAGGGTATGTGTTTAACAGTTTAGCGGTGAATGTTTTGGGAAGTAAGAGAAAAATGAATTAGTGCCTGTTTATTACATTGTGTATTTTATTGAAAAATAACAGTATAGTTTAGTGGAAAGTTGCAATTAGGAACTATGAATGTCTTAAATGTGTCAACATTATGTGCAGAATAGATATATTTGTCATTTGTATTCAGGGAGTTGTAGTACTTTTAGTGGTTAAGGAGAACAGTGGTCTCAGGGAGGCTTCAAGAGTCCTCGTGTAGCCTGGGCTACTGTAAATGAATGCAGAGTTAATCAAAACAATTACTTTCAATAGTAGTCCAAACAGGACTCATTAAGCAATATATGCCAGGACACAGGGTGCAGAATGACATCACATTTATTAACACCATAAATGGAGTATCATTCAATTTTCAACGTTTAATAGTTCTGGTGCTCACACAAAAAGTGCAAGTGCGTGAAGTGAAAGTGCTTAGTGACATTTAAAACATTACATCGCATTGACAACAAGCTAAAAAACTCCAAACTACTCAATTACAATGAAGGAGTTTTTGGTTGTAAGGTCGACGGCGTTTCGATCTTAATGATTAAAAGATCATCATCAGGACTGATGTGTGAGCAATTAGAATCTATAAAAGAGAAAAATAACGGAGTGACCAAGTGTCCCGATACATGTGTTAAAAACAGAAGCACAATTAATGCGAAGTTTAAACTATGATCTTACTGGACGATTAATCAAGGCAACAATAATAGAATTAACATTAGCCTGAAAACTGCTTTGTAAAGGTGGCGCAGAAGGGCAGGTAAAGAAGCAAGAAGGAACAATTTAATAAGTGCATGCTTAATTAGGGGACCAGGACTATGCATACGTGTGCGAAGTGTCCGAAATTAAACAAGGTAACTCGGTACACGACGAAGGAAAGTGTCTTAATCTGCGGCATGCAGGACAATAAGGAAGTACAGACCTAGTAAATTAGGCGAAGGGAAATTATCAACACGCGATTGAAACCCGCGAGGCTGGAGTCCCAAGGCGAGTAGATGGAGGATCGAAACAGGGATCCTAAAAAGAAAAGGGGGGGTTTTTTTGTGAGTAGGAGCCCAGGCAAGGGGAGCTCAAGGGACAGTGCTAGGCTGGGGAATACTTACAAGGAGGATGTAAATCAGCCGGTTAATGAGGAAGGAAGTCGACGGCACCCAAGGGTTATTCTGCAATGAGAAGGGTGTAGTTCAAGGCTAGGCAAGGGAATCAGTGCTGTGTACTCGGGAGCCACGGGCACAAGGTACTTACTTGAGCCGGGATGAGTCCGGAGATCAGGGTTCCACATCCGTCGCGGAGTGAATCCGAGTGCTGCCAGCACCGGAATTGAGTCAGAATAAAACAACGCGTGTGGACTAGCGCGCATGCGCAGAGAGTCAATGATGCAAATTAGCGTGTATCCTAAGCAAAGGCTGGCTAAGGTAGCGGCCATATTGGGTGAGTGATAGAGATATTAGAGCACAGGGGAGTGCAGCGAGGAAAATTAAAATTAAAAACCGAAAGGGGCTGGAAATACATAACAATTATGACCAGCAAGCTGGTGACAGCACAAGTGGGGTTGCCGCTAATTACAGAAAAGACAGGAACCCATCCAAGGGCCCAAAAAAAGAACCTACTGGAGAATTTGGGAAGAAAGGGAAGGACAGTTGAAAAAGATTATGTACATGATAATTACAGGCATCTTATATACATTTTGGAATTTATTGCAGCTAGCATGGTATTACAAAATCATGTTCCATTCATCGAGCGTATTTAGTCCATTCTCAATGGAGCGGCAATTGAACATCCATTTGCATTCAAGTCTATTAAGGATCGCTAGAGGATCTCCACCTCTGTTGCCTGGGCGAACAATGTCAATACTTGCCAATGGAGGTCTTGTTCAGAATGTCCTTTATCCAGGAAGTGCTCGACCAGCGGTGCGGTGATAACTTGGCAACGTATTCTACTTTTATGTTGGCTTATTCTTGTTTTCACCTTCTGGGTCGTTTGGCCAACATAAATGAGGTTACAAGCGACATTGGATACAGTAAATTACATTTACCGAATTACAGTTAGAGAAGAAATTCAGCTTATGTGTGACTGTGCCATATTCAAAGTTTTTGTGTTTTTGTGAAAGGGCATGCAGTGCAATTACCACATTTGAAATGGCCCACTACTGGCGGGAGACCTAGGCTCGTCAGTAACATGTTATCCTTGCGCAGTGGTTGCTGGGCTCTAACCAAGTGATCCTTAATGTTACGCCCGCGTTTGAAGGAGAACAAGGGAGCTTCATTGGTAATGTTGATTGAGGTTATGAGAGGCCAATGTTTTTAATCACTTAGTTATTTTGTTGCTTACTGGACAGAACGTGGTGACGCATGCAATGCGTGACATTGTCTTTGGGCTTTGCTTCTAGTAGAAATTCCTATGGGAGAACCAAGCCCTTTTCAGAGATCTTTTGACAAGGCGTCTGGGGTAGCCTCTGCTGATAAGCTTTTTACCTAGTGTGTCTGCTTCTCTTAGGTAATCCTCTTTGAGCTTGCAGTTTCTACGTATCCTCAAAATTGGCCAAAGGGAGGCCATCCCTAAGTGCTCTTGGGTGGGCACTCTTGTAATGAAGAAGGGTATTGCGTTCTGTCGGCTTCCTATAAAGTGTAGTATAGAGCCCGCCCTCCGCTGTTTTGACACTAACATCTAGGTAGTTTATCTCGGTATTGCTTGAGCTATAGGTAAACTTGAGGTCAGGTTGACAGTTGTTCAGCCAAGTCCCAAAAGCATCTAGTTCAGAAGTGCTACCTTGCCAGATCATGAAAACATCATCGATGTATCGATGCCAGCTCTTAATTCTACTATGGTATGGATTGATCTGGTTAAGGACAAATGATTTTTCGATGTCGTCCACAAAAGTATGGCAAAATTTGGGGCAAAAACTGCTCCCATAGAAGTACCTTTACACTGTTTATAGAATTTGTCATTGTACATAAAGTAATTTTGTGTCAAAGCTATCTCAAGGAGAGAGATGACAAATTCAGTAGGGACTTTATGTGGTCTTGGTCTGTTGTTAAGGTGGGTCTCAATAACTCTCGTGCCTCTATCCTGCGGAATGTTAGTGTACAGGGACTCTATGTCCAATGTGACCAGGAGATTACATGTGGGATCAAATTGTTCCTGTTCCACCAAATTAATAAAATGTGTAGTGTCCTTGACATAAGCTATGGTGTCTTGTACCAGGTCATGTATAAAGAAGTCCACATACCTTCCTAGTGGTTCAAGAATGGAACCACAACCCGAAAGGATTGGTCTACCTGGAGGGTTTTCCAGGTTTTTGTGAACTTTAGGCAGTGTATAAAGCACTGGCGTCCTGGGGTTTTGTTTATTAAGGTAGAGGAACTCATTAAGACTGAGGTAGCCTAGGTCTTCAGCTGCCTTTGTAATAGTCTGGATCTGATTTTTAACCTCCACAAGGGGGTTATGTCTCAGTAATTTATAGTGAGTAGTGTTATTTAGTTGGCGCATGATCTCGTTATCATACGTTGTTTTGTCCTGAATAGTGATTCCACCACCTTTATCACAGGGCTTTATAATGATGTGTCTACGTTTTCAGTTTGATAAGACTCTTCTTCTCTTCTAAACTGATATTGTAGGGGATAAAGTTACGTTGGTTTTAACTTATCCAGGTCTTTAAGTACTAAGTTCTCAAAGAAACTACTTCTGGGGGCAGGGCACCTGTGGGTGGATTAAAGGACGATTTAGGTCGTAGTCCTGTAGTGTCATTGTTAGACGGCGATTCCCTATGGAGAAAAAGGATTTTAATCTTATTTTCCTAAAAATTGGAAAATCTCTGTATGTATATTAAACCAATCTGGTTTTCAGTGGGGACATATGAGAGTCCTTTGCTCAGTAAAGAGACTTCAGTGGAAGAAAGTTGATGACTGGAGAGGTTGAAAATGGGGATCTGTTCTATATTGGTTGAGGAAAAATTATCCTCTAAACCAAGATCATTTAGTATTAGTAACCCCATTGATAAAATTTCCGTCGTGTCTGAGCGTTCTCCTGGGGAAAGTTGTACGTGGTTTTCTCTCCTCTCTCTGATTGGAATGGTTGGCCTCGTCCTAAAAAATTAGGGTTATTGGGGGCCGAACTGGGGCCCCAGTTCGGCCCCCAATAACCCTAATTTTTTAGGACGAGGCCAACCATTCCAATCAGAGAGAGGGAGAGAAAACCACGGTACAACTTTCCCCAGGAGAACGCCAGACACGACGGAAATTTTATCAATGGGGTTACCAATACTAAATGATCTTGGTTTAGAGGATAATTTTCCTCAACCAATATAGAACAGATCCCCATTTTCAACCTCTCCAGTCATCAACTTTCTTCCACTGAAGTCTCTTTACTGAGCAAAGGACTCTCATATGTCCCCACTGAAAACCAGATTGGTTTAATATACATACAGAGATTTTCCAATTTTTTAGGAAAATAAGATTAAAATCCTTTTTCTCCATAGGGAATCGCCGCCTAACAATGACACTACAGGACTACGACCTAAATCGTCCTTTAATCCACCCACAGGTGCCCTGCCCCCAGAAGTAGTTTCTTTGAGAACTTAGTACTTAAAGACCTGGATAAGTTAAAACCAACGTAACTTTATCCCCTACAATATCAGTTTAGAAGAGAAGAAGAGTCTTATCAAACTGAAAAACGTAGACCACATCATTATAAAGCCCTGTGATAAAGGTGGTGGAATCACTATTCAGGACAAAACAACGTATGATAACGAGATCATGCGCCAACTAAATAACACTACTCACTATAAATTACTGAGACATAACCCCCTTGTGGAGGTTAAAAATCAGATCCAGACTATTACAAAGGCAGCTGAAGACCTAGGCTACCTCAGTCATAATGAGTTCCTCTACCTTAATAAACAAAACCCCAGGACGCCAGTGCTTTATACACTGCCTAAAGTTCACAAAACCTGGAAACCCTCCAGGTAGACCAATCCTTTCGGGTTGTGGTTCCATTCTTGAACCACTAGGAAGGTATGTGGACTCTTTATACATGACCTGGTACAAGACACCATAGCTTATGTCAAGGACACTACACATTTTATTAATTTGGTGGAACAGGAACAATTTGATCCCACATGTAATCTCCTGGTCACATTGGACATAGAGTCCCTGTACACTAACATTCCGCAGGATAGAGGCACGAGAGTTATTGAGACCCACCTTAACAACAGACCAAGACCACATAAAGTCCCTACTGAATTTGTCATCTCTCTCCTTGAGATAGCTTTGACACAAAATTACTTTATGTACAATGACAAATTCTATAAACAGTGTAAAGGTACTTCTATGGGAGCAGTTTTTGCCCCAAATTTTGCCATACTTTTGTGGACGACATCGAAAAATCATTTGTCCTTAACCAGATCAATCCATACCATAGTAGAATTAAGAGCTGGCATCGATACATCGATGATGTTTTCATGATCTGGCAAGGTAGCACTTCTGAACTAGATGCTTTTGGGACTTGGCTGAACAACTGTCAACCTGACCTCAAGTTTACCTATAGCTCAAGCAATACCGAGATAAACTACCTAGATGTTAGTGTCAAAACAGCGGAGGGCGGGCTCTATACTACACTTTATAGGAAGCCGACAGAACGCAATACCCTTCTTCATTACAAGAGTGCCCACCCAAGAGCACTTAGGGATGGCCTCCCCTTTGGCCAATTTTTGAGGATACGTAGAAACTGCAAGCTCAAAGAGGATTACCTAAGAGAAGCAGACACACTAGGTAAAAACTTATCAGCAGAGGCTACCCCAGACGCCTTGTCAAAAGATCTCTGAAAAGGGCTTGGTTCTCCCATAGGAATTTCTACTAGAAGCAAAGCCCAAAGACAATGTCACGCATTGCATGCGTCACCACGTTCTGTCCAGTAAGCAACAAAATAACTAAAGTGATTAAAAACATTGGCCTCTCATAACCTCAATCAACATTACCAATGAAGCTCCCTTGTTCTCCTTCAAACGCGGGCGTAACATTAAGGATCACTTGGTTAGAGCCCAGCAACCACTGCGCAAGGATAACATGTTACTGACGAGCCTAGGTCTCCCGCCAGTAGTGGGCCATTTCAAATGTGGTAATTGCACTGCATGCCCTTTCACAAAAACACAAAAACTTTTGAATATGGCACAGTCACACATAAGCTGAATTTCTTCTCTAACTGTAATTCGGTAAATGTAATTTACTGTATCCAATGTCCTTGTAACCTCATTTATGTTGGCCAAACGACCCAGAAGGTGAAAACAAGAATAAGCCAACATAAAAGTAGAATACGTTGCCAAGTTATCACCGCACCGCTGGTCGAGCACTTCCTGGATAAAGGACATTCTGAACAAGACCTCCATTGGCAAGTAATTGACATTGTTCGCCCAGGCAACAGAGGTGGAGATCCTCTAGCGATCCTTAATAGACTTGAATGCAAATGGATGTTCAATTGCCGCTCCATTGAGAATGGACTAAATACGCTCGATGAATGGAACATGATTTTGTAATACCATGCTAGCTGCAATAAGTTCCAAAATGTATATAAGATGCCTGTAATTATCATGTACATAATCTTTTTCAACTGTCCTTCCCTTTCTTCCCAAATTCTCCAGTAGGTTCTTTTCTGGGCCCTTGGATGGGTTCCTGTCTTTTCTGTAATTAGCGGCAACCCCACTTGTGCTGTCACCAGCTTGCTGGTCATAATTGTTATGTATTTCCCAGCCCCTTTCGGTTTTTAATTTTAATTTTCCTCGCTGCACTCCCCTGTGCTCTAATATCTCTATCACTCACCCAATATGGCCGCTACCTTTAGCCAGCCTTTGCTTAGGATACACGCTAATTTGCATCATTGACTCTCTGCGCATGCGCGCTAGTCCACACGCGTTGTTTTATTCTGACTCAATTCCGGTGCTGGCAGCACTCGGATTCACTCCGCGACGGATGTGGAACCCTTGATCTCCGGACTCATCCCGGCTCAAGTAAGTACCTTGTGCCCGTGGCTCCCGAGTACACAGCACTGATTCCCTTGCCTAGCCTTGAACTACACCCTTCTCATTGCAGAATAACCCTTGGGTGCCGTCGACTTCCTTCCTCATTAACCGGCTGATTTACATCCTCCTTGTAAGTATTCCCCAGCCTAGCACTGTCCCTGAGCTCCCCTTGCCTGGGCTCCTACTCACAAAAACCCCTTTCTTTTTAGGATCCCTGTTTCGATCCTCCATCTACTCGCCTTGGGACTCCAGCCTCGCGGGTTTCAATCGCGTGTTGATAATTTCCCTTCGCCTAATTTACTAGGTCTGTACTTCCTTATTGTCCTGCATGCCGCAGATTAAGACACTTTCCTTCGTCGTGTACCGAGTTACCTTGTTTAATTTCGGACACTTCGCACACGTATGCATAGTCCTGGTCCCCTAATTAAGCATGCACTTATTAAATTGTTCCCTTCTTGCTTCTTTACCTGCCCTTCTGCGCCACCTTTACAAAGCAGTTTTCAGGCTAATGTTAATTCTATTATTGTTGCCTTGATTAATCGTCCAGTAAGATCATAGTTTAAACTCGCATTAATTGTGCTTCTGTTTTTAACACATGTATCGGGACACTTGGTCACTCCGTTATTTTTCTCTTTATAGATTCTAATTGCTCACACATCAGTCCTGATGATGATCTTTAATCATTAAGATCGAAACGCCGTCGATCTTACAACCAAAAACTCCTTCATTGTAATTGAGTAGTTTGGAGTTTTTAGCTTGTTGTCAATGCGATGTAATGTTTTAAATGTCACTAAGCACTTTCACTTCACGCACTTGCACTTTTTTGTGTGAGCACCAGAACTATTAAACGTTGAAAATTGAATGATACTCCATTTATGGTGTTAATAAATGTGATGTCATTCTGCACCCTGTGTCCTGGCATATATTGCTTAATGAGTCCTGTTTGGACTACTATTGAAAGTAATTGTTTTGATTAACTCTGCATTCATTTACAGTAGCCCAGGCTACACGAGGACTCTTGAAGCCTCCCTGAGACCACTGTTCTCCTTAACCATATTACCACCCCTGGTCTTACTACGGGGTTACCCTTGTTTTTTATACATGTAGTACTTTTAGTAACATTATTGAACAGGAATAGTGTATTGAAAAATAAAAGATGAGAACATGTTGTCTGTATATGAATTAGAAAGAAGTAATACTTGTTAGGTATATATTGGGAAGTGTTTGTCAAAGTGTTTTTTTACTTATATGACCACTTTGCAAATGCTTAGATGGTGAGATAAAGTTTTTGTGCTTGCACATAGCTATATATACGGTGATACTTTTGAGTTTGCTTAAAGATGCAGAGAGGTATATATTTTGGGAAAGATGGCTTGAAGGTGTACATCTATTAAGAAACTGCATATATGTTTACATGGTGATCTATGTTTAGTAAGGCTGATGAAAAATTCATGTATATGGTGTGGGTTGTGTTTTTCTTTAAACATGCTTTGTTTAAAATTGAGAAGGATTAATAGTGCAGAATGCCTCCAGAGTTCTTGTGCTAGGCTAGCTTCATTTCGAGTATAACTTTCGTTTGAGATTTGCTGAATAGATGTTTAAGAAGCAGAAGTATTTGAGAAATGATGTAGGTATGTCATTTACGAAAGGTTTTGTGCCTTGAAAAATTTCAAAATGTTGTTTTCCGTTTTAAAAACTTACTGATGCATGTGCACGCTCAGTAGCAGAGCAATGTATGTTTCTAGAGGGCCATGTATGCAATTATATATCAAGTTTTATACCCAGATTTCCCTCACACATAGCTCATAAAAAAGCATGTATACAGTAAACAGGTTGTTTGATAGTGACAGAAGGAGATAACCAATGATTCAGACATATTGTGACAATTGTTATGTATCTAACAGCAATGAAGGTACTTTCTCAGTCACTCAGGCAGTATTTAGGCAGACATGGAATCACCCAGCCACTACTCAGGCAGTCATCAAATCAGTGATTTGCTATCCATGGAGTTAGTCAATTATCCAGAAACTATACATGTACTCTTGCAATCAGGCAGGCAAAAAGTTTGTAGTTATTGAAGTATGCATGCACTACTATTTATACATTCATCTAATCACCTAGCTACTATCTAATGACTTATGCATTTAACAAGGCTGTAACTATGCAATCATTATAACATTTGCGCAGAACCTACGCAGCCATCCAAATGGCCACTTACAACCCATGCAGTCTTTCAAATACTGAGGCATACTCGTGCACTGATAAAATTCTCAGGGTCTACTCATGTAATTAAGTAGTGAGTACCATTGAAGTAAACCTATCACCCATCCAGTACCAACGCAGTCATTTAATTTCTGATCCAATAGTCTTACACTAATACAATCACTCCAGCAGAATACTTACTTTCATCCAATCTCTCAAACTTTAACAATCAAATTATGCAGTCACTCAGACACTAGTCATGCTCTCATCTAATTAGGTAGGCAATACTGATGCACTTATTCAATTCTGGCGGGCACTACCCATGTAGTTATGTAAGCATTCAGGTACTACCTGTTCACTCAACCAAAAAGACATGGGCTGCATCCAATCACTGAAACACTATTCATCCACTCATCCAATAGGCTAGGTGCTATGCATGGGCTTAAAAAATGATGTATGCACTATCCTTGCACTGCATAAATCACCTATATACTATGTATGTACTCTTGCATTCATCCAGGCACTAGAGTTGCACACATCACATTTAATCATCCTACCTGTATCTATGCAGGTAATGAATAATTGAAGCATTAGTCACACACTTGTCAAATCATTTAGGCTTTACTTATGCACTAATATAAACACCCAGATACTAGTGGTATACCAATGCAGGCAGTAAGTATGCAAATATGGAATGACCCATGGAGTTATGACATAGTCAGGGAATCATCTAGGCACTACTTGTATCCTCTGGGAATCACCTAGGCACTACCTATGCACTCATTCAATCATCCAGGGAGTATTGATGTATTCAACCACAAACCCATGTATTTACAAATTTCACTGAGGAATATGCTAAATAGCATTGGTACATGGCCCTGTAGGGTTTTTGCATGCGTAAACAGGTCGTAAATCTGGCCCAATGTTATCAAATGAAGAATGGTAGTCCTGTAGCAAAAGAGGTGATGGTATCTAGAAATGGAGAAGAAGGTATTGCAGAAGAGGCATGAGGAAGGCATAGTCAGGGAAAGGTATACAAATGGAATTGTAGAAGTGTTTCTAGTATTACACAGTAATCCATTGATATATTAGGAAAATTACTAAGTATCTTTCCAAGGTGAAGTTTAAAACACAAAATAAGGTATACCACGCAACAATGCAAACTTAAGGTAGGAGACTGTATTATGTGAACTTCTGCTTTATGTTTAGGAGAAATAAATAGAGCTCTTTTGCATGTTAGTTAACCCTGGGCGTAGGACTACGCTACGCTTGCGTAGTTTGCGCAACTACGCGCTACGCAAATTGCATGTAGCACAGTGCAAAAACGCGTAGCGGGCATTTTTTGCTTGCTCGTGGTCCTCAACGTCAAGTTGGCGACCGCGAGTGAGCAAAATGACATCCCGGTGAGACTTTTTCCTCATTAGCGATCAGCAACATCAAGTTGCCGATCGCGAGCATGGAAAATAAACCTCCCGGCAAGATTCTCAACGTGGGGAGGTCAGGTTTCTCATTGTGAGTGGTCGCGTATGCTTGCGACCGCTCGAGAAGAGAAACTACCAGTCCGCGTTGAGAAAACTGCTGCTCGAGTACAAATCTACTCGAGCGGCAGAAAACGACCGCTTGCACTGTGCAAGATGCCGTTTGCAATGATTGCACAGTGCGGACAAGCATCCGGCACTGTGCAATCAGTGCGAACAGCATTTTCCCTACCGCACTACGCAGTTCGCGAAGCTACGCGTATCTTGCGTAGTGCAAAGTGCACTTCGCGTAGCTACGCGTAGCGCGACTAAGCGAACTACGCCCAGGGTTAATGTTAGTGTGGCAGATGTAGAAAAGGTTTCTAGTGATGTGCAGTTTCGTTTCCTTGGCCCTGACCAGGATTCTAGGGAAAATGAAGAGTTGTTAAGAGGAGGAGTTGCAGAACAATAGATATAAATTACAGTTGATAGTTTTAAAAGAGAGATTACAAAATTTAATAGAAAGATCTGTAAAAAGCAGAGTATGTTTGTATATGTTGTTGATGTACTTACTAGAAGATTTGAACACGGACTGTTGACTTATTTAAAAAGTGAAAAAGTAAATTATGATAACTGGCAAAAGTTAGCTGTGTATTTTTTTGTACAGGGATGATTTGACTTGTGTATATGGCAAGTTATATGTAAGTAGTGTTACAATAAATTGGAAGATAATAAAATGAACAACAGATAGATATTAGATGCCATTTTGTAAGATAATAAAATGCCTGCTAATGTAGAAAAACTTTGAATGTCAAAAATAAAAAAACAAATCAACATTTATTATTCTTTCCAGCATTGCGAAGGGCCGTTATGGAGTGCTCTCCAGCACTGGCTACAACTCCACAATCCATGCAGTATGATGCCATCGGGGAAAACTGGGGAGACAAATGTTGAAGTCGAGATTGAGCTTTTGAATGGACTCTCTGCTTTGGTGTTGTTGTGCTACTATTAAAGTCGAGGGTCCTTCAGCTTTGCATTGCCTTCTTGCTGCTCACTTGAACTCCTCTTATGAAATGTGCAAACAAGATAAAAGGGGGAAAAAACACAATGTATGATTTTTGGCAGCATTTTGAATACCTGTAACACACTGCTCACCAGCACTAATTACAACACTACAGTCCATGCAGTACATGGCCATTCTTGACAACTCAGGAGCCATATCTGCTGCTGTAGTCTGCTCCTCAGAAGGGAGTTTCTGTCCAGGAATTGTTGCTGCTGCCACTGAAGTAGATGATCCTCCAGCTCATTCTGCTTTTGATGGTATAACATGGATGTTGTCCCACATGAATATTTTTTGTTCGTCCCTTTAGAGAGGGTCTTGTCAGCCATTGTGCATTGCACTAGTTTTGCAGCAGTTCTTGACTCCCCATAGTTTAAGGTTTGTTTGGAAGTTATGTTGTGTTCGTGTGTTTAGATGTTGAAGGTTATTTTTGAGACTGTTGTTTTTTTTAAAATAAGTTGTTAAAATAAAGTTAAACCAATATGTTACTAAACAGCTAGACTCAAACTTTGTGTAAAATATGTCTATATATCTCTTTTACACTTTTGTATTTGTATTCATGGCTATTAACATGGTTGTGACCTCCGGTGTTGCTGTGAAGAAAGAAATTGCATTTTTGATGTAGTTATTTCAACAAATGAATACAAAGGGGTAAGTTATATTAGTATCTTACTAAATAGCTACACTAAAACTTTATCTCATATATGTCTAGATATGTTTTACACTTTGTCAAAAACAACAGGTATTTGCAGTCTGTCCTTGGTAATGTCACTCATAGAATCATGCAGGCACTACATATGCAATCATCAAGGACGTCCTTTCTGCATCACTCTGCAAACGTGCCCCCTGGCATAGTACTAGTTGGGGAATAAAGTTGTCTTGGATGCTAAAGGAACTTGGGGACCAAAAAGCCCTCCTGGTAATTTTTTATAAGTCCTACTCAGCGGTATTTCTGAGAGTTGGTCAGAGGCCCTGCCCCCTTTCCACAGCATTCTGCAATGACCAATGCTACTTAAAAAGCCATGGAAATTCACTGGAAAATCAAAGGTTATAGGTATGGTATAGTGAGGAATTAGCATTTAAAAAATCTTAGAAATTCACTGAAAAAACAAAGGTTATAGGGCTGTTATAGTTAGGAAATAGCATTTTAAAAAACCTTGGATATTCACTGAAAAAAAACAAAGGTTACAGGGACGTTATAGTTCGGAAATAGAATTTTAAAAAACCTTGGATATTCACTGAAAAAACCGAAGGTTGTAGGGACGTTATAGTTAGGCTGACATTTCACTTTTAAAAAATCAGAGAAATTCAGCATCTATAGTTAGCTGATCTGACTATAACTTGTGCCCCTGCAATGATCTGCTTATGACCTCACATATTACATCACACATGACATGGTCAGTGACATCACTGATGACATCACCGGTATAGAGGCGTGTAAACAATTTCTCCAGACCAGACATATTAGATTCAAAGCTCATACCACCATGGTTCTGGAGATGATTGAATTTTGCCTCACTAACAACATCTTTATGTTTGATGGAACCCTGTATAAACAAATTACTGGGACCGCGATGGGGACGTGCTTTGCCCCTAGTTTCGCTAACCTGTTCTTGGGCAAGTGGGAGGAAGAAATCCTCATGGATAATTCCAACTTTCCAGAGGTAGAGCAAGTTGTACTATGGCTCCGCTACATTGACGACATCTTCATGGTGTGGAAGGGCAATGAAATAGAGGCCATTGATTTCATCAATAAACTTAATGTCAACAATTACATCACACCCACAAGTACCATCAGTAGAAATTCAGTGGAATTTCTTGACATTGAGGTTGAAGTCATTGGGGACACCATACAAACCAAACTCTTTCATAAAGATACAGCAGGCAACACCCTGCTTCATGCCCTCAGCAGCCACCCTGACCCCTTAAAATGGAGCATACCCTTTGGGGAACTGCTGAGGGCAAAACGCAACTGCAGCACTGATATAGATTTCAAAGAGGAAATGTCTACCATGATTGAAAGGTTTAAAACCAGGGGGTACCCACAGTGGGTACTCAACAAAGCTATCAAAAAAGTGGAGCAAATATAAAGAAAAGACACATTGCACCCCAGAGTAGATAGCGAAATAGATACATATGATCAAGAAAACAACACCAGGATCATACTAACATACAATAGAAATGCCAATAACATCAGACGCATCCTCTCACAACACTGGGACATTCTTAAAAGTGACCCCAACATTGGTCCCCTCATCAGTGAAAAACCCAGCATCACCTACAGGAAAGGCTACAGTCTTAGAGACAAACTGGTACACAGTGATATTACAATCTATAGTACTATGAAAAATCAAGGGTTGAGCCGGTTTTTTCCGTGTGGGCACTGCAAGGCCTGCAAAAACAGCTATATGAAAAAAGAATTCCCCGGAGGGGGAGGGAAAATGAAAGTTATCACCCAGTTCCTCACATGTGGTACCCCTTTTGTTGTATACTGTCTGGAATGCCCATGTAAACTGAAATACATTGGCAGTACCATCCATGCTGCCAAGAAAAGCATACTGGAACACATGAGAGCGATTACCAATAAAGACCAGCAATATCCGGTGGCATGTCATTTCCAACAACATCATTTCTCAAACAGTGCCCTGCTTAGCTATTTTGTGATATAACATTTCCCCAGACCTACTAGAGGGGGAGATAGAGCACTGAAACTTAGACAGCGCGAATCTATGTACATAATCGATCTTCAGACCAAAAGCCCTCGTGGTTTGAACCTTGATGAGGAGCTACGAATACATCTGTATGTGGCTTGAACATCTTCCCCTTCAGATTCCCCTTCAGCTTCTTAGGGATTATATTGATGCATATGTTTGCTTTAATTCTGTAACATGACTCTGTCACGCATTTCTGTTCTTAACCCATTTTTCTCCCTTTTTCACTGCAGGAGGAAAGGAAGGGGCCCACACTACTTCGGTAGTTCACTCTCACGGGTTCCCTAACCTTTTTTCCAGAGGCACATGGCGACGCTGAATCACGTCAGTCAAGATCATACACCTGTGGTTTGATTCTCAGTTTTTTCTTGTACCAGTCTCTTTTCTTTGTTTTGTTATTACATTGACATATGGGCACTGTCCCTGTACAGCCGTGTAAACAACATATAACAATTTTGGATATCTGAAACCTAGTTGAGGATGTGCATCAATTGGGCACTTGACCATTATCCCAACACGGGTTATTACATATGAGTGTATTCATAGGTACTGTATAAGATATATATTTGTGGGTCCCTTTAACCCTTCCAGTGACACTGGCCCCTTGTTCCTTTGGGCACCGATGTTAAAAGCAAAACGACAATCGTGAACATTACCTGTGCCATCTTGTCTGGTGGAATTCTATGTGCACATAAGTTGCAGTCATTTTAATCTATCACAGCCATTTTGTACTCTGTTGGTCACCTTTGTTTCACCCTGCCCTTACTAGCATCCCTCTGACCCCCTGACCGACCTGGTACATGTGCTGGGGGCTATAAACTCTATTTGCAGCAACAAACCTCAGCGCCACTTGCTGCCACAAACTCGTTTTTCCTCTCATCTCTGTTTTCAGGCAAACCTTTGGACACTACCCCTCACTGCACCTAGTTACACAAACAGGTTCCAAACACCAAAAAGACTCTTGCAACATGATTTATTGCACTGCAAACAGCAAGACTTGTTGTTACCAACAATGGGACCTGTTTTTATCAACAGAACGGACTCTTAGATCTGGCCGGTCTCACATGTTTTAGACCCTGAAGCATGGTCCAGCTGCAAGATAAGATTGTCTGTTTGACCTGGGTGGGAAGAGAATTACTGTTGGGCTTGTGTGACAACCTGCCCGGGCGGGGACCCCAAGCTTGTGTAACCATGTTGATGAAACCAATGCATTGTGTCAAACCTGTATAAAAGGAAGAACCAAAGGAGTTATCAGCAGAACACCTCCCTCAGACATCCCGGTGTCTGCAGTTGACGTGATCTCCTCATGAGAAATAAACCTTTTTCTTGTCTTCCAGTTTCCAGCGCTTGCCTCATTATTTTGATAGCGAACCCAAAGTGAATTAGAGGTGGAACCCTGCACCGGGCAGCATTGAGGGTCTTAGAAGACTCGCTGCCTTTCACAAATTGGCGCCCAAACGTAGGGGCCCATCAGCGACACGTGGGTCCGGTAGAGAGGTCCTAACGACGGTGTGAACGACTAAACGATTGGGGTATACCTGCCTGAGAAGACCCTTGTCTGGCTGCCGATCGACTGAACTTCACCGGTTCCGAACGGACCTCTCTCGAGTGACCTGCGGTCCTGACTGGGACCTTAGAGGAACGCCGCATTGATTGTTGGAGTGAGAGGACAACCAGGCACTGGAAGGGGAAGACGAAGAACCGTCCATACGGTCCGGGTAAGGTCGTGAAAAATGACTTAAATTGATTGATTGATTGAATAGTTTGATTGAAATACTAGTATTCCTTTTTGATATTGAGTTATTGGCGACATTTCCCTGCTTGCAAACAACGAAGAATAGGAATATTCTCTCTCTTTGCAGGCAGCGAAGGACAGGTAGTGCAGACTTTTTGTCTAAATTGATTGATTGAGATATTCATTTTTGACCGATAAATACGTCATGCCTGTTTTCTCTAGATTGTTTGATTATAATTGTTTTGGACCAGACCGTTCGTTAGAGGTCAGTCAGCCGGCACCGCCGGAAGGCACCCCTAACAAGGACATGTACGTAAAGTATGGATTAGCCACCGTAGCTTATAGCAAACTATGGCATAAATACACTAGGAAGGACCGGGTAAATCAGTGGCCACTGACGGGATCTTTCGATCCCGCTAAAATAGAAACGTTAGAATTAGCTCTCCACAAAAAGAAAACTAGACCAGCCATGTTTGACAGTTTTGGTTTATGGCGAAAAGAGGCAGCTCAAAGAAAGAAAAGGGATGAAGCTAGACAAGATAAAGAAACGCGAAAATCAGCTTACCAAGCCTGTAAAAGATTAGAAGAAAAACTAAAAGAAAAGGAAATCGATAAAAAGGAACAGGAATCAAAAATATCAGGTCAATGCCCTGTTAGAACGCCCTCGACTCTTTACCCCAAGTTACCAGCAAAACAAAGGGTAGATGATGATTTATTGTTAGGTCCCCCAATCATATACATGCCACCCCCTTACGCCCCTACTCATCCCGTAGTACAACACCAGGACCACCAAAGTATAGCCGGAGGTGGCACGATCGCCTCAGTCTCCACCGCCTCTGCTCCCACCGAGTCACCCACACCAAATGCCTCATCAAAGGATACAGTAGTAGAGGTAGGATCAAAAGAAAAAGGAGCGCCCAGGGTCCCGCGATTAAGTAAAAATGAGCGAGCAGGCATTGATAAAATAGTTAAATCCCTCATAGATAGGAAGGAGACAGAAGAGTATGTAACTGACATATGCAACTCCTATGTTGAAAACCGCAAACGATACATTATTGTACGTCTCTGTTACCACACTCTTACTGCATATGAAGAGAAGTACCAAGATGTACGGCCCGAGCGGCTAGTGGCTCTCTATAGGAAGGTAGACACCGGAGATGAAGGCGACAACGATGTTACAGAACTCTTTTCATCCACACTGGAGGTATTCCGTCACCTCGTGGAACAAGGACGGATAGATAAGGACAGGACATCTAAGATAGCAGGACCCCCGGTGGAAAAACAAGATAGCATGATGCCGATAAAAGAAGCTGCCCCTTATTGGGTACCTCCTAGAGGACAAGGGACTCATGACGATATGAACCATCAAGACGCTAGAGGAAGGGTGGTCTACAATTGGGTGTATCAACCATGGGACAGACAGGACATTTTGACGTTCCGTAAAATCTTTACCGGATTTACGAAAGAACCCCACCGCCTTTTACACCGAGCTAGGTACCGCTCTGGAATCAACAATAATGACACTTGCCGACATAGACTTGTTCTTCGGGTTATGTTTGCCAGCAGATGTGTGGAAACAGATTAGGAAAATAGACCATACCGAACTGCTTGGTCATACCTGGGAACAACTCAACACACTAGATAAACAGCGGAACCCTGGTCAAAAACCGGTTAAAGCAATATTGGACCTCCCTGACAAAATAGTGCAGAAAGTGAAAACGCTGATCCCAGAGAAAAGATAGACTGGTCCATAGTAACCGTGTGCCGCCAAAAACCACAAGAGGATGTCTCAGAGTATTTCTCCAGATTTGAAACGGTGTTCTCCGATTACAGTGGACAAGACATTTCCACCGCAACCGGACACCACTTATTTGTGCAGAACTATGTCAAAGGACTACTGCCAGATGTATCCCAGAAATTACAAGCCAGCAAAAGTAGTTGGGCAGCATCTAAACCGGCGGCCATTCTCCAAATGGCCCAGTACTATGAGCATCAGAGAACCGAAAATGACAGGGCTACAGAAAGGAAAAAGAAGGACTTGAAGGAAAGGGTAATGGTAGCACAACTCCAGGGGGCGAATACAGGAAGGGAGCAATATAGGGGAGGATACCAGCAGAATACCCCTAGAGTACAGCCACTAGAAACAATTCATCGACATCATATGTAGGACGCCAAGACCTAGGACAGGATCAATGTGCATTTTGCAAAGAATATGGACACTGGAAAACCCAATGCCAGGCTTTGTTAGGAGCTGGTAGGGGCAGAGGGGCGAGGAAATAGCAAGTGGACAGAGAGGAAGAGGACGTGGGAGAGGGTACGCGAGTGAAGCAAGCGAGGAAAGGCCAGGAAGAGTGAACACATTTGACCATCCCAAACAGAATCAGTACCAACAGACAGATTATGACAATACGTACGACTTTGCATAGGACAGCCAGGGGCAAGGGAGGGATCCAGTCGAGCTCTATGTTGATCAGCAAGGCCCTTATGTTACCGCTGAGGTCCTGGGCACAAAGTCGCCATTTCTGGTAGACATGGGAGCAACACGTAGTGCACTATCCAAACGACTGAATCCAAGGGCACCCTTGTCAGGCTCACATGTGACCTCAATAGGATTTGACGGTACGCCCTCCACCAACCCTTTGTCCCGACCGATCCCTTTCAACCTTGACAACAATAGCATCGAAACGACATTCCTCCTCTCTTCCAACACCCCAGACGCCATTATGGGTCTCGACCTTTTGAAACACTTCCATGCGACTATCAGATGCTCACCAGACGGAGTGCGTGTCGTCCTGTATGACAACCCCCAGCGCCATAGAGAGAACCCTTCTCAGCACATGTTTCCCATCTCCGAGACTGACGCATCCCTACTGGACACTTTGCCATCACACTTATGGGCTAGGGCTGATTCAGACGTAGGACGAATGATGATTGACCCAGTACACGTAACAATACGACAGGACGCAACCCTACCGAAAGTACCGCAGTACAAAATATCGCCAGAGGTTCAGAAGGCACTGACAGAGATCATACACTCTTTGGTAGAGGCAGGGGTGGTAGAGGAAGTAGTGAGCAACGTTTGTAACAGTCCCATACTACCGATTGTAAAGAGACGGGGAGAGGGAGACGGAAAAGCCTACCGCTTCATCATTGACCTGCGGGAGATAAACAAAATCGTAGTGCCACAATACCCAGTAGTTTCCGACATCACGACAATTTTGACTTTAATCCCCTCCACTGCCACCACCTTCACTGTAATTGACCTCAAAAACGCATTCTTTTCCATACCTATACACCGACAGCCAATATGCCTTCGGGGTGGTTCACCATTTTGGGATCTTATGGAAAGAAAGAGGGTTCCTGACTTCACACGGTACACCCATCCTGCATGGAGAATTAGTCTCCGCCTTGACGCAAGCAGTCCTCCTCCCCAAGAAGTTAGCAGTGATAAAATGGCAAGCATATAGGAAAGTGACTGATCTCATTGGACAGGGAAATGCACTAGCAGACATTACTGCCCGAGCCACGGCAGGAGACAGAACTACGACACGAATGTATGTGACCAGGTCACAAGCTGAACGATGGACTGACGCTAGGACCACTGTAAGGGACATACAGACTACAGGCACACAAGACGAATTGACCGAGTGGGAAAAGGTGGGACTAAAAGACGAGGAAGATTGCTGGAGAACTAAAGACGGAAATAAATGGCTGTTACCCAATGCCTACCTCATCCCCATATTGACCATGGCACTTTTACCAGCACACATAGGCTCCACCCCATGATTGAACTAATCACCAGAGTATGGCATAACGTCAAGATAGCAGAATCTGCAAAACACCTAGTACAACAATGTATAGTCTGCCTACAACACAACCCAGGGAAGGGGACAGTAGTACCACGGGGAGGGTTTGGAGTCCCTGACCACCCCTTTGGAATCCTTCAAATGGATTACATTCAACTAGAGAGATGCCTTGGTCTAAAATATGTCCTGGTGGTTGTGTGCGCTTTTAGCAAATGGGTGGAGGCATATCCGACCCGCGACAATACCGTCTTAGCCACTGCAAAAGTATTGCTGAAAGAATTCTTCCCCTGATACGGCCTTTGCAGAATTTTATGGAGCGACAACGGCCCCCACTTCGTAGCCGAGGTGATACAGAACATACTGAGAGGGTTGGGGGTAAAACAAAAGTTCCATGCCGTCTTCCACCCCCAATCAGCGGACCTGGTAGAGAGACACAATGCAACGTTGAAACTAAAACTAGCCAAAATAGTTGCCACAACCGGGTTGAAATGGCCCGACGCCCTCCCATCGGCATTGTTATCGATGCGCTCCACCCCAACCAAACACCGACTGACCCCGTATGAGGTGGTCTTCGGCAGGCCTATGAGCATTTGGGCGGCACCAAGACCCACCTCCATTAACGATGTCCCGAACATATTAATGTCGGATTACTTGCATAAATTGACAAACAAGCTAACAATTATCCACCAACAGGTGCAGCAAGCCTTGCCTGACGTATCCAGGGGCCCGGGACATGAAATAAAGCCAGGCGACCATGTATTGATTCGCAACTTCCAAAGAACGAAGAATCTGGAGCCTAGGTGGACGGGCCCCTGGCAAGTCCTGATCACCACCCGAACTGCCCTCCGAGTGGAAGGAAAACGAAACTGGCTGCACGATCATTGCAAACGAGTCCCTCCAACCCTGGCAACCTGTGAAGGGGTGGAGGTGCAAGAGGAAGTACTCGCGAGAGACCGACCAGCTCTGAGTTGCTACCCACAAGAAGACACCCTCGAACTATCAGAATTTCCCGACCCCACGGTGCCATCCAGGAAAGGGTACAACCTAAGATCGACGAAAGGAGGGAGCTCCAACGACCAAGCCACTAACTAAGTCAAGGTCTCAGATCAGTAGCACAGTCAAACAACGCTACCAGGAAAGCGCCAGACAAAAGTCTGTGGTCCTAACAGTTGTTGAGCTCCTCGAAGATGATGGAAGAAACTGAACACCTGCAAAACCACCGCAAAGACACCAAGACTGCTAACCTGCACAGCACAAAGACAATTGCACTTGTAGCCGCATTTCTCACCTGTCTCCTGCTAATGGTCGCACTCTGGATCATTGAAGAGAATGCACCTGCATACAGAAAATTGTCACCCACCATGCAACCAACCACCAAGAAAGAACACTACCTGGTATTACTACCGCCACATCTCCGAGAACGACTCAAAGAATTCTGGAATAATTCTTTTGTGCAGATGTTGCACCAGCACAATCTTGCCACCAATGCTACCAATTGTTGGGTCTGTGGGCTGTTACCACATGCCACTGAACATTCCATCCCTTTCATCCCTTCGCCCTTTTCTATTCACGGATCTTGCCTTGCCTGGATGATGCTCCTACAAGAAAGTTACAAAGACAATGCCACTTCCGACGGAACAATCGCCCAGTTCTACAACGAGTTCTGGCTAAACAAAACAGGAAGGACAGCCGCCCCCTTCTGCCCTCACACCTTCAATGCGACATTCCAGATTAATGTCCCCTCCAAAGAACGAGTGGAAATGCAAGTGTTCAATAATCCTAACAGAGCCACATTTTCCTACCTGAAGAAAAGAACTGCTGCAACACTGACTGTGGCCCTATCTGTGGTGAACGTCTCTGGCCTTGTATGCATTGAAGGCCGTGGGACTAAGAATGTGGGTCACAGCACCTGTAGCATTGTAAGGACTTTGAACACTGCCAACCCCCAGCGCTTTTTGCATCACCCAATATGTACTTTGTTTGTGGAACCAAAGCCTACACCTGGCTCCCAAGAAACTGGGGGGCACGTGCTACATCGCCTTTGTTTTGCCACCAACCTACACAGCCCCTGCAGAGCATCATCGAGAAAAGCATTCTAAAGATATTGATCAAGCAGACTCTGCCTCATCACAGTTCCTCGACGCAGCAAAAGGGCTCGTCCCGCTATGGGGTCCGATGGCAAACAGCCGAGCCATCAGACATCTGTCCCAAGCGGTAGAGACCGCCCTGAACGTCACTGCTGGCATCCTCACCAACAACACTGCTGAGCTCCAAGCGATCCGTCTGGTTACCCTGCAAAATCGCATGGTCCTGGACATGGTACTAGCGGACCGTGGAGGAGCATGCCGCATCATCGGTGCCAGCTGCTGTGTATACATTCCTGATAATTCAAATTCTGTCTATGAAGCAATCGAACATCTCCATAGACTATCTCCAGAAATTCATCAAGGATCAGAGACTTGGACAATTGGAAGTTGGCTTTGGGGCATCTTGAAGGAGTGGGGTTGGAAAATATCAATGATTCTCTTGGTCCCAGTATTGACAATATGTGGTTGTTGTTTGGGTATACACTGTATACCACCTTTGTGTTCTCTTTGCATAACTACCTTGCACCCTAAGACTATGGACACTCAGCTAACAAAAATGAGAGTAATGTATGATCAAGAGATACAGGACATTATAGAGATCGAAATAGACTAACAAGCTGGCTAGTTATGTTCAAAGGGGCCACTGTTAAAAGCAAAACGACAATCGTGAACATTACCTGCGCCATCTTGTCTGGTGGAATTCTATGTGCACATAAGTTGCAGTCATTTTAATCTATCACAGCCATTTTGTACTCTGTTGGTCACCTTTGTTTCACCCTGCCCTTATTAGCATCCCTCTGACCCTCTGACCGACCTGGTATGTGTGCTGGGGGCTATAAACTCTATTTGCCGCAACAAACCTCAGCGCCACTTGCTGCCACAAACTCGTTGTTCCTCTCATCTCTGTTTTCAGGCAAACCTTTGGACACTCTACCCCTCACTGCACCTAGTTACACAAACAGGTTCCAAACACCAAAAAGACTCTTGCAACATGATTTATTGCACTGCAAACAGCAAGACTTGTTGTTACCAACAATGGGACCTGTTTTTATCAACAGAACGGACTCTTAGATCTGGCCGGTCTCACATGTTTTAGACCCTGAAGCAAGGTCCAGCTGCAAGATAAGATTGTCTGTTTGACCTGGGTGGGAAGAGAATTACTGTTGGGCTTGTGTGACAACCTGCCCGGGCGGGGACCCCAAGCTTGTGTAACCATGTTGATGAAACCAATGCATTGTGTCAAACATGTATAAAAGGAAGAGCCAAAGGAGTTATCAGCAGAACACCTCCCTCAGACATCCCGGTGTCTGCAGTTGACGTGATCTCCTCATGAGAAATAAACCTTTTTCTTGTCTTCCAGTTTCCAGCGCTTGCCTCATTATTTTGATAGCGAACCCAAAGTGAATTAGAGGTGGAACCCTGCACCGGGCAGCATTGAGGGTCTTAGAAGACTCGCTGCCTTTCACAAATTGGCGCCCAAACGTAGGGGCCCATCAGCGACACGTGGGTCCGGTAGAGAGGTCCTAACGACGGTGTGAACGACTAAACGATTGGGGTATACCTGCCTGAGAAGACCCTTGTCTGGCTGCCGATCGACTGAACTTCACCGGTTCCGAACGGACCTCTCTCGAGTGACCTGCGGTCCTGACTGGGACCTTAGAGGAACGCCGCATTGATTGTTGGAGTGAGAGGACAACCAGGCGCTGGAAGGGGAAGACGAAGAACCGTCCATACATTCCGGGTAAGGTCGTGAAAAAACGACTTAAATTGATTGATTGATTGAATAGTTTGATTGAAATACTAGTATTCCTTTTTTGATATTGAGTTATTGGCGACATTTCCCTGCTTGCAAACAACGAAGAATAGGAATATTCTCTCTCTTTGCAGGCAGCAAAGGACAGGTAGTGCAGACTTTTTGTCTAAATTGATTGATTGAGATATTCATTTTTGACCGATAAATACGTCATGCCTGTTTTCTCTAGATTGTTTGATTATAATTGTTTTGGACCAGACCGTTCGTTAGAGGTCAGTCAGCCGGCACCGCCGGAAGGCACCCCTAACAAGGACATGTACGTAAAGTATGGATTAGCCACCGTAGCTTATAGCAAACTATGGCATAAATACACTAGGAAGGACCGGGTAAATCAGTGGCCACTGACGGGATCTTTCGATCCCGCTAAAATAGAAACGTTAGAATTAGCTCTCCACAAAAAGAAAACTAGACCAGCCATGTTTGACAGTTTTGGTTTAATGCGAAAAGAGGCAGCTCAAAGAAAGAAAAGGGACGAAGCTAGACAAGATAAAGAAACGCGAAAATCAGCTTACCAAGCCTGTAAAAGATTAGAAGAAAAACTAAAAGAAAAGGAAATCGATAAAAAGGAACAGGAATCAAAAATATCAGGTCAATGCCCTGTTAGAACGCCCTCGACTCTTTACCCCAAGTTACCAGCAAAACAAAGGGTAGATGATGATTTATTGTTAGGTCCGCCAATCATATACATGCCACCCCCTTACGCCCCTACTCATCCCGTAGTACAACACCAGGACCACCAAAGTATAGCCGGAGGTGGCACGATCGCCTCAGTCTCCACCGCCTCTGCTCCCACCGAGTCACCCACACCAAATGCCTCATCAAAGGATACAGTAGTAGAGGTAGGATCAAAAGAAAAAGGAGCGCCCAGGGTCCCGCGATTAAGTAAAAATGAGCGAGCAGGCATTGATAAAATAGTTAAATCCCTCATAGATAGGAAGGAGACAGAAGAGTATGTAACTGACATATGCAACTCCTATGTTGAAAACCGCAAACGATACATTATTGTACGTCTCTGTTACCACACTCTTACTGCATATGAAGAGAAGTACCAAGATGTAGGGCCCGAGCGGCTAGTGGCTCTCTATAGGAAGGTAGACACCGGAGATGAAGGCGACAACGATGTTACAGAACTCTTTTCATCCACACTGGAGGTATTCCGTCACCTCGTGGAACAAGGACGGATAGATAAGGACAGGACATCTAAGATAGCAGGACCCCCGGGGAAAAACAAGATAGCATGATGCCGATAAAAGAAGCTGCCCCTTATTGGGTACCTCCTAGAGGACAAGGGACTCATGACGATATGAACCATCAAGACGCTAGAGGAAGGGTGGTCTACAATTGGGTGTATCAACCATGGGACAGACAGGACATTTTGACGTTCCGTAAAATCTTTACCGGATTTACGAAAGAACCCCACCGCCTTTTACACCGAGCTAGGTACCGCTCTGGGATCAACAATAATGACACTTGCCGACATAGACTTGTTCTTCGGGTTATGTTTGCCAGCAGATGTGTGGAAACAGATTAGGAAAATAGACCATACCGAACTGCTTGGTCATACCTGGGAACAACTCAACACACTAGATAAACAGCGGAACCCTGGTCAAAAACCGGTTAAAGCAATATTGGACCTCCCTGACAAAATAGTGCAGAAAGTGAAAACGCTGATCCCAGAGAAAAAGATAGACTGGTCCATAGTAACCGCGTGCCGCCAAAAACCACAAGAGGATGTCTCAGAGTATTTCTCCAGATTTGAAACGGTGTTCTCCGATTACAGTGGACAAGACATTTCCACCGCAACCGGACACCACTTATTTGTGCAGAACTATGTCAAAGGACTACTGCCAGATGTATCCCAGAAATTACAAGCCAGCAAAAGTAGTTCGGCAGCATCTAAACCGGCGGCCATTCTCCAAATGGCCCAGTACTATGAGCATCAGAGAACCGAAAATGACAGGGCTACAGAAAGGAAAAAGAAGGACTTGAAGGAAAGGGTAATGGTAGCACAACTCCAGGGGGCGAATACAGGAAGGGAGCAATATAGGGGAGGATACCAGCAGAATACCCCTAGAGTACAGCCACTAGAAACAATTCATCGACATCATATGTAGGACGCCAAGACCTAGGACAGGATCAATGTGCATTTTGCAAAGAATATGGACACTGGAAAACCCAATGCCCGGCTTTGTTAGGAGCTGGTAGGGGCAGAGGGGCGAGGGAAATAGCAAGTGGACAGAGAGGAAGAGGACGTGGGAGAGGGTACGCGAGTGAAGCAAGCGAGGAAAGGCCAGGAAGAGTGAACACATTTGACCATCCCAAACAGAATCAGTACCAACAGACAGATTATGACAATACGTACGACTTTGCATAGGACAGCCAAGGGCAAGGGAGGGATCCAGTCGAGCTCTATGTTGATCAGCAAGGCCCTTATGTTACCGCTGAGGTCCTGGGCACAAAGTCGCCATTTCTGGTAGACATGGGAGCAACACGTAGTGCACTATCCAAACGACTGATTCCAAGGGCACCCTTGTCAGGCTCACATGTGACCTCAATAGGATTTGACGGTACGCCCTCCACCAACCCTTTGTCCCGACCGATCCCTTTTAACCTTGACAACAATAGCGTCGAAACGACATTCCTCCTCTCTTCCAACACCCCAGACGCCATTATGGGTCTCGACCTTTTGAAACACTTCCATGCGACTATCAGATGCTCACCAGACGGAGTGCGTGTCGTCCTGTATGACAACCCCCAGCGCCATAGAGAGAACCCTTCTCAGCACATGTTTCCCATCTCCGAGACTGACGCATCCCTACTGGACACTTTGCCATCACACTTATGGGCTAGGGCTGATTCAGACGTAGGACGAATGATGATTGACCCAGTACACGTAACAATACGACAGGACGCAACCCTACCGAAAGTACCGCAGTACAAAATATCGCCAGAGGTTCAGAAGGCACTGACAGAGATCATACACTCTTTGGTAGAGGCAGGGGTGGTAGAGGAAGTAGTGAGCAACGTTTGTAACAGTCCCATACTACCGATTGTAAAGAGACGGGGAGAGGGAGACGGAAAAGCCTACCGCTTCATCATTGACCTGCGGGAGATAAACAAAATCGTAGTGCCACAATACCCAGTAGTTTCCGACATCACGACAATTTTGACTTTAATCCCCTCCACTGCCACCACCTTCACTGTAATTGACCTCAAAAACGCATTCTTTTCCATACCTATACACCGACAGCCAATATGCCTTCGGGGTGGTTCACCATTTTGGGATCTTATGGAAAGAAAGAGGGTTCCTGACTTCACACGGTACACCCATCCTGCATGGAGAATTAGTCTCCGCCTTGACGCAAGCAGTCCTCCTCCCCAAGAAGTTAGCAGTGATAAAATGCCAAGCATATAGGAAAGTGACTGATCTCATTGGACAGGGAAATGCACTAGCAGACATTACTGCCCGAGCCACGGCAGGAGACAGAACTATGATACGAATGTATGTGACCAGGTCACAAGCTGAACGATGGACTGACGCTAGGACCACTGTAAGGGACATACAGACTACAGGCACACAAGACGAATTGACCGAGTGGGAAAAGGTGGGACTAAAAGACGAGGAAGATTGCTGGAGAACTAAAGACGGAAATAAATGGCTGTTACCCAATGCCTACCTCATCCCCATATTGACCATGGCACATTTACCAGCACACATAGGCTCCACCCCCATGATTGAACTAATCACCAGAGTATGGCATAACGTCAAGATAGCAGAATCTGCAAAACACCTAGTACAACAATGTATAGTCTGCCTACAACACAACCCAGGGAAGGGGACAGTAGTACCACGGGGAGGGTTTGGAGTCCCTGACCACCCCTTTGGAATCCTTCAAATGGATTACATTCAACTAGAGAGATGCCTTGGTCTAAAATATGTCCTGGTGGTTGTGTGCGCTTTTAGCAAATGGGTGGAGGCATATCCCACCTGCGACAATACCGTCTTAGCCACTGCAAAAGTATTGCTGAAAGAATTCTTCCCCTGATACGGCCTTTGCAGAATTTTATGGAGCGACAACGGCCCCCACTTCGTAGCTGAGGTGATACAGAACATACTGAGAGGGTTGGGGGTAAAACAAAAGTTCCATGCCGTCTTCCACCCCCAATCAGCGGGCCTGGTAGAGAGACACAATGCAACGTTGAAACTAAAACTAGCCAAAATAGTTGCCACGACCGGGTTGAAATGGCCCGACGCCCTCCCATCGGCATTGTCATCGATGCGCTCCACCCCAACCAAACACCGACTGACCCCGTATGAGGTGGCCTTCGGCAGGCCTATGAGCATTTGGGCGGCACCAAGACCCACCTCCATTAACGATGTCCCGAACATATTAATGTCGGATTACTTGCATAAATTGACAAACAAGCTAACAATTATCCACCAACAGGTGCAGCAAGCCTTGCCTGACGTATCCAGGGGCCCGGGACATGAAATAAAGCCAGGCGACCATGTATTGATTCGCAACTTCCAAAGAACGAAGAATCTGGAGCCTAGGTGGACGGGCCCCTGGCAAGTCCTGATCACCACCCGAACTGCCCTCCGAGTGGAAGGAAAACGAAACTGGCTGCACGATCATTGCAAACGAGTCCCTCCAACCCTGGCAACCTGTGAAGGGGTGGAGGTGCAAGAGGAAGTACTCGCGAGAGACCGACCAGCTCTGAGTTGCTACCCACAAGAAGACACCCTCGAACTATCAGAATTTCCCGACCCCACGGTGCCATCCAGGAAAGGGTACAACCTAAGATCGACGAAAGGAGGGAGCTCCAACGACCAAGCCACTAACTAAGTCAAGGTCTCAGATCAGTAGCACAGTCAAACAACGCTACCAGGAAAGCGCCAGACAAAAGTCTGTGGTCCTAACAGTTGTTGAGCTCCTCGAAGATGATGGAAGAAACTGAACACCTGCAAAACCACCGCAAAGACACCAAGACTGCTAACCTGCACAGCACAAAGACAATTGCACTTGTAGCCGCATTTCTCACCTGTCTCCTGCTAATGGTCGCACTCTGGATCATTGAAGAGAATGCACCTGCATACAGAAAATTGTCACCCACCATGCAACCAACCACCAAGAAAGAACACTACCTGGTATCACTACCGCCACATCTCCGAGAACGACGCAAAGAATTCTGGAATAATTATTTCGTGCAGATGTTGCACCAGCACAATCTTGCCACCAATGCTACCAACTGTTGGGTCTGTGGGCTGTTACCACATGCCACTGAACATTCCATCCCTTTCATCCCTTCGCCCTTTTCTATTCACGGATCTTGCCTTGCCTGGATGATGCTCCTACAAGAAAGTTACAAAGACAATGCCACTTCCGACGGAACAATCGCCCAGTTCTACAATGAGTTCTGGCTAAACAAAACAGGAAGGACAGCCGCCCCCTTCTGCCCTCACACCTTCAATGCGACATTCCAGATTAATGTCCCCTCCAAAGAACGAGTGGAAATGCAAGTGTTCAATAATCCTAACAGAGCCACATTTTCCTACCTGAAGAAAAGAACTGCTGCAACACTGACTGTGGCCCTATCTGTGGTGAACGTCTCTGGCCTTGTATGCATTGAAGGCCGTGGGACTAAGAATGTGGGTCACAGCACCTGTAGCATTGTAAGGACTTTGAACACTGCCAACCCCCAGCGCTTGTTGCATCACCCAATATGTACTTTGTTTGTGGAACCAAAGCCTACACCTGGCTCCCAAGAAACTGGGGGGGGCACGTGCTACATCGCCTTTGTTTTGCCACCAGCCTACACAGCCCCTGCAGAGCATCATCGAGAAAAGCATTCTAAAGATATTGATCAAGCAGACTCTGCCTCATCACAGTTCCTCGACGCAGCAAAAGGGCTCGTCCCGCTATGGGGTCCGATGGCGAACAGCCGAGCCATCAGACATCTGTCCCAAGCGGTAGAGACCGCCCTGAACGTCACTGCTGGCATCCTCACCAACAACACTGCTGAGCTCCAAGCGATCCGTCTGGTTACCCTGCAAAATCGCATGGTCCTGGACGTGGTACTAGCGGACCGTGGAGGAGCATGCCGCATCATCGGTGCCAGCTGCTGTGTATACATTCCTGATAATTCAAATTCTGTCTATGAAGCAATCGAACATCTCCATAGACTATCTTCAGAAATTCATCAAGGATCAGAGACTTGGACAATTGGAAGTTGGCTTTGGGGCATCTTGAAGGAGTGGGGTTGGAAAATATCAATGATTCTCTTGGTCCCAGTATTGACAATATGTGGTTGTTGTTTGGGTATACACTGTATACCACCTTTGTGTTCTCTTTGCATAACTACCTTGCACCCTAAGACTATGGACACTCAGCTAACAAAAATGAGAGTAATGTATGATCAAGAGATACAGGACATTATGGAGATCGAAATAGACTAACAAGCTGGCTAGTTATGTTCAAAGGGGCCACTGTTAAAAGCAAAACGACAATCGTGAACATTACCTGCGCCATCTTGTCTGGTGGAATTCTATGTGCACATAAGTTGCAGTCATTTTAATCTATCACAGCCATTTTGTACTCTGTTGGTCACCTTTGTTTCACCCTGCCCTTACTAGCATCCCTCTGACCCTCTGACCGACCTGGTATGTGTGCTGGGGGCTATAAACTCTATTTGCCGCAACAAACCTCAGCGCCACTTGCTGCCACAAACTCGTTTTTCCTCTCATCTCTGTTTTCAGGCAAACCTTTGGACACTCTACCCCTCACTGCACCTAGTTACACAAACAGGTTCCAAACACCAAAAAGACTCTTGCAACATGATTTATTGCACTGCAAACAGCAAGACTTGTTGTTACCAACAATGGGACCTGTTTTTATCAACAGAACGGACTCTTAGATCTGGCCGGTCTCACATGTTTTAGACCCTGAAGCAAGGTCCAGCTGCAAGATAAGATTGTCTGTTTGACCTGGGTGGGAAGAGAATTACTGTTGGGCTTGTGTGACAACCTGCCCGAGGCGGGGACCCCAAGCTTGTGTAACCATGTTGATGAAACCAATGCATTGTGTCAAACCTGTATAAAAGGAAGAGCCAAAGGAGTTATCAGCAGAACACCTCCCTCAGACATCCCGGTGTCTGCAGTTGACGTGATCTCCTCATGAGAAATAAACCTTTTTCTTGTCTTCCAGTTTCCAGCGCTTGCCTCATTATTTTGATAGCGAACCCAAAGTGAATTAGAGGTGGAACGCTGCACCGGGCAGCATTGAGGGTCTTAGAAGACTCGCTGCCTTTCACACCGAGGTATGTCGAATTGTGTGATCTTTAATTTCCATAACCACTGTGTGTCTTTTCTTGGTGTTCAATCAGAATATACAGGTTTCTATTTACCAATGGATATTGTATAAGGACTGTGTACATGTCTATCTGCAATTGCTAGGATTTTAATTCATTATGTTTGACTCATTTTCACTATTCACATCACTTCTTCACACTGGTCTGTTTATACTTGTTATTGGACCACACTTCATCATTGGTTCCATCTGCAGTTCACTTGTAATTCTTGTGGTCGCTGAGTGAGGACTTTTTGTAAAATTTTAGTAATATGCGGGGCCACGGTACGAAATGGTTACTCCAATATGACCTTGATTATTTCGAGTTTAGGACGGACATCAGTATTGGACTTCATTATGTACCTTATGTCCTATTGTTATTCTATGATCCTCTTTGTGTCCATCATGTGTTTGCATTTATTCATACTTGACACTGTGCGTGAGGCACAGGATCGAATTTATTGATGTATTACAAGGTACATTGGTATGTAAAACATGTCTTAAGATGGCCGCCGCCATTTTGGCGAGGCTTACCTGTATTGTTAGTCCTCTGTCTACTATGGGTATTTACTGTGTGGATTTCATGTGTATAAGACTGCAACTGAATTCCAGCTTCTTACATGTGAGCAAGGCATAATTGCCGAAACGCGTAGCGTAGAAGCAAAATAAACTTCCTGAACTGGTGACTATCAAGTGGGTCCTGAGAGTGCATTATTTCGCGATGCGAAGCAAACTTTGGATGCAATTTTGCCGGGTGCTCTCCCGGTGCATGCACCACCCTCCACGGGTCCCTGGTCTGAGCAAGAGCGGTTTTGTGTGGATATATATATATACATATATACACATCTATACATACATATACATGTGTGTGTTTCATGGACCCTTTATGAGTTTTAAAATGCCGGCAACAATTTTTTTCATGTGGTTGGGGAGGCTGATCCATCGCGCCACTCAGAGCGATTCCCCATGCAGCGTCATGGAGAAATCTCAAACCTTGCCGAAATAATACATACAAATATTTATTCCCACACTCACTCGCACATCAATGCATGCACTCACAGATACACTCAGATACTCATGCACCCACTCAAAGACCCAATAAGATACTCATGTACCCACTCACAGACCCACTTAGACACTCAACCACCCATTTATAGAGCCACTAAGACACTCATGCACCCACTCACAGAGCCACTGAGAGACTCATGCACCCAATCACAGACTCATGTACCCACTCAGAGACCCACTCAGTCACTCATCTACTGATTACAGACCAACTCAGAGAGTCGCTCACTCTCACACTCACTCAAAAAGTGATGTATGTTCTCACAGACCCACTAAGAAACATATGCACCCACTTACACACAGGTTTAGACACTCACAAAATTATTGTCACGTGCATAGAGTCAAACTGAAAGTTATAAATCATAAATGTGCTGTTGTGCATTGAATTTTGTACTTTTTAATTTTTTCGCTTTACTTCCTTATTTTTTTCCCTTCCTTAGGTCTTTTTCCTGTTTCTTTTTTTCCTCTCCCCCCAGAACCATGGCAGAGCAGATTATTTATTTGCCACCAATCTGTTTTTATCTTTATGTCTTACATCAGCATCCAGGGGCAAGAAGAGGGCTGAGGCGGATGAGGGAGCTGGTGGCTACCAGTCACAAAATTCCTCGGCCGATGGCTCTGCTGGCCCCTGTAAGTCCTCCTGTTGTTAACATTAATAATTATTCCCCTAAATTTTATCACGCCTTATTTTTACCTGTTTCATAATTTTTTTCCAAATCCTCTTTGATCTGTCCGTTTCTAAATTATTGTTATGCCTGCATTATCATATTTACGTATTTATTTTCTATATTTCAAGTTTCTGTACTTTACTTTAAACTGTCTCTGTACTAGTCTGTCTGTGGCTTCCTATCTTCTGCTTTGCCAGTCAGCCTTCCCTCACCCCTTGTATATTTTGTGGACTGTCTATTGTTGGTACTGTAAAGACTCAGAGAATCTATTGGTCACGTACTACTACTCTGTAGTGAGATTGCATGCCCCTATTTTACGCATGTTTGTTGAGATGAGAGGGCTTTCTTTTATTTGCTCATGCTCAATCAGTAAAATGAGAGAGTGGCCATGGTCACATTGTACACCCCAAAGTGGTGTCTCTTAGCATTGGCCTACTATTGTTAGCAGCAGTTCGTGTGCTGATGACCGTGCACCATATTTGGAAGGAAGTATGAGGAGGACAGCCCTATTGCATTTGCCAACCAAGACCATATGCTGTTCAGTTGTCCACTTTTTTTATTTCTTTAAACAAAAACAGATTCAGCAATAGCTCTGCCACTCCATTACAGTTTGTCTTGGGGCTTTTCAAAAATTGCCACCAACAAAATGTTCAACCTGATATTTTTGATAGAAGATACTGTAACCGAATTGTAGTGATATGTGTGTCTGTCTTTTGCAATAAAAAAAAACTAATAGGGGGAGGCTTATATGGTATCAAGAAAATGTGTAATGTTTTTCTAGCCACACTGACCACCAGTGCCGGTGCCAGCAGTGATGGCGCCAGCCAGTCTGCAGATGTGGTAGTGGTAGGGGGTGAGCCAGCGGCAGTGGCAGGCAGTGGTAAGTCATATTGCTTGCTTATTGACAATGAATTATATACTCACTGGAAGGATGTACTGTTGACTTGTGAGCAGTTAAACACACTCCTCTTTAGCATATGCAGCTGTATTTGAGTAATGCGTGACTCTTCTATCTGCAAATCAGCAGAAAAAGTTTCACAAAGACCTTTCAGGGTTGATGGAAAAGGGAAAGAAGGATGGAAGAAGGAGAAAGGATGGGTGAAATGTAATGTGATTAGAAGAGAAGGATGCGTGGGTGAAAGGATGCATATAGGTGGGTGATATAGGATGCATGGTTGGGTGAAGGATGGATGAAGGGTATATGGGTGAAAGAAAGGATGCCTGCCTGGTTGGGTGAACATGTATGGGTGAAAGGATGCCTACCTGGGTGGGTGAAAGGAATCCTCAGATAGGTTTGATGGGTGAAAGAAGGATGGGTAAGTGAATGTTCGTGGAAGGTTTGTTGAGACTGAAAGCCATTTTTGGATGGATGTATATATGGATGGATGGATGGTTTTCAATGGTGAAGAGTAGACTGGATTGAGAGAATGTAAAACTTAAATGGTGAGTAGCAAAGCCAAGGGTGAAGAATAATAATACTAGAAGAACAATGCAATGATGAAATAATCCTTGGAATGAAGAAGAAACAAGGACTACAGTCCTCCTCTGTCTTGAGTGGTGTTCTTCTCACCTTTACTTGCTTGTAATGGTATTAGCAAGGATTTTTGATTCAAAGGGTTGAGAGAGGTGCTATTTCAAACTACTCCTTGACTCTCAGTAGTTTTCAAGCACAACATATATATATATATATTATGTAAATTTCTATCTACCCACCCATCAATCATCTCCCTCCCTCCTTAGCCATGGCATTTCACCAGTGAAACCTGGTGACCTAACGGCTGCATGTTTACATCGGCCGCATTGCATTGTTGGCTGTGCAATGTCATCTGCCTCATTTAATGTAGGCCCATTTACAAATTTCATGGCAATGCGAAAAATAGTTGTGATTCTTCCCTTCACTCCAAGTGCCCACTCAGTCACTTCCTAGTACAATCTCCTTTCTAAGTTCCTTCTGTCCCAGCCTTCGGTAAAACTTGAAAAAAAAACACCCTTTGCATGCGCCACATTCCTCTGGCCAAGTGATTTTTTTTTATGGCTTCCATAACGGATCACTACTGTTCAAATTTTACCCTTTCACAATTGCCGAACAAAGTGACTCACTGCTAGAAAAAGCTTAGGCACTTGATGATGATGATCAGTGAAACATCTACCTACCTGGCCTAATCCCTCTAACTTACCCGCAGTAGAGTAAATTAAGAATTCTTTCCCTTACTGCCAAGCAAATCTATTTTGTTGGAAAAAAAAATTCAAAGTGTGGTGATGGAGTGTGAGCCAGGGAGTAAAGTGGGACTAAGAGTAAGTGCCTTTGCATTTTGCGGATGGGTTAGTCTGTGATGAATGTGCCAAATACAATATCCTGTCCCTTAAGCCTTTCCGTGTACTGTAGTGCATTGCTTTTCCCACCGTCTACTTATGGGCAGACAGGAGGATGTCTGTCTTCATGATTGTTGTTATAGTACCGCACGTGATGTATATCATTCATAGTAACTATTCATCTGCTTTGTAGTCAGGGTGAAATTGGAAAGCATTTAACAGAGCATGGCCATGAGAAATAAGATAATTGTATAGTACAGCTGCCCCACCTGCAGACAGTCGCAAAGTAATGCAAGTATGCCTAGGGCGCCAGCTGAGCTAGCATGCCTCCATTAATTTAGCTCAACAAGAGAGAGAAGAATACTTGTGTACTCTAAATAGGGCATAATGCCTGAAACTTTAATCACATCAAAATCGAATGGCCCGAGGATAGGATGATAGTTTGTCAGCACATGTACTGCTACTGTGCCACTATATAACTTTCTGCATTTTGCTAAGCGCATTGTTTACAATTTGTCTTTTTTCTTGATGTAGCTACTCCTGCTGATTCGACTCATCCTAACAGGCAAGAGATAGCAGCCCGGACCTGGTTGAGGAAACTGGAGGCCATCAGGGCTGAATATCAGTGGCTGGTGGTCCTGGAGGAGGAGGAGGAGGGGCAGCTGCAGATGCCTAGGGCCTCAGCCAGGCCCCAGTGCCTCCAGTAAATCGTCGCTGCAGTCCGATGGCAGCCACCCACCACCATTCCACCACAGTTGCTCCCCCCTATTTCCACGCATTTCAGCGCTGCATAATGCAGAGGCTGGCCTGCATGGATGCCAGGCAGGAGGAATGGATGGAGAGATTGGAGAGGCAAATGAACAATATTAAGAGGCTCCTAGCTCGCCGTTAGAACTTAGTGCCCTCTTCTGCCCCTTTTTTAATCCTTTTTTTGGTGGGTGGGACTTGTTGTGGGGAAAGAGTTGGGGCATTTTGGGAATTTTTTTCTTTATGGTCATTGGACAATTTAATTTTTGGACTTTACTTTGTTGGAAACTAATACTTACTTGGGACATTGGTTGGAGACAGGGAGATGGGTGAGCCAGCTGTAGGTTTAGTTAGTTCATATTGTTAGGGGAATACACATTTTTATTGTTTTACATTATGAGTTAAATCATTTTTGGGGTGTACTGATTTACTTTGCACTGCTGCCTTTGCCGCAGCCAGTTTATGAAATCTGCTGATAGTGTAATACCAAAATAGTATGCAGTACCCTCCTTGTCCTACTACTCTCTCCTCCTAGCCTCTGCAACTTTAACCCTTAAGGACTCAGGAGTGAATTTCCATTGAATATAGATTGCATTTCAACAATCAATCAACCACAGTTCTCTTATCTGATTAGATGAAGCAAGGGCTGCATGGTTTCCCAAGCTGCCATGGTGGTAGTAGTAGTAGCATGCTAGCACACTAGCAGTGAAGACATCTGAAGTGAAGTCCCACTCCCTCCTAGGTGGACTCAGACGTTAGGATAAGGACTATTCATCGCAGGGAACTAACTAAATTGAAATAAAAAATGAGTTATTGCCATTATCTTATGCAAGCTGTAAAAAAAAATTGAGACAGTCACCAGACTAGACTACTACGCAGGAAAAGAGACAATAGAGAAAATATGATGAGCTAGTAAAAGTTACACAATGAAGTTGACTCAAACTACGAACTCGAAGTGGAGAAGTGTAAGCTTTGATGCAATGGAGTGATTGAATGATGATGCTGGCAATGAAGTTCCTCTGAAAATATCGACACTGTTTTTATGTGTGGGTGGGTAAATAATAAATATGGCCAGTGTGGGCTATACTTAATGCTGAAAAACCTCATCCTATACTGAGTTAGGGTTGCTTTCACCATATCCGCCCCACCAAGTGTGTGATCAATTAGCGGTGTAATTTATTAAGTCACACCTCATTAAATCACACAGCCCGGGGGAAGAGGGTTAGGGGTTCGATGAATGGATGGGAAGGGGGATTGGGGGAAAGGTTTGACAAAGACAAACACTACACAAGGACAACATTCATTTGGGCAACGAGCAGCCAACTATCATAAAAGTGTTATAGGGGCATAAAGGAAACAAAGGAATGAGTACAGATCACTTAAATGCAATGCAAACCAAGTAGTCCATCTGCCCGCAGAGAGACCCAAGTTACATTATATCTAAATGTTCTGTTACCTAGCTTTAAAAAATAGCAAGTATATAAAAGTGTGTAGGAGTCAAGCGTACAACACATAGAGATCTAATGAATATAAAAAGAAAAAATTATACTTTATTGCCAAATTGGGAGTTGCATGTGCATTCTTCTTGGACTGTCCATCAATCTTGGGTGCCTGGCTGATGCGGTCCGGTAAGGTAAGCGTGAGTATTATGGTGCTTTTCCAGTTTGGTGCAGGACAAGAGAAGACCTGCGGACTTTAAAACAAAAATTGTATTGTAGAATCAAGGAGATGATGAACCTTAGATGAAGGTGAAGCATGTTTACTCATCCTGCTTGATTTATCAGCGCCTTTCAACACTGTCAATCACTCAGCTCTACTTGAGACACTTAAGATCCGCTCTGGTATTAATGGCACTGTACTTAAATGGTTCACATCTTACCTTCAACACTGTTCACAACAAATTAAAATCAACTCCTGCCTCTCCAAACCCACACAAGTTACTCTTGGAGTTCCCCAAGGCTCAATGCTCTCCACCTCCCTCTTGAATCTCTTCATGGAACCCCTTACAATCATCCTGAAGCAATCAGGGGTCAAATATCACCAATATGCTGATGACACGCAACTATACTATAAAATCAAATCATCTAGAGACATCCCAAATCTTCGTGTCACACTAAACAAAACTCAAACTTGGTTTAATTTGAACCACTTAAAATGTAATCCAAACAAAACGCAAATAATACTGTTTGCCCCAAAAAGTAACCACTGATGAATCCAATAGTGGCTCAAGACCTGAATACCCTAAACTGCTCCCTCACACTGTCCAACTTAGTAAAGTCCTTAGGCATTACCCTAGACAAGAACTTGACAACGAAGGATCACATCAAAAACTCAGCCAAAGGAGCACTTTCCTCACTGAAAGAACCTCAAGAAAATTAAACCTTTCATTCTCCTGATGACTTCAAGACAGTCGTACAATCTCTAGTCTTCTCTAAAATTGACTTAGGAAACACCATCTTCACAGGGACACCAAAAATTCACCTATCCCCCCTAAGATCTGTTCAGAACACAGCGGCCTGACTCATAACTGATGTTAAATGATTTGAACACATCACTCCAGCCCTCAAGTCCCTCAACCGGCTTTTCATTGAAGGAATATGTGTTTACAGGACCACCTGCATCACACTCAAAGCCCTCCACACACATACCCCAGACTATCTAGACAATAAACATACGACAGCGGGAAGAACCAGAACTCCGAGAAGGACCAACTCACTTCTTCTTGTTCCTCCGAAACTGAAAAGGAAAACCACCCAGACTCACTCTTTTTCTGGAAATACACCCAGGATATGGAACTCTCTCCCTAGAGGCCTCTGTTGCAACCCCTCCTTCTCCTGCTTTAAAAGGGACCTGAAACTCCTGCTTGTCAACAAATAACTTAACACGCACGCCAACCAAACCATGCTTCAATTGCTCACTCTCTCTAAGACTCGACCTTTTGTGACAGTTGGTTATTTGTCTGTTTCAGCTGCAGAATATGGAAGTCACTCCTTTAAGTTAGGCTGTCCTAAACTAATCCTCATACTGTAGTCACAACTTTCATGATTACCGACTCTCTTCTTCTCTATTTTAGGCTTGCTCTTGAATCTATGTGTCGAGCATCATACGCAGAGCTACGTTGTTGACTTCCCATTTTGTGCATCCTATGTAAAGCTATATTATGCTATTTCCTCTGTTAAAGTAAAGCGCTCTGATACCTTCCGATCTAGCTAGCACTATATAAAACTCATGAATAAACAAATAAATAAATGTCTCCAGTTACCTACAACAACAAGCCCCCCGCCCAACCTCCACTTAGCTTCAAATTTGAGCCAGACAGCACTGAGCACACACACCAGTAACATTGCATTTTTACAAATCAAGTAAAATCGACACACTGCTCTCACTAACACTCCATAGAGCTGGGTAGGCCCCTTTAAAGTCATAAGCAAATCAGTTGGTTTCAGTGAAGTTGAAAACTTCCTTCTTCTAGTAGCTCTATTCGAAGTAGCTAGTCACGCCCACGCCCTGAGTCATTCCATCATCCTTTTTTATTTAATAAATGTTTTTATTATTTTTTGAAAGAACAGCAGAATAATCAGCAGGTATGTCTTACATACCATCCATCTATTACAATAAGTAACAATTGTAATTGGTAAGGATACAGAGTTCTCGCCATTGCACTTCTTCACTTTCTCCCCCCCGCATTAGGTATGTCCCAGGTCCCTCAAGCGTTCGTGGATTCTGGAATATTGAGCCCCCTGCTGTCATGTCGCCATTGAATGAATTGTATTGCGTCTGTTTCCTCGTCTTCCATCTCTAAATTATAAAAGCTCAACCATGGCTGCCAAACTTTGTGGAACTTTCTCGGGCACCCCCTTGCTTTACATACCATTTTTTCTGCACCCATATACATGTCCATACCGGTCCGCCACTCTTTCATGGTGGGGAGTTCTGCTCTTCCCCAGTATCTGGCTATGTCTCGCTTTGCCACTACGAGTCCTAGGTTACTTAGCAAAAGCTTATATCTGGGGATGTCAACGTCTGTGTGGATGCCTAGAAGAGCATACTTAGGGTCTATTGGGATTTGTGTTCCTAGTACGTTATTCAGTTCTTGTATTATCTGTGTCCAATATCTATGTATTAGTTAGCAATCCCATAGAGTATGTGTGAAAGAGCCACGCTCCGTTTTACAACGCAGGCAGTCTGGTGTCTCTGCCCTGCCCATCGAATGGAGTCTCGCCCTATCGTAGTACACCCTGTGTAATATGTTAAACTGAATTAGTCGCAGCCTAAGCATAATCGCCACTTCTCTGGGGTGCTTTAGGGCCGTCTCCCAGTCTATGTCTTCCAGTGTACCTACTAGGTCTTCCCATTTGCTTCTAAGTGTTAGTAAATTATCGGGCATGTTATTTATCAGGGTTTTATAGGCCCAGGAGACTACTTTCCCTGATATCTTCTCCTGTAGCAGCCGGCCTTCTAATGGGGCATATTCAGGAATGTCTACAATGTAGGGTTTATGCATTCTTCAGGCATGTTGGAGCTGAATGTATTTATAATGTTGTTTGTCTGTTAGATTATATTCCGTTTGGAGTTCTGCAAAGGTTATCAGGTTGCCCTGCCGTATTATGTCTCCCAGGGTGGTAATCCCAATTGTGTCCCATCCTTTGAACCCCCGTAATTTCGCTAGTTCCGGCAGTCGCTTACCCTCCCATAGGGGTGTGGACCTAGTTAATCTTTTTTCCCATTTCATCTGACGTTCAGCTTCCCTCCATGACTCAATCACCCTCTGTGTTGCTGGCAGCAGGCTCCGCACTCCATGGCCCCTGTATATGTAGTGCAGATGGGAGTGATTTTGGAATTGGCATCTCTCTAGGGCGTATGTAGTGTGATCTCTGGGCGCATGTCCCCATTCATTCATTACAATAAGGTGTGCCGCACTATAGTATGCCCGGATATCCGGCAGCGCAATTCCCCCATTATATTGGCTGCATTGCAGCGTTTGTATCGCTATTCGGGGGTGACCTCCGTCCCACAGTAATGTACGCACTTCGTCGTTTATCGCCTGAAAAATTACCTCAGGTATTTTGCAATATGTATTCTGGAGGATATACAATAACTTAGGTAATGTGGCCATTTTATACATGGCTGCTCTTCCAAGTATTGTCAAAGGAAGGCGTTGCCACCTGACTACATCCTCTTTGAACTCCGCTAAGACTCGCTGAATGTTATGGGTGAGGCAGTCTGTCACATTTGTGCAGATAAAAAGTTCTAGATATTTAAAGTCATCTTCCGCGACAGGAAGACGCACCGGCACAGAGTGTATGTTGATGTGACCGCCGATGGGGAATATATTTGACTTCCCCCAATTAATATTGTATCCTGCGTGCTTACCATATTCTTTGACTAGGTTGAATATGATGGGGAGAGACGCATCAGGGCTGGTTATATACAGTAGGATGTCATCTGCATGGAGAGAGATGCCTGGTTTCTCACCGGATGGGGAAATCGGCTGATTTAACTCCATTAACCCTGACTCTGGCTCTGGGATTTGTGTATAGTATATCGACCCATGCCCGGAAATTGCACCCAAAGCCTAATTTTGCAAGCACTTGTCTCATAAAAGGCCAGTGGACAGTATCAAAAGCCTTCGGCATCAAGTGACAGGAGTATCTGGGGGGCATCTCTCTCTTTTGCCGTGTCCAGCCAGCTTGCTACTCTACGAAGGTTAAGGCGTGTGGCCCGTTTGGGCATGAAGCCCGACTGGTTTCTATGCACCAGTGATGTGATGACCGTCAATAGTCGTGTGGCAAGTATGGAGGCTAACACCTTGGTTTCAATATTTAAGAGCGAGATTGGGCGGTAAGAGCCACAGTCTTCTGGGGGTTTGCCCGGTTTTGGTATGACCACCACCGTGGCCTGACAAAGATCCAGAGGCAGCACCTCCTCATCTTTTGCCGCTAAAAACATATTTAGTAGGCAGGGGCCAGTATACTATTGTTTTGTTTAAAGAATTCCCCAGGCAGCCCATTTGGGCCTGGAGTTTTTCCTGATTTTTGTTTAGCTATGGCAGCTTGGACTTCTTCTAGGTTGAGATCTGCCTCCAGAGCCTCCGTGTCCTCTCGCTGCAGGGTGGGCATGTCTATGACCCCAAGATAGTCTCCTATACTATCCTCATCCACCATCGGCCTGGCCTCATAGAGATTAGTATAGTAACACCCGAATGATTCCGCTATTGCCTTTGCCGTGGTATGTCGTGTGCCCTGGTTTACCCAGTTTACTTCCCTTTCCTTCCGGCTTAACCAAGCTAGGAGTTTCCCTGCTCTATTCCCCAACTCATATAGTCTGTGCTGCGTGGCCTGGATTTGAGTCTGGACTTCTCTGTCTATCGATGCCCCGAAGTTCCCTACGTGTGACCTCTATCTGTCTTAGCATAGCTGCCTCATTATCCGGGGTTATATTGCTTTCTAATTCTAAAAGTTTATCTTCTAGGTTATCTATTTGTAACGTTTCCCCCCTTTGTTTCCGTGCTATTATATCCTGCAGTCTACCTCTGTGGGCCACTTTGTAGGCCTCCCACAGGGTGGCCTCCGAGGACATGGAGCCTTTGTTTTCTTGGAAAAATAATTCGGTCTCTGTGGTAATTACATTTGTTACTATTTCGTCATGAAGCTCCCATGCGTTCAGCCTCCAGTCCAATCGTTGTCCGCGCTCCTTTTCCCCAACTTTTAACCTCAACGGTGAGTGATCTGAGATACCTCTTGCTAGGTATTCTGCTTCATCTATAGCCTAAATCTCCCCTGACGGAGCGAAAAGGTAGTCGATCCTGGAGAAATTCTTGTGTGCCCCTGAGAAATAAGAGTATCTACGATCTAATGGATGATGCCGGTGCCAGAGTTCTGTCAGTCCCAGTAATCTCACAAACTCCGCAAGTGGGGTAGGAGTACGGGTGCTGGTCGATGCATGGAATCTGTCTAAGCTTGGGTTCACAACATCATTGAAGTCTCCCCTATAATATGGGTTGAGGAGTCTGAGTCTAATAGTATCTTGGCAACTTTGTTCAGCGTCTGGGGCTGCAGTCGGGGCGGGGCATAGACACTGACAAGGGTAATCTCTCGCTGTCCCCATGTACCCTGGACCGCAGCATAGGTTCCGTTAGGGTCCACCCAGGTCTTAGTTATATGGAACGGCTGGGTTTTCCTAATGAGGATGACCACCACACCCCACCCTAGGAGAGAATCCAGAGTGCGCCAGCGTGGTGTAGGCCCCCCTCCCTATAAACGCACATTGGGTACCTCGGAGATGGGTTTCCTGTAGGAGGACTACATCAGACTTGGTTCTCTTAATATATCTATTGACTAGTCCCCTCTTGATCTTACTGCCTAATCCATTGACATTCCATGTCAATACTGAATATGGTGTGTCATGCATTGCGTATATGATTTGTGTGAATCGCGTGAGAAACAGTACCTACCCTGCCAGCCCCCTCCCCCTGTTCCTGGCCCTGCATCCTGAGACGTCCTGCTGCTACTGGAATTGGAAACCTATTAAATCTAGTAACTCTGAACTTCCCCTCCCCCCTCCCTTATCCCCCTCCCCACTTTCTCCCGCACACTACACCCAACCCTTCAACTGTCAACATGACAACTAAGCGTATGTGTCGTCTGAGAAGTCTGTCGGTCCCACCCTTCACCACCCCCCTGCCCCTAAAAACTAAACAAAACAGTAAAGGATATTGTCCTTGCCCGAGAGAAGTAGTTCAAACAATCTCTCTGAAGCACAAGCAAGTCTAGGAGGGGGACCTCGTTGCAGGCGTCGCATCGCCGACCTGCTCTTTTCTCACGCCCATATTTCAGTTCTCTTTGCTGCTTTTGTCTTGCTGCGGTTGGTGTTCATTATCAATTGCCGGTGTTACCGCTCCCATCTCCTCTGTATTGTTAATAGCCTTAAGGAGCGGGTGATCACTGTCTGTATCTGCCAAGGATTCTTTATCACAGTGATCCGTATGAGTACTGTCCCCTTGGTTCAAGTCTCTGCTGGTGGCCTGAGCCTGTCCCGCCTCCTCCTCTGAAGGCACCCTCCTCCTTTGGTATGGGGTCCCGGACTGTGTTGTCCCTGTTGGCTTCTTGTGTCTCCCAGTGAGTCGCCTCTTCATTCTTATTCTCTGCGGTCTAGGCTCCCATCTTGATAGCGAGTCTCCAGACCGTGACGCGTTGCTGCTTATCTCAGGTCTTGGCCTAGGACATTCTTCTGTCCATGCTCAGGCTTCTTCCTGTGTTTGGAAAAATTGAGTTGAGCCTTGAAAGATAACCTTGAGCTTGGCTTGGAAGAGAAGCATGTATTGAATTCGCATGGCTCTAAGTTTGACTTTTACTGAATCAAAGGTTCTCCGCATCTTCTGTACCTCCCTAGAATAGTCAGGGAAAATCATAATTTTGGTGTGGGCAAGTTTGAGTTCTCCCATTCTCCACGATTCTCTTAGTATTATGTCCCGATCCTGATAATTCAGGAATTTTGCAATTATGGGGCGCGGAGGAGCCCCTGGCGGGTGTCTCACATTTGGCATTCTGTGTGCCCGCTCAATGAGAAAGCAGGTGGAGAATTTTGCCCCCGGGAGAGCTTCTTGCAGCCATGTCATCAGAAAAGCAGTTGGGTCGGTGTTCTCCTGTCCTTCTGGTATCCCAATAAAACGGAGATTATTTCTCCTAGCTCTGTTTTCCGCATCATCAACCTTCCAGATCACCTCTCTCATGTTTGCTTGGAGCTCCTTAATGTCTGCTTGGGATTTCTGTGCCGTGTCCTCTACTTCCGATATACGAGTTTCTGCCTGAGTTACATGATATTTGATGTTAACCACATCCTGTCGCAGAAGAGATACATCTGATCGTATCTCAGCCATTTTGCCTTCGATGGCCTCTCGCGAGTCATGGATTGCCTGAAAAATAGTTGCATTATCCGGTGCGCCTGCACTCTCCCCTTCTGATTCTGTCTGTGCTGGAAGCACATTTGTATACTTGTCCATCTTCCCTTGTTTTTGCGTCTTGGGTTCTTTGTCTCTAGCCATTGTCGGGTCTAACATCTGCAGGCTGTTTTCGGTGCTTCAAGAAGCTACGGGTTCATGCAGTTAATCTGTTGTCTTATTTCGGGGGGGCCACTTGGCCTGGGGTGAAATGGCTGCAGGTTGGGGCGGTGAACGAGGGGGGGGCTTTTCCTTCTCTCTACATGAGCGAAATTCAATGGAAGGTTATTGGCAGGTGTCCGCCTTCCCTGGAGGCAGCACGGCTCTTACCTTGTCAGACAAGCTCTGGCGGTTCTTCCTCTGTTTTTGTGATGTCTTCTGCCTGCCTTATATGTATTACCTCCTAATCGTCGCATGCCCCTCTTAAAAGGATTCTGTGCAGCCCATGTCGGTGTGTCTCTCAGCATCGCAGTCACTCCGCAGATGACTCAGCTGGGACCCCCCTCTTCTATACTTCAATTGGTCCAGTTTTAGACCACCCCTCGGGACCAACCTGCGTTTCCAGCCTGTTTCCTATGTGATCCGCCTGTATCCTCTCCCCTATTGCTATCTAATGTGCCATATTCACGGGTCTTCTCTTTGCACAGGGAAAGGGCGACCTGTTAGATGTACTTGCCTCCACCCTATCCACTGCGGGGAATCTCCAAGCGGTCAACCAGGGAGCCACGACAGACAGATACAACATGCCCACCATTTTCATCACTTCTCTTGGCTTCTTTACCAATCATCCAATGCCACGGGGGTCCACCACTTCCCGTTTGCCGATGGGCAGTCCCTCTCAATTACGTTGGGGTCGGTCTCTCCAGTTCACCCCCACTATTATGGAGAGATGTTTATTGTGTGGTTCTGCGTATGGCTCGGCCCCTTGGTAATCTGAAGCTTTTTTCCCATGCGTAATATCCCAGATAGCCTCTTGGTGCCCCTCTTGCTCTTAGGTGAGGCTCTCCCAGGCCAGGCCCTTACAGTATATCCCGCTCTTGGGCCTCTGGGTACCTGCAAATTTGTGGAGCTCCCACAGACTAACCCAGCGAGCTCCTGTGTTCGGCCTCCGGGAGTGCTTGCAGGCTTATCCCCTCTGCCTAGAAGGGCCCGGTGGCCATCTTGAGAGATTTAGGTTGCTTCCTCCCCCGGGGGCCTCGTCTTCAGCTCTCGTCCCGCTGGGGCCAGGATCCTCGGTAATACCTTCTCACTCCGGCGGGGGGGGGGGGTGGTTCAGCACGGCTCCTCCACACCTTTTTCACTACCGGGGCACGTCCACATATATGTCTCCGATGTGGGGTCTCCAAGTCCTCCCCATAGTTCCGTTGGCTCTCCGGTGTCTATTGGCAACGGGTCTCTGCTGGTCTCGTACTGCGATCAGTCCCTTCTCTGTGGCATACAGGTAACCCTCCACCAGTCTCCAGGCGGCAGTCCCAGTTCAGGGCTACGCCACTAGCGGGCCTCGTCGACTATCTTGACGGCAGCGACCCGTCTCTGTTTCAACCTTGTTTTCTCCCCTCTCGGCACTGATTCCGCTATGAAAGCGGCCCCCTCTGCGGGTTTGAAGCTTTAGTTGCGCTCGGCATAGAAAATGGTTTGTTGTTCGTGGCTAAAAAGCAGGATTACTTTCAGGATCGGTATTGGGCGATCGGAGCTCCGGCAGAATCGTCTAGTCAGCCATGCTGCTGGCCATGCCCCCATTCCATCATCCTTGATCGTCCTGACTCAGAGTAAGGTGTCCAACTCTGTACTGACTGTGTCCCGACTCAAATGGAATAGATCGACCTGTAGTATAATTTTGTTCTTTTACAACACGGGAAACATTAAGTTATTGTTTGTGTAGACTTGATTTGTGTTTGCGTTATCTATTCTAAAGGAACTGGTCGGGTCTGACTCTAAGAGGGGTATAAGGTAGAAAACAATTAAACAAAGCAGTGTGAAGTGGACCTGGTGAAGAAATATTGCTATCTTTCAAACTGGAAGGAAAAAAAAATTCACCTCCATGGGAAAAATGATCAGCTGTCGTTAGGCCACCAACATTGTAAACCATCACTAACACATTTAAGCATAATAGTTACAGATAAACAAACATCCAGTGTCACTGGCTACCACCACATGAATCATCTCAACACACTCACAAATAACAATCACTCAGAGTGCAAAGCATGCCATTTACCTGTTCTTCTAACTCAGTTGTGGCATGAGCGTGGTACATTGCAGATCCATTGTTCACGAAGCAGACATTGGCCAGTCTAAATCAAATAATGTGGGGCAGTCCTGCTAGTGTAATAATAAACTAGGAAAGGATAGATAGTCACGGCCCAGGGCTGGAGGCAGGCACACATTTGTTTGTATCTCTCTTCATCCAATGACCTTGAGGGAAATAGGTGGGGGGACTTCTTCACTGCAGTGACTACACACTGTTGCAACTTGCAAGTCCAATCCGGCAATAAACTGTGTGTAAGAGTAAGACGGTGGGGATGAATTAGTCAACCAGACACAAACAAATAAACGTAAATAATGTTCCCCTAGCTATACCTTTTTTTTGAGAGTCAAAGAAAGAAAGCAGATCAGTGATAGAGACTAAGATAGAATGTTCTATGGTTGTTGGCTCAGGCTTAGTACTCTGGTGGTTCACCCAGAAGTAGGTCATCTAACACACTACTTCCATGACCTGAGTCTCCCTCATCTTCTTCCTGTTGTACATCAGGTATGGAGTAATCTGGTGGTATAAAGTGCTGATTCATTTTAATCATGCTTAATCTCTCCACGTTTTAGGGCAAGATACTGGTCCTTCTCACTGTGACAACGGCACCAGAAGCACTGAAAACACACTCAGCTGAGACACTGCCCGCCGGGCAAACCAGATAGTTTCTTGCCAGCTTGCTGAGCACTGGCTATTGGCGCCTCTTACCATACCAATATACCAATGGATTTCAATCAAGGTAGACCTGTGTTGGGTCATCCATAAAGGCCTTGACCATCCACTCAATGGTCATTGGTGCTCCACCTTGCTCGACCTCTTTTGTCTTCACCTCTGCACTGGATTTAAGCCCCGCCAGTGGAAACCATTCAGTTGTAGATTTTGGAGCTGATGCTCCTGTTCTTGTTGTTGATAGTGCTCTTGTTGGTTTTGGTTGCTATGAGCCAACAGCAGCACTGCTCTCAGGCTCTGAACTTAAAGGCTGCCCCACAGAACTTGTGCCCTAGAGGAGTGGGCCTCTAATTCCCGGCCATTCTTTTTCTAGCTCACTGGCTTGCTCAGCTATCCATGTTTGGTGTTTTCCAACATCCCCATCTGAAAAAGGAATGAAAGTGGACAGTAATGGTTTGTACCATGGAACAAGAATTGTCGCAGAGATGTAATGTTTGGATGACACAATGTCTCTTTGCACCCTTGTATTAATAGATAAGCACACGATTAAGCTCTCCACCAAGTCATATGCATCTTTTTTTCCTCCACACCTGCATACATTGCAGACACCTCCTTTAGCTGTTCCTGTAGCATGTGCAACAACGGGATAGCTTGGCTCATGGTACTGTCCTCCTTGCTGACTTCCCTTGTGAACACCTCAAAAGGTAGCAGAACCTCTGTCAGGCATGATTTGACTAGGCCCCATTGGTCCATCTCAATGATCACGCCTTTCACAGTTGCATCCCCTCTTTGCATGACATATTCATTGATTGGTCTGTACTGCTCAAACAGACTTTATAAAAGAAGAAAAATTACTTGCAAATAAATAACTAGGCTCCTGCTGAAACTATGGGCCACCCACCACAATAAATTGTAAAAATTGATTAAAAGTACAAATAAATCCAGGTGCATGTCCCCAATAAAGCAAACAACAAGAGTTTTTCAACTTATTAGTGAAACCTCAAATACAAAAAGTACTTAAATCCAAAAGTATATGCAGCAGGCCCAAAGAGTGATCCTTCCAGCTCCAAATCCAAATGAAAAGTGACCAGGAGATGGACAAAACAATGGGAGAAGCCTGCTGGACATGTTGGCGACTCTGTGGCACTTCCTTCCAGTTGGAAAAAAAGTTTAAAAAAAAAAACCACTCCTCTCACAAAAAAACAATGCCAAATGTCTATTTGAGGAGGTATTTGACTCCAAATCATCATTTCTGGAAGATTTGGATGCTTCTCGAGGAGAGAATCTTCCCCAGATTGTAGCCGTGGTACATCCTGTGCATTCAGGATCACGTACGTCAGAAAATATCCAGTGGAAGTCGCTGGCGCATCCGAATGACATGTTGATGACCGCAAAATCTCATAGGAGCATGCAGCCGGCTTGCAAGTCTCATGGCAACCATGAACAGCTCTGAAATTCTAGTGTGCGATCGCGAGCGCCCGTAAAGTCGCTCCCATGCGAGCAAAAGGACATTTTGAGCACGCTAACAAAAAAAACTCTGCTCCTTTGCGGAGTACAGAGTTTATCGTCAACTCCTGTTCTTCGCAGACTGCGGAGTTGCCAAATTCCGCAAACTCCATGAGCGGAGCGGAGCTTCTCGCCCAACCTAATGCTATCCTTCTTTTCCTCACTCTGCGTGTTTCTTCGAATCACACCCACACACGCTTGTGAGTGCTTGGTCACCTTTGCCAATGTCAATACTTCACTTGAGGAGGGATTGTCTTGTAGCCACATGGTCTCTCTTGCTTTGTCTAGAATACAACCCAGCATAGATTTATCACACATACTCTCATTAGCTGTTGCTCCAAAACTACTGGTGGAGGCAAGTCTCCTCAGCACTGAGATGTATTCTTCTACCGATCCCCTACCCGTTGCATCCTCCTCCCAAAATTATATCTTCCATAACAGTGGTCAATTTAGGTATGTAATGTAAATCTAGTTTTTAAGATTTTCAACCCATTAACATCATCATTGGTCAAGTCTGGTAAATGTTCAAAAGCTTCTTGTCCTTCTGGACCTAGGCAATGTAACAACAGTAACATTTTTCTCTCTGCACTCAATGTCGTTCCACACCCCCTGGAATAGTGACTGAAAGTCTTCTTCCAATTCTGACACGCTATTTAAGGTTCACCAGGTGAAGCTAGAAATGAAGGAGGCAAGTTACATTCTGCATGTCGGTCACTGTGTAGCATTTCAGGCATGACACACACAACACCACCCTGACCCTTCTCACACATACATGCCCCAGTATCCAATCTGATACCTGAGCACCTATATTTTGAAAGAAAGTATCCTAAAATAAACTCTTATTCTCTGTCCATGTTGAATGAGGGTTTTAGCTTTGCCTCAGTTTTATTCTTGACCAAAAGCAGTCACAAAGTTTTACTTTTGAATGATGTCTTTGTTTCTGTGAATATCCTGAATTTCCTGAATTTATTTCTCTCAACTGCCTTCCTTTTGCAGTAACTGGTATTTAAAACAAAGCCTTTTCTTGTCTGTCACTGGAGTTTGACATTCTTTGCCACATAACTGTAACTGCTCAATAGATCTCAAACGATTCTCTGCCAGAGCGTCAAACGTGATGCTGTCGAAAACCACCCTAAAAAAAATTGTGCCTACGCTGGGTCATTCACCGTGACCTGATGCTCCGTAGAAGAGGAATGAATCACGTCCTCACAACGTAGTCATGAACGTGCTGTTTAAGATGCTCCTTATAGTAGGTTCAGCAAGGAGAAGCTCAGACAAATACGTTGCAATGTGCCAGTGAATGCTAGCGTGGATGCCAGAACACTCGGATTTACAAAAAATGCAGAGAGCACGTGTACCTCAATAGTACAGGTGAGGCTCACAGATGAGGCTTGCGCATAATAATGCATACAAATAAATGTAGCAAATAATGCTGCCAATGCACCACCCTCAAAGACACAACAGGGCTAGGGTCAACGCACAACACCAAAGCGCATCCCCTCATCTGATGGCGCTTCTATTACCCGCCCTTATCCGATGACTCTGCTATTAGGCGTCCTCCTCCAAAGACTTTTGTTATAAGGATGGTGCAATGCAAAACTCACAGGACACTTCAGCAGAGTCCAAGTGTTCAAATCCTTGAAACTGAAGCCAGTTCGCACACAGGTCTTATTGAAGGTATATAGTGATTATTTCCAATGTTCGCTGGTTGTAATGTAGAAATCAAAGGCTAATGTTGAGGCTTTATTGAGTTCTTGAACCCGCTTGTCATCAATGTAAAAGTTAGTCTCCACAGTTAAGCTTTTGTCCAAAAGAGGTTATTAAGAGCTAGAGAATACAAGCCCCATCCATCACCAATGACCAGATCCTTCTAAATGCTCCACAACTCCCCAGCATTCAAACATACCCATTCAAATGCACATTGCAACCTCCAGCTGTTCCAGAACTGATGATGATGCCAACACATGCTGCATGCCTAGAATCCCACAGCCACTCCATAGCGAAGGCCTTTGTTTATGAATTGACACTCTAGCCCTTTTCTTTCCATACCTGTCAACATGCAGTACCTTCCCCAAACCCCTTCCCTACATCTGGCCATTCCGAAACTCCAGTACAGACTTCAGAGTCACTGCTGCCAAAAGGTGGGCATTCTGAGGGTACTGCTGCTGAGCAACTTAGACTCCAGTTGGAATAACTATCCCACCAAATACTTTCCTCCCGAGCAGTGTCTTCACAATGTCATCCATAGAGTATTTATGTAAAAAAATGGCACAAATCTAGAGGGATTTAGTGGCTTCAAGTCTCGAGATTTATCTCTATCTAGCTTCACAGGTGGCATAGTTCTAAACCCAGGTAATCACCCAAATCACGCCGAGCACCAATAGTAGAGGTGTGCACCTAGTTGCTAATCCATTGAGCACCCCACACCTCCTCACACCAATGTTTCAGTCACTGTCCCTACTCCCATTCCACTAGCTGCTCCCAAACGGTATACAGGTGATCCCACCCAAGTCCATATATTCCTGACCCAGGTCTAGCTCCACTTTATAGTAAGACCTAATTCATTCCCTAATGCTCAGTCTAGTATAGCATTCCAGATCTCATGTCTCTCAGGATACACTGCATTATGGGCTGTTCCTTCGGTAAACATGGACGTCCCACTCTTATATAACTGGAACAATTTTCAAAATGACTTTGAAAATGTCTTTGACCATAGAACCATTACTTGCTCCGCAGATAGGGAACTACTGGAGTTAAGACATTGAGAAAGGGTACTAAAAATCTAGGGCCACATGTATGTAGGTAATCATTTGTGATTACCAAATAGCACATTTTTGTGATTCGCTATTTGGTAATCACAAACACCAATGTACAAATGTGTCTTTGACACATTTTGTGAATCCCAATGGGTCACAAATAGACTTACCTCATTATTATTCATGAGGTAGATCTCGGTTTGAATCACAAAAATCACAGGGATGGTGGCCTGCAGGAGTCAGCAGACCACCATGTCTGTAATTGCTTTTTTTTAAATGCAGCCCGTTTTCCGTAAAGAAAAATGGGATGCATTTCAAAAAGAAAAATGGCAAGTTTTCTTTTCATTTTTTAAGAGTAGGCAGTGGTCCTGCTCTTAAAAATGTTTTTACAAACATTCAGAAAGGGGAAAGGACCCCTTACCATTTGCAAATAGGTGAACACCTACTTGAAGGAGATAGTAAAATGCAAATGTTTTGCAACCGCATTTCAGTAGACAACATACCACTGCTATTCGGTATTAGGAAGGGATGTCCTAAACATGCCCCTTCCTAATACCGAATTGCAAACCCAATTTGCGATTCAGTAGTAGGTTACCGAATTGCAAAATGGGCATTTGTTTTTTTAATATCTTTTTTTGTTTGAATCTGTTTATTAAGGAATTTTATGACTTTACATCAGCTTCACAACTGTAATACATGTATGATATAGCAGCCATCAAATGTCAGGATTTTAGTACATAGTAGCACATATAGTAGCAAGAAAATAAAGCAGAGTAATGTAGTTGCACATTGCGGATACCATGTCAGTGTCACATGATAACAGAATGGGCTCTAATGAACATGCATAATAAAATACTCAAAGTCGCAGTGCAATGGCACAACAGGAAAGTATCAACCAGTAGTTGAAGCACTGCATAAGTCAAAAATATGATAGCACACATAGTGAGCCGCCTCATACATTGCGGTACAGAGATCCAGCTTTATGAAAAACAGGCATCAAATTACCACTAAAACTTCCACAGCCTATCAGACCACACATTTACATGTCCCAATATCACCAAACTACCTTCCACCTCCCACTAGCGTTGTGTGAACCACCCAGAACCAACAACATCAGGGCATAGGTATAAGGAGGGGGTGACATGACCGTAAAAGAGAAAAAGAGTTCAGACCATATCCAAATTGTGTAAGTCTGGTGCCGCCGCTGCAGTGTCAGTGACCGATTTAGAGTTGCAGGTGCACTCAGATTGTAAGTCAGGTACTATTGTGTCCCAGCAAGCAGCAATGGGTTATTTCCACTGCCCGAATTTATCTTTCCTACGTAGGGCCACACTCTCAGCCTGTGCCCAGGTGATCATTTAGGGTTTCCAAGCAATAAATGGTGGGGGCTGAGGAGATTTCCACTGTTTGTGATAAGCCTCCTAGCCCCCACAAACCCCAGATCCAAAAAACGTGAATTAACCCTGTATGTTTTACGCCTAGGGTACAATCCCAAGAGACACACCTCCCACCTGTCCAGGTTCGGACATTCAGTGCAGGCAGACAACATGGAAGTGACATCACACCAATAAGTATTTAAATGAGGGCAAGCCCGAAAGCATGTATAGTAGATCAGCATTTATGCATGCACAGCGCGGACTGGTCTCATCTTCTCTATGATAGAATCTGCTAATATTAACAGAGGTGAGGAATGCCCTGTGTACTATGTAAAGCTGGATAAGCTTGAATCTGGCATTGCTCTGCACATGTCTGAGACCCTCCAGCAGTGAAGCCCTACAGGGGGGTGACATGTCCGCCTCCCAGCGCTGTTGCAGATTAAGCAGTTGCGGGAGAGTGTGAAATCGAACAGACTCCACAAACCAACATATGAGGTGATTACCTTTACCCATAACCTGTATGTTTTGTATCGTAAGGTGCTTTGGCAACTCCATGGTCATGTCTCCCCAGTAGCCCCCCCAAGGTAGTAATCAAGGTATTGTGGAGCAGGAACTGACCCGATGGTAAACCATTCTCCTCAACAAGTGTCTCATACAAGATCAAAGCGCCATCCCTATAGAGGTCCCCCAGGGTATGTATGTCGGCAGCGTTCCACGCCGTCAAGCTTATTGATCCAGAGGTCCTAGGTGTGCCCAAAAGTGCCAGCCCCGGTTTATAGGGGAGTACGTGTCTAGTGATGCAAAGACATCTGAGGTAGCATCTATGCTCAACCCTCAACAACACCAACTCGGGTGGGTGCACCTTTGTGCAAGGATGAAATAGTTGTATTATGGCCCTCACAGTCCAGCTGGGTGATGACGTGGCTGTATCCGAGAGGTGCAATCCTGCTAGCCACTTCACAATCCACTGGATCTGTGCAGCAAGGTAGTAATGTTCAAATTGCAGAGCAGCCATCCCCCACCCTGTCCGTAGGGGAACAGAGTTTCACTAGAGCCACCCTACATCTTAATTTTTTCCATATGAAATCTCTAACTTGAAAGAGGGGGGAGGAGCAAGATGGCGGATTGACGCCGCTAGGGAATACAGGCATCCGGAGCAGCTCCCGTAAACCCCCTGCATTGGCTAAACAGATTGATTAAATGCTGTACTGATGAGATGAAGTGAAGCGAAGCGTGAAAACCCTATGTACGGATCAAAGCAAACGAAAAACTGGCAACAACTTAGCTGAATATAAGGATACTTGTAACACATGCTGGCGGTTACATTTTGTTGTGTTTCCAGATTGCTTTACAATCGTCGGCTGTACCGCCTCCTGAGTTCGGTAATCGTCTGGAAATCCTTAGCCTGGGATACTGGCGCCAGATTCACGATGGTTCCACCGAAGGTAACGGCGCGTGTAACGCGTGCAGCTCGGCAACCACCTCCCGCTGCTACTGGAGAGGCTGATGAGACTGAAGAAGCTGATGCGGCAATGGTGCTACCGAGATCCCGGGTTGATGGTTTTAAAGTCGGTAAGCCTATTCTTCAATTAATTCAGTCCGGGAGGGCAGCAGAATTGTTTGCATTAAATACGTCTATTGAGACTGCCAGCAGCCATGACATTGCAGGGATTTTATCGGAGGCTATTCCTGAGCAGCAAACTTGTACTGAAAAAGCTATTGATATACAGAGGAAGGCTGGAACTGTGTTGGAGCATAGGTTAGAGTCTGGCGCCCAACATTTAAATGTAGTCAATTGCTCTTTGAAAGAAAAGGAGATGTTAGAAGACGGAATATCAGTACAGAGAGCAGCGGATAAGTTTAACAAGGAAAATACAGAGCTGACTACAGAGATATGTGTTGGCAATGCGGTTAACACAACTAATACGGCTAACATGGTTAATACGGCTGATAGTGGTGACTGTGTCTCGGCGAATGGGCAGCTGAACGGGCAGTTACAAAGGGGGGGTGACAGCCACCCAGGTATTTTGACCCCATCATCTATTTTGGTACACTCTAACGATTGCTCTGAAATGCGACTGGACTCACAATCTCTCTTAAACTCAAGTTCAAACTTATCGGCGGATGAAGGAGTGATACATGTTTGGAAAGCAAAGGCAAAGAAAGTGGAAGTAACGATTAAAAAAACACCAAAGACTGTTGCTAAGAAGAGAAATACAAAAACTATGGGGCATATTAGCAAGACCGGCGATAAAATTATCGCCGCTTTAGCGGCAGGAAACTGCCGCTAAAACGGCGATAATGGGCTTGCTAATATGCGTTATAGAATTCCAATAGAAGCCCAGGTTAGATGTGCAGGACATCTAACCTGGGCTTCTATTGAATTCTATAACGCATATTAGCAAGCCCATTATCGCCGCTTTAGCGGCAGTTTCCTGCCGCTAAAACGGCGATAATTTTATCGCCGGTCTTGCTAATATGCCCCTACATATTTAAAGGGTAACAAGAAACCACTGACTGGCTTTGACCAACAAGATATAGCTATGTCATTCAATAAAGAGGTATTTAATGATACTTCCCTCCGTCGCTGGGTCCAAATGAAAGGCGGGGTTAAGTCGCTAGTTTCTCGACTATCAGGGAGTAGTCCAACAGAAACATCTCAGAGTAAAGAAATTATACTAGACGACGTGGGTAAAGGCATTTCTACTATCTCTGTTCCATCCGATATGACTTCTGGAACTGGTTTACCACAGGACCAGTTACCTAACTCGGACTTAATATTAACTGAGCAGTTTGTTGACCACTCAGAACCATCACTTACTTCGATTCTTCAAGCTTTGAAGGATCAGAGGCAAGAAGCTCAGGAGCATTTTGTGCAGCTCAGAAATGATAATCAAGATATTCAACAGGCTTTACAGGCAGCAACACTTAAGGTTGATACTCTTGTAAAAGATATTGCAGACCTCCAGCAGCGAGTGGCAGATACTGAGGAGGCAATGTCACAGACGATGGATTTGACGCACACTCATGATACTTCCATTTTAGCACTGCAACTTAAGGTGGAGGACTTAGAGAATCGTCAACGTCGGCACAACCTCAGATTATTTGGTGTTCCAGAGGGGAAAGAGGGGACAGAATCTTGTGCTTATCTGGTATTGTTATTCCAGAAGGCCTTCCCAGATCTGGGTGATTGGGATTGGGACTGTCAGATTCAGCGCGCACATAGACTTCCTCTGGGGCCACCAAGACAGGGGTTTCGTTTTCCAAGGCCTTTGTTAATATATTTTGGTAATTTTTTGTTGCGCCAGGCTGTATATTTAAAAGCCCGCCCGAGCTCTCCTATAACAATAGATTCTATTAGTTTTTTTGTACGATCAGATTTGTGTAAAGCATCAATGGATAGGAGATGGCAAATGCGACAGTTGATTGAACTGATGAAATCTTTAAATGCACAGGTGTTTTTACAAGAACCAGCACGTTTGAAAGTCTTGAGGGGTGGCCAAACGTATTTTTTTCAATTATTAATGAGGCAAAAGAAGCTGTCAGTAAATGGCAAAGTGAGAAGGCTGCGAAAAGCTGAAATGTATTTCATTTAAGCGATTAGGTGCTGTTTTCTAGCCTTCTCTGGTTTTGGGTGCGGGGGTTTTCTGTGGGGGCTGTTCTGGGTGACCTGTTTTCCTTTAGCTGCTTTGGTAGCAGCTTTTCAAGGGGGTAATTCCTCCTCCAGGACACGGGGTGGGTTGTTGGGGTTGGTTGGGGGGGTAATTGGAAAATAAAATCAACAAGACGGCTCATAGTGAAACTAAATGTAAGTTTGTTTATAATATTAAAAAAAATATATTGTGAGGATAAAACTACTTGTAATAATGGCAACAGTTCATACGAAGGGAAAAAGACAATTGGATCATGTATCAGATTAAGTGTATAGCTTGGAATGTTGCTGGGTTAAATAGTAAACTTAAAAGGCAGTTGGTACGGGAAGAGTTAAAAATGCATAATCCTCAGCTTGTCTTTTTAACAGAAACACATCTTTCTTATAAAGATCGTAAGCTTTTGTCACAATTGGGCTATGAAACTATTATTTGTACTTCTCAGTCTTTTTCTATCAGAGGAGTGGCAATATTAAAACTGAAGGGTTTTTCTTGTGTGACACAGAGAACTATGACAGATCAGGTTGGGAGATGGGCAATTGCACAAGTTGAAATACGACGTAAAAAATATGTTTTATCTGTTATATATGGTTCCAATGTGGATGACGCATCAATTTTCGATGCTTTAAATATGGAATTATTAAATTGGGAGGGAGAAAGGGTGATAATGGGCGACTTTAATTGCATTATGAATTACAACATAGATACAACTCGACAAACGTCTACTCATAGAATGTGTACAACAAGAGCTGCAATAGTGGAACTTGGCCGCTTACAACTATTTAAAGATGTGTGGAGACATTTATATCCTAATATTCCAGGATATACGTATTATTCGTCTCCACATCGTTTATATTCAACAATTGATATGGCATGGGTTTCAGACGGAATTTTGTTGACAGCTGATGTAACGATTTGTCCGCGTATTACTTCAGATCACAATCCCATTATGGTAACATTTCAAGTTATAGCAGGAGACAAAATACATAGACCCTTTACTTTCCCAAAATATTTGTTTACAGATGAAACATATATAGAGACTACTAGGAAGCATTTAGAGACATTTTTTCAAGAAAATACAGGCTCAGCTTCTCCAGTGACAGTTTGGGATACTTGGAAGGCAGTCATTTGAGGAACAACCCAACAATATATATTACAGCAAAATGAAAAAAGGCAAAGCATAATCGAGGAAGGTATCTTTACTATAAGACAGGCTGAAATAGAACATATGGAGGCCGTACGGTCGGGCTCATCTAATCAAGATAAATTACTATTTGACTTAATTGATTTGAGGGTTGCTACCAAAAAGGTATTTAGGGAAAGAATTGCAGCAAGGTATAATAAATATCGTATTTCACAATACGAATTTGGCGAACAAATAGGAAAAGTCCTTGCCTATAAGGTAGCTGATGATCGGGCCAAAACTTATATTAAAGTGATAAAAGCGGCAAATGGTATACTGTATACAGAACCAAAAGAGATTTTAAAACAATTTTCTGTTTATTATCAAGAACTATATACTTCTGATACTTTAATAAATGAGGAAAATATACAACAATACTTGCAAAATATACACTTACCGAAGTTAAAAGAGGAAGATATCAATACAGTAGGAAATGATATTAGCAAAGAGGAGATACTGCTAGCAATATCTGCACTCCCTTCGGGAAAGGCGACAGGGGAGGATTCCTTACCTTTGGAATTTTATAAACTGTTTAAGGAACAGTTAATAGAACCTTTTAGCGTGGTCATACAATATATTGGAAATTATGGTATAGTGCCCGACTCCTGGAATCTAACACGAATAGTGTTTTTCTTAAAAAAAAACAAGCCCCCTGATGAGTGTGGCTCGTATAGGCCTATTTCACTCATCAATTCAGATGCAAAAATATTCGCAAAAATACTTGTAACCCGGTTAGCACCAGCTATGTCAGATTTGGTTTCTGTCCATCAACATGGTTTTATACAAGGCAGGGAGACCACTGCTCATATTAATACTGCCATCTGTGCCTTTGATCTTGTGGAAAAAACTGATACTACCCTTGGTATGCTGCTTTTAGACGCAGAAAAAGCGTTCGAGAGGGTAAATTGGAAGTTTTTATGGGCTGTACTGGCAAAGATAGGGATAAAGAATATTTTTATACAGTGGATTCAAGCCCTATATGATAAACCGCAAGCAAAACTAATGTATTTAGGGGTACAATCAGATGTGTTTTCAATTTTTCGTGGTACGCGACAAGGCTGTCCACTCTCTCCCCTTTTATTTGCCCTTTATATCGAACCATTCATTTATGCACTGCAGTCTAACCCACAAATCATACCATTGCGACAGGGTGCAATATCACTTAAAGTGATTGCCTATGCAGACGACATAGCGGTTTTCACAACCGAACCAGCAAGAGCAATGAAACAAATTGAAGATGAAGCAGTTAGGTTTGGTGTTATATCTGGATATAAACTTAATACTAATAAAACTCAAATACTGTAAAACTTTAAACCTAGGGAATCTATACGTGGTGTATGTGCGGTTGCTACATATTTGGGGGTTAGATTGTCCTCACAGACTAATTTGATATTTGCTTTGAATTATGAACTTTTGATTAAAGATACGGCCATTTTGTTGAAAAAATGGCATAAACTTCCTATTGGCATTATTGGCCGGTCTAATATTATTAAAATGAAAATATTGCCGAAATTTTTTATCTTTTTCAATCTATTCCTTTCCGAGTTCCCAACATTTTTTTAAAAAGATTAGAGGGTCTCTTCAGTAGTTTTATTTGGGGCTATAAGAAAGCTTGAAGAGCAATTGACCTACTCAAATGTCCTTTCGAACAGGGTGGATTAGATTTTCCAGATTTTAAGATGTATTTTTGGTCTGCATTTGCAGGTCGCTTCCGAAGTTTATTAAATCCCTCATGCACAACCTTTTTCCACCAATTAATGCTGGCAGAAAATAGTTCTATGCATCTGTATAGAATTAATGATCCGAATTATTTTAAGTGTGTTAAATTCAAGACCCTACGGGATACTATGTTTATTTGGAAGGCTATTCTAACTAGATGTGACTTATCCTGCTATCATGATAAACTTCCTTTGTGGGGCAATCCAATCTTTCTGGAGAATTTTCAGGATGCTACCTGTAAACGATGGGCTAACTTTCGTATTGCAACACTTGGTGATTTGTATGATTATAGTGGCTTTGTCTCTTTTGAGAATTTACAACTTCTGTTCAAATTACCAGGGCATATGTTTTTTAAATATTTACAAATCAAGAACTATTTTTTGATACATTTAAAATTGTTGAAAATAACTAAGTCAGAGATATGGGACAATCTTCACCAGGATAAAGCTAAATCTCTGATAAGTCATATGTATAAAATTTTCATTAGTTACAGAAAAGGGGATGGTGATAAATTAGCCGAAAGGTGGAGTCAAATATTGGGAGGGGAGGTCATTGTAAATAATATAGAACAAAGCTTAACTGTAGTTAAGAACTCTGTATATGCTACTAATTTACGAATACAACAGTTTCGTACTATTTGTCTTCTCTATTATACACCTGAGCGAATAGCTAAGTGGGCCTCTACGGGTTCCGGTAGTACTCGAGTAAAATGCCCCAGATGTGACCTCTTTGCTGCAAATATTATACATATGTTTGTAACTTGTCCTAAACTAGATAGTTTTTGGCAGCAGGTGGGTCAGATATGTTTTCAAAAGATAGGGACAGATTCTTCCCTTACTGTTAGAGACATCATGCTGGGTCCTGAAAATTTGAACTATAGACAGAGCCGGTTGCTTTCGATTTTGTTGGTAATAGCTAGATTGGTAATTGCTCGAGTTTGGAGCAGTCCGAATCCTCCACTTATAAGTGATTGGTGGATGTTGATTAAACAAATTTATGCAATGGAATATGCTTTGGCAAATGTGAGGGGTACTCAATCTTTGATTAAATTAAAATCTATATGGGGGCTTATATTCTAAATGTATATGATACATGAATTAGGATTGATTGTATTAGAGAACTAACCTTTGTTTTTTCTTTATGTGATAAATGAGCAGCTTTTTGTTCTGTTTTTTATGTCATATAGGATATATGTAGTTTTACTTTTCTGTTTGTTGTTTGTGCCGTTTTGTTGACAAATAAAAATATAAAAAAAAAAAAAAGAAATCTCTAACTTGCTGATTGAGCCTCTGAAAGAATACAACTGGAATGTGAAAAGGAAGATTAGCAAAAAAGTAGAGGAGGCAAGGAAGAACCTCCATGTTCAACAGAACCACCCTCCCTGCTACTATCAATGGTAATGTGTGCCAAAATGTCATTTTGGATCGCAAGGACGCCACTGCCCAAGTGACATTCCCATAGAACAGGTCTTCCACAGAGTGGTATATCTGCACTCACAAATACTGAAAGGTGTGTTGTTGCCAGTCCACTTGCGCGTCTCCTATCATGAAGCATGGGTTAATGGCGTCTGGGCAGGAGGAATATATACATGACTTTTCCCAGTTCACCCGTAGTCCCAAGATAGTGACGAAATGCGCCAAAGAGGAGGCAATTGTGGCAGGAATATTATAAGTGTCCCTGATGTATAACAGCATATCATCTCCGTACAATGATATCACATGCACCCAAACTCCCAAAGGAATGCACCAGTGTGTGCCCTGATGTCGCCAATGCCATCAGTTCACCAGCTAGTAAGAACAATAAGGGTGACAATGGGTAACCCTGCCTTTTCTCTCTGTGTATGCGGATGGCCTCCAACAGAAGGAGTCCTGTCTTGACTCTGATCAGAAGGTTAATGTAAAGTAGTTTCACCAGGCGAAGGAATCGATGGCCTACACCGAAGCTGACCGCGCAACAAACAGATAACCCCACTCCAAGAAGTCAAAGGCCTTCTCAAGGTCCAGCACTAAACATCCCGCACGGGCCAAGTAGAAGGGGCATAAGCGAGGACCCGAAAGAAGCAGCGCAGATTTAGGATGATGCTGCATGCAGGAATGAACCCATTTTGATCCGGACAAACCAGATATGGGATCAGAGGTGCCAATCTATCTGCGAGCACCTTCGTCAAGATCTTGTAGTAGGTGTTGAGTAAGGCCAGTGGTCTGTAAGATCCAATTGGTTCCAGGTCTTTATTGGGTTTGGGTAAGGAAATGACCGCTGCTTCTCTCTGAGAACCTGGAAATGTACCAACTGACAGGGCCTCGCTGTACACAGTCACTAACTGTGGAGCAAGTTGAGTTCTTTATTCCATAAACAGTTCTGCTGGTAGATCATCAGGTCCCTGGGACTTACCATTAGCCAACACTTTAATCGCAGTTGTAACTTTATTCAACGTAATAGGTTAATCGAATTCCAACCGGTGTTCCAGGGTAATGCAGGGTATAGAAAGATTGGCAAAGAATGCAGCATAGGCATCAGCATCCATTTCCTCAACAGAATGATATACTCTCTATTATGTCATGTCAACTCGGCGTGAATTGAACTCTGTGTATTGAGCACAGAGCCCACCCCAAAGCACAACGCTATTATGGGCTTTTGTGGTTGATCATGGCAGATAAGCCATGATAAAAGTCTTCCAGTTTTGTCCACGAAGGCGTGTGTGCGTGCTGAATAAGCAGCCTAGTTTTGACAGTGCAACCTTTCTAATAGGGCGCCATGCTCCTGTTGAGACAACGACCCAGAACTATTGGGATTGTTAGCAGCCTAAGTCTCCAGATCCATGAGAGTATTATCCAGTTTAGAGATTTCTGTTTCCAAGGAGGCTCTAAATGGGGGAGTCCTCCAACAGGGCAGGCTGAAAGCGCCAGGTGGGTATGGGGGTAATGCAACCACTCTTTGTAACTTAAGTAAGTATTAATTATGGTCAGAATGGGTGTGACCTAGATAGTCCACAAGAGCAATGGAGGGTAGCAATTTGGGTGTGGGAATCAACCTGTTTATACAAACATGGAGGTTGTGAGTAGAAGGAATAAACTCTTGTGTCTGGGTTACGAAAACTACAGACATCCACCAACTGTCATTGACAGAGGCAGTCTGTTAGCACAGATGTATTAGATGTCACAATCATTTGGGGCAACAGAGGAAAAGAATGATCAAGGGGGATGTCAAGGACGCTATTGAAGTCACCTTCAATGATCCATGGCATCCCGCTTCACTGGTAGAGTTTGTCTGACAGTGCTTGGAAAAAGTGGGCTGGTCAGTGTTTGGGGCGTAATAGAGCCCACAAGTAGAGGTCTACCATCCAGTCTCTCCCGCACAAGGATGTACTGCCCCTCGGGTTCCAGTAGCTCGCCCTCAAACACAAATGGAGTCCCAGGTCTGATCCATGAAAGCACCCCCAGGGCATAACTGGAGTAATTTGTGGCAAACATCTGACCATGCCAGCGTCTGTACAGTCTGTTGTTCTCTATGTGAGTAAGGTGGGTTGCCTGTAGAAGTGTGATGTGTGTGGAGTGCTGGTGTAAGTATGCATATACTGAGTAACGACATGAAGGGGGTGTGCATGCCTCTCACATTCCATGTTAGAATATTAAAATGCACCATGAGCAGCATGACATGTCATCCAGATTATAAACATCCCACATGCCAGTGAGGGTGTAGTGGCACATGTTGAGCATAAAAGGTGTTAAGTCAGTAGTGGCAGTGGAACAAAACAAATAAAAACAATGCAGCAACAAGATTACGAAAATACCGAAAGAGCAGAGGTACAACATGCTTCCACGCAAACAATTGGAGTAGAACTCAATAGTAATAAATCAGTCGTAGAACTGACGGGGAGCCAAGCATGCAGCAGAGCACACCCTATATAGAAGAAAGAAACATCAGGGGACCCTGCATCTGCCTCAAGCCTGGGGCATCTATGTGTCAGAGTTTATACAGACCTGGCAGCCATCATCCAGGCCCAATTCAGCCAATAGTCTCCAGATGTGCAACCCCACCCTTCAAGAATCAAATAATGTCTTCTGATGTCTGTGGTGTAACCTGCGGAAAGTTGAAGGAACCCAGCCTTAAGGATCCTTCATCATGAAATGACCAGACAGAGTCTACATGTGGATCCTGGTTTCAAACTGCGCTCACTCACCACTGCTGCATTTCATAAGGCCTCATGTTTCCCCTGTATAACCTGTTCCAGGTTTGGTACAGCCCTCAGTTGTGAAGAGCACCGCATTCACTGCCATCTGCCACGGCGGCATCCTATTCGCCCGGCTTGAGGCACAGCGTCAGGATTCATAGTCCGGCTAGTCCAACCAGCCCTACACATTTTTAGGGAAGTTATAGTAATTAGTCTTAACTAGTCCACCAGTCTCAGATGCACTTGAAAAAGGAGAGCGTACCGTATATCAAGCTCCCTTAGGTGGTGCTTCACGGCGAGAAAGGAGTTGCGTTGCTTCTGTACCCCCATGGTATAGTCTGGAAAAAACATGACCTTGGCATTGCCTACAGAGATCTCCTGGTGGTTTCATGCAATATACCGTCTTTGTCTCTGTAATGTAGAATATGGAACAGGAAGGGTCTGGGTTTTGAGCCAGGTGGTGGGCGGTGTGCAGGAACACGATGTGCTCGTTCCACTGTAAAGAAATGCGAGAAGGCATCCTGAGGCAACAGTCGCCACAGCCACTGCTCTACATATTCAACTGCATTTGATCCCTCCATCCCCTCTGGTAGGCCCACCACCGCACATTGTTATGAATGAGTTTACTTGCGCTTCCTCCGCTTTGCTTTCTAATGTCTCAACACAATCCAACAACAGATTCATTGAGGAGGCCATGTCGCTGTGTTTTGGAGCAAGGTCCGTTACTATTATTTCCACAGTGTGTACTCTATCAGCTAGTTTTCGGAAATCCGCATGTAGAACTGTGAGATCTGTTGTCACCGCATCTATCTTGCTCTCTAATGATGTATGAGCAGATTCGAGGACAGTACCAAGTCTTTCAACTGCGGAAAAGACAGAGTCCAGTTTCTTGCTAATGGAGAGTGGAGGAGTTGCCCCTCCTAATGGATCAGTGTTCATCAGTGAGTCGTGTGCAGCAGGGGTCTTCGGAGTTGCACCCTGTGCAGTCATACGTAGGCAACCCATGGCGTTGCTGTGTTCACGTGAGCCAATAAAATGTCACCACACTACCCAGGACATGCTTGTCTATCCTCAGGACATACAGGAGAATGACAGCACAAGCAGTCCTGGGAGTGCTACGTCACAGTAGAGTTATGCAAGCAGTAGAAGTGACCAGGTATGCAGGGGGATACGTCCCTTCAGCCTCCCTGTGACACAAGTACTGGCAGGTTATGGTGGCCTCCGGCAGAGGACACAGGTGAGGGACCTTGACGAGACTAGAAAAAGGGAAGCCCCATTTCTGAACTTTCCAAACCAATGGAGATAGGGGGAGTTAAGGGACTTCTTACACAGGAAGAGAAGGATCAACGTCGGTGAAATAGACAATGCTTGTACTGCGGTAAAAAGGACCCTTTGTGCGAGAGTGCACAACTAAGCCTAAGGGCGCCTTCCTAAAAATTGGAGGATGCCCATCAAAACCCACGTGAAACTAGAACGCTCAAAGGCAGCACAGTGGAACACTTTGATTGCTACTGTACCAAACCCTGAACAATCATTCGCCAACACACTCCAAAGTTGAGCCCCTCATTTAACTATGAGTGCTCGGGATCACATTGCAGTAGTAGTAATGATCGATGCAGTGGCCACTGGTATCTTCATTGACACCACGTATTGAAACAAATTGGGTATACCGATTTATCAAAAGGACAAACCAGAGACTGTCTGACCTGTCAATGGGATTTATTAACATCCGGTCCGATTACCCAACAAACGAGGGTCTTAAACCTGAACAGCGGAGAAGGTCATGTGGAAAACATTACATTTGTCCTGATCGATCTTCCGCAGTTCGGTATCATCTTGGGTATGCCTTGACTAAGCCTGGGTGGAGCTCCCGGAGTTTTACTCGGCGGAATTCCACTGAGTTACCGGAAACTCTGCCACATTCCACGGAGTTCCGTGAACGGGGGGTGTAACTTTGAAACCCATTGCCACCGGTGCTTGTACCTGGTTGGCAAAGGCGAGATATAGACTGTGGTGGTTTAGCGTGTTTCCTAGTTATTGCTGACAGCTTCATTACCATGGCTGCCTACTGTGGTATCCAATCTGAATTTGGGCTGGACTATGAATCCTAGCAGGTGTGGGAGAGTGGGACGAGGAAAACGTTTTCAGATAATGCGCACGTTCCACAGCATGATTCACCGTGCTTACTAGTAAAATGAGTAGTACCACCATTCTAGTTCACAAGATTGCAGCAACACCAAGGGGCATATTATCAAGCCAGTTAACGCCGCACTAGCGGCACTTTCCTGCCGCTAACGCGTTTTTTTTTATCGCCCTATTACCAAGCTGTCGCTAAAAAGCGTTAGCGACAGCTTTCCGGCGTTAGCTATTGTTTTTACTATCGCCGTGCATGGCAGCGATAGTTTCCGCTAATGATATGCAAAGTAGGCGTTCCTTCTCAAAATTTCACGAAAAAAGTCACGAACACACCTTCGCACTATTACCAATGATGTCCCGGACCCACGAAGCGATAAAAAAAGTCCAGCTAAGGCCCCTTAGCTGCAGGAAAATAAGACCTGAAAAAAAACAGGTCTAAAAATTGAAAAATGGTGATAAATGGAGGTATATAAGGGAGGCCAGCCCTGACCCACACCTGAAGACCCACAGACGCCATGGAGGTGATAATCATTCAGCTCGGAGTCCCAGGAAGGCAACACCCACCACTGCCACTGCCACCCCCCCCGGACCACCACCAAGGCAGCGCCAAAGACGACAGCGGGCCCTGCGCAGACATCTCAGCCTTGCAGACCTGACACCAGAGGATGTCATTGCCCACTACAGGCTCAAAAGGACATCCATCCAACAAATACTGAACCTGATAGCCCACAGGCTGACGCCACAAACACAGCGGAGAACCAACATCCCTCCGCAGACAAAGCTGCTGGCCGTGCTGCATATGTTGGCCTCTGGGACCTTTCAACCAACAACGGCCAGAGTTGGAGGAGTCTCACAGGCAGCCTTCTCAATCTTCCTCCCAACTGTCTTGGATGGCATACTCAGCCTGATACCCCATCACCTTCACTTCCCCAACACTGTGCAGGAACAGATTGAGACCAAGCAAGGATTCTACGCCATAGCCGGATTCCCACAGGTGGTGGGCGCAATTGACAGCACACATGTCCTATTTGTGCCCCCTGCGGACAGTGCACACATATACCACAACAGAAAGCACACCCATTTCATGAATGTGCAGGCAATAGTGGACCACCGGGACTATTCACCAATGTCATAGCCAAGTTCCGGGAGTGTGCATGATTCCTACATCTTCCGACAGTCTATCATAAACCAGCGCTTCCAGGATGGCACATATGGAAATGCAGTTCTTGTTGGTAAGTACTAACTGAACACACCACACGCCTCAACTCCACATTCATGCAACTCACAATTGTGAGAATGTACATGTTACAATCACACATACAACATGTCAATCAACATGCCCACATACCAGATACAACAACACCGTGAACTGTGGCTAGATATGTAGACAAACCATCCTCAAATGCCTAGCCCCTGTGCCACCCATAAGCAAATGTGGTGAGAGGTGGGAACCATGTATGTGCGATGGAGGCACATGATCCATAATGAAAGTAGGAACACAAGGCCCAGTGTGTAGGTGTTGTGCTGTACAGTTGGGAGTAAGCTGACTGCAGAAGTGCCCATGTTGCCATATAGTGTGTCTCTGTAGCCCAGCCTGATGGCAATGACTGTGTGGGTCACTGTTACACCCGACAATGGGGGGATCTATGTGAAGGTTGCATGGAGGATGCAGAGGCTGGCGAAGCAGCTGCAGGCCACTGCATACACCTGTAGGTACATGGAGATGGAGGAGTCAAATATGGGGCCTAGGTACCTAGATTTGGGGTGGGGGCATCCGAAAGCATTGGACCACCAGGTGATGCCACATGCTGATTGTACTGTTACGAGGATGATGACTCATGTTTCCCCTGCGAATAGCACGCCCCAGCTGTTGATCATCCATGTTGCAAATCACAGCAATCCTACCTGGAAGAGCAGTTTGGTGTGTGTGCGTATTGTTGATGTTGAATATGAGCATTCTGGACGTGTTGGTGGTGCAGTTTACTGGTATCCCAAAGCTTGCACCAGCTCCACTCCATGTGTCAGCAGCTGCATCTGCCAAATCTGAGGTTGTTGCTGACCGAGGTGGCATTCACTGCCTGCCGTATGTTGCAGTTGCATAGTGGGACAAGGGTGCATGCGCAGTTGGAGATTCATGTTTGGAAAATGTGGACTTGCACCATTGTTGACGACTGCAGTGTTGTGGTTGTTGCTGTCGATGGTGGTGTGTAGCATCTCATCGGTGACTGATCTACACCAACTTTGTGGGGGCTTGCATGTGGTCAACGGTGGTTTGGGGTACATCAACAAGGTGGTGCATGCGTAAGTGGTCAACACATGTGCGTTTAGTGGGGCCGAGGAACTGGACGTAGTCTACACATGCAAAGAAGCCGTCAAAGGTGTGCCCTGCCTTGTGGATCAGTGTGGTGAAGATCTGGGACAGTCTGATGTCAGCTAACATTTCCCTGAGTCAAATGTACCTTGAGTAGTCGTGGCATGTGAGTTGGAGACTACACTCCCGAATGAGTACGTAGTCCACGGAGTGGACAGTGTTGCGTCTGATGATGCTGATGGTGTGGGTGAAGCGTTCCTGCCTGCAATGGACCCTGCATGCGAGGGGGCTGATGACTGTTAATATGTGGCCGCTCGGGACAGGAAACAGCATGTGTTGTGCATTGGGGCAGGTCTGGCAGCAGCGACAGCAGCACAACTGAACGTGAACCGTGTCTGGTGTGGCCCATTGCCATTTCAACGTTCACATGGCATTGACTGTGAGGAGGGTGGATGAGTGCCATCGATAGATGGTAGAAGAGCCAGTCATGCAACCGCGCAGCGCACACAATTGATGAGGCTTGGGGAAGGGAGTATCAACAGTGAGGCAATTTAATTTGCAGTGATGCTTGTAATCAGTCCAAAGCAACACATGGCTAACATTAAATCCAACATAACACAAATGACACACCAACAAACCATCTACACCAACAACACAGCCTGCACAACCAATAATGTAAACATCTCGCTATCCCATGTTACAGGTGACCAAGGATATGCACTATGCCCGTGGATGATGACACCCCTCGAAACCCCACCACCCAGGCCCAGAGGCAGTATAATGCAGCCCACAGACGCACCCGGTCCATTGTGGAGCACACATTTGGTGTGCTAAAGTCACGTTTCCGTTGCCTGGACATCACAGGTGGCAGACTGCTGTACAGCCCTGAAATTGTCAACAAAATCATCCTTGCATGTTCTGTAATGCACAATATATGTGTGCGCACAAATGCTCCATGGATTCAAGTGCCTGCTGCACCGGACATCGACCAGGATGATGCTGAAGATGAGGCAGGTGGCGCACACCCCACAGTAAATGCAGCAGGAATTGCCCGAAGGGACCGAATAATAAACAATTTCTTCAACTGAGCACGTCACATTGTGACAGTCCCCCTCCAATGTATCTCATAGCAAAATGACCGCAATCACGGTGTGTGCCAATAAAAAAAGAATTACACACATACCCTGTCTGCATGTTATTGTCCAGCATGGGTACATCACTCTGAAAAGGGTACGTTGCCCATCCATGCTGGGAATGTCTCCTCAGTACAGAGGTGCTTTACAGTGTGTCAAATGTGTAAGACTAGAGTCTTCATGGTGCAAATTGGGCTACCCAATCCAAAATTGTTGCGTGTCCTTTGCGTAAATCAGTCAATATAGGTTGTCGTCTGTGAATAAATGCACAATTGTAGTCTGTTGACAGTGGTCAATAATTTATTGGAGTGTGTATGTTGTGTAAAACAATGAGACTGTGGGCGTGCAATGGGGTAAAAGATGAAACTTTGGGGGTGCAATGGGTTAAAATCTGAAAATAGGGCGTGCAATGGGGTAAAATATGAAAATAGGGCTTGCAATGGGGTAAAATCTGAAAATAGGGCGTGTATTGGGGTAAAATCTGAAAATAGGGCATGCAATGGGGTAAAATATGAAAATAGGGCGTGCAATGGGGTAAAACCTGCCTTTCTGTGTGTCCTAAGCAATTAGCTTTGAAGCATCGACCACCTCCAGATCAACAAGCCCTACAACAAGTATGTGGACCACTAACTTGACACAGCAGACGGACCACCAGCACCCCTCAGACAACAACCAGACCGCCATCTCCAAATGGACACTGTGCACGGATGAAGACACCTCCTCCGCTAGGAAAGGCATCCACTCGGGGGCCCACACAGACCCCTGGTCCCCTCACATCTACCACAGAGCCACATCTGCCTCCGCACACGAACCACTACGCAACATCAACATCACTTTCAACACATGCACGTACACAGACATCTTGAAGCGTGCCGAAAGTCATGCCCCTACGCCTTGTGACCCCACGGGTGAGTAGCACACTTAAAAAATCCTTGATTGATTGATGGTTCTCTTGTTAGGTATGCAATTATGGGGTGACCTGTGTTGAATGTTGCAAGTTAGGGTGTCATGTGTTGTGAAACATCATTTACATGGTGTCATTTGAGTGCCAACCAACCTCAACATGTTGTTACATGGCTCAGATATGAAATTTGCAGCAAGACTGTACATCAGTGCATTGATTCCCTCTTAGCGTGCAGATCTGCCCGCTAACACGAAAAAGCGATATTTTCTCTTTCCATCTGCCCAATGTTAAAATACATCGCGCAACACTTTTTGCCATTAGAAAGTTTACTCATGTGACCATTTGCGTGCAGATTTTCACCGCTTACTCAAAAACGGGCCGCAAAGAGACAGGAAGTGATGTCTGCATGCTTCCTGTCTACTGGAGTAGTGTTTTCCACTTTCACTTTCTCTTTTGAGCACATTGCTGGTGATTGTGGAGAGTGTTGGAGCTCTTTGGTGGTGTGTGCTGCAGTTTGGATATTTTGAGAGTGTTGCTGTGTCCTGTGTCCTGTGTCCTGTTGATAGTGTCTCTGAAGTGTTGTGTACTGATTTATTGTGTTTAACTGTCTCCTGTCCTCAGATTTGTCGGGTGTCTGTCTTGGGGTAGTACAGAGACAGAGCGGGGGTATTGTTAAGCACAGGGTATACAGTGGCGCTAGCCCAATAACGTGAGTATCACAGATGGAAGTAATCAGTGCGGTGCAACCGGTTGAGGTAAAACCCCTAAGCCCTCAATAATGGACAAGGGTCCGTATTACACAAATGACAACAAGTCCTGTACACACGCTAGTAAGTATTAACAACATGCAAAATATTTGTTGTTTAACAGAAGACGACAATAGATTCTTTTCTTCAAGTGTTGATTTAATGTTGTGTTGCTTCACAGGCCAGCCAACACATGTTTCGTCACTGGGTGTATAACCCTTGACTACTTCAGGGCTTACGTATATGGTAGTCACATATCAGACCTTTCAACTGGTGATAATTCCGACCCAGCGGGTCCTACAAAGCCACTTCTATGTTAGCACGTCTTAGTCAAGAATCTGTAGTAACCGGTAAGCTCAGGCCAAGTCAAAGTTTCTTTATTAAATCAGGCTGGATAAGCCAAGGCAAAGATATATCAACGGTGTCTATATTTATGTCCCAATATTGCCAAGAAGAAAACGCGGCGCCATCCACCGCAGACCAACTAAGGCGAGTACGCCCCGTGGCTCCTCTCTCCGGCACCGTGTGTACCATGCCATGCACTGTCATGTCAGTCTCCCCAGCAAGTAGTCACTGATCCATGCGTCAACATGTCGTTGTCCAGGTCACTTGCTGACTTCACATAGTTACGCTGTAGTGTATGCTCCCATGTTGAAGTGAACTTGTATTACAGATGTGTATGGAGGAAATTGAAATTGGCTAAGGGACTCTAATTTGCCTTTGTGTATGTTTTACAGACAACATGACGCCTGGCCAAATACATGCCTTCCAGGGGCAGAAGGACCGTTACCGCCATGTGAAGAAGGTTGCGAAGGGGTACCGCAACATGTCCAAAAGGTACCATGAGGAAATTAGGAAGGGCACATGGAAGGCGGTGCCTGAGCATGCCCAGGATGTCACACAGCCCCCCCAGGCACCTCAGGCATCAGTGGTGTGTCCCAGCCGGTACAGGTGGCACATCCCCCTATGCCCCCCACCCCAAGGCACTGTCCCACCTGCAACTGGGGATCAAGTGGCCTCGTTCACATTGCGGGACAGGAGGCTGCTACAGGATATTGTGGTATCGCTGGCAGAGCTCAGGCGTGAATTGTCTGATGTCAACAGACGAGTGATGGACATACACAAACACTTGGGACTGCCATGATGGGTGGACCTGTTGGACACCATCCCCCTCTTCTCCCTTCCCCCAATGTTTGAAATATTTTATTATGTAGTGTTAGGTTAGTTATTTATTTGTTAAGTAGTGTAGTTTTAGTGTAGATTTTAGTTAGTGTTAGCTTGTTAGGTAGATATAAGAGTTTAATTAGTCATCCGTATTTGGGGATAAGTTTCCTTTTCCTTTGGGTGGGGGGTTGATGTGTTTTTTCTTCATTAAAAAAAAAAAATCTTACAAAAAAATATATATTTGTGTAGGTTGCATGTTTAGTTAGTTTATGTATAGCTTAGATGTCTTTGTCCTGTCTCGTGGTGTGCCTTAAGGGTGGGAGGGGGGTTAATGTCTATGATGTGTTGTTGCATGTTTAGGATTAGTTAGGGTAGATAGTTTAGGTAAGTAAGATTGTTTTATAGTTAGTTTAGATTTTAGTAGTAGTTATAGTAATAAGTGTTAGTTTAGGTCACTTGCATATTTATACAGTTCTAATAAAAATTTGATACTTTGGATTTCTGCTTGCACTTATGTCAGGGACGAGGTTGTGGAGTGTGGCTCTTTCCATTGTATGCAACTTTTCACATCACTGGACTATCCATTGAAATCGCTAAGTCTGCTCATGACATGTAAGTTTGCAGGATGTATTGTGTCAGGATCCCTTAGATGGGAGCACACTGGACTTGCATTGATGACAGGGTGTCAATTTGGATTGACGCCCTGGTCTAGGGACAGTCGCCTGTGACGTTCTACATCTTCTGTGTGACTCACGGATTTGGACAGCACATTGTTGCACATTTTGGACATGACCTAGTGAGATGGCATGGCAAGTGAATACAGTTAGCTACTGTTATCCATCATGGAGATGGATATATGCGCCAGATTCCACGGATTCCGTCACACACCTGCATGTCAGATGCTCCTGCCGCAGAGTCCATCTACATTGCACAGACCTAGCCACACTTGCTGCGTAGTGCCAGTGTGTCCGCTTCCTTTGCAAGATATGTTCCGGTTCATGTACGCTCACTCTCCAGACCATGCATGATTTGTTAGAAATCTGTGTGCATTGTGTACAGGACATGGAACAGCAGTGTTCATGATTTACAAAAGTAATCTGTGAGTAAGTGATGATTTCGCATTTTACGTTACTCACAAATGTAGTTTGGGAGTAGTGCATTTTGCTTTACAGAGTTGACATCTCCTAAATGCCTACCGTGACTCACTGGACTAGTCAAGTTTTGATTTTGTCACAGCTAATGTTTGGGGGGTGGCACACTGTCCTGCTGCACACAAGGGGGAAATGTTGCATTGCTCCCTGTAGTGACAGTGTCATGAGACTTGTCCAGCTGTTACTTCTGCCATTGGCTCATGTTGATGACGCCCTTGAAATGTTGTTGGTGCATCTGACTATATGCTGAGTGCAGTGCCACACACATCCCTACACACATTGCCCGATATGCTCGCAGTGGTCACAGCATGGGAGGGGGCATATTTTAGGTTACACCGTTTGTCAACAGGGAGGGGCTGACTGAGGGCTTGCACTTTGGGGTGAGCCCCTATTTGCCAATCTACTTCACTGAGGCAGACATTGTGGTTCCGTATGTGTATGGTGGACATGTGCCCTTCCGTGTCTTCATCAATGTGAATATGCTGTCCAGTATTTTGGGATGTGACATGCAATGTGCACCATCACAACAGGCTTTATCCACCATGTAGTGTGTGAGTAGATATGCCAAGAGATATTTGTTTACAAGTGTTAAGGAGGACACAACTCGTGGCCTGCAACAGACTAGGACATTTTTGCACACATGCCTTTTCATGAGAGGACGTGGGGCTAGGTTGGTATTTTGCTAGATGGTTGTTTTGGAGCAATGGGGGCAACGCTAGTTCACACATACACTGCCATCTCACTGCCTATCTGTATCAGGTAAAAGTGGTACATTTCTCGTATTTCCCTTGGTGTACCTTTTGGGTGAATCAGTGTCCTAACTCTTTTTACATACTTCTATACTTGATTGGTCAAGAACCACACACATCTGTGTGAGTTAAACAATTTTATTGACATTCAGAGGATGAAGACTGGACCAGTGCTTGGCCATACATGCCCACATTGCATGGATGCCCGTTGGAGGGTCAGACAGAGTCATTTGGTGGTAACAGGTCCAAGGGAAGAGGCATAGTTCAGTCTGCAGGCTGATTGCAGTGGCACTGGCAAGAGAAAAAGTTATATGGCAGTCCATGTGGAGGTCCAAGGTGATTGTCGGGGGACAGTGGAAGACAGTGCAAGAAGATTTTCTGTGGCATGATACTAAGCCCGGCACCAAGGAGGAAACTGGGCTTTTGGTGCAGATGGATGCTACCGCTTCCTCCTTAGCACAAATGCACTTTCACCCTCCTCTTTGTTCTCTGATGTGTCATGTGCCTCACATGTGGGTGGTGGTATGGTGGGTGCATTACTGTGAGGCACTGACACATCAGGTGGCGGAGCTGAGGATGTGGAGGCAGCAGCAGCATTCATCTGCGCCAGTCCTTGTGGCAGCAATGAAGTGATGAGCAGGTGCAGGGCATGATAGATCCCAGCAACCTCGCGCTGGTGTGCGGCCCTGGCAGCCATATCTTGTGCCTGCATCCGCTCCATGCTCTCCATTATCCGACAGATGTTGGCCAAATCCTGGCTGACATTGCTGGAGCCACTCTGAGCAGACAGTTGTTGTTGTCTCAGAATCATGACTCCAGCAATGTCAGCAATGGACCGTTGGAGGGCATTGAGTGGGCTGTGGGTGTCCGTGATCTTCTGCATGTGGTCCCGGATGGGACTCAGACACCCACGTGTGGCCTCAAGTTTGTCCGCCAGGTGCTCGAACCCCACCCGCACCTGTTCCGCCATCTCCCGCTGGACCTCCAGCACACAGCGTTGGAAGGCCAGGTGTGTGTTCTCGAGGTCCGGGGTGGCAGTAGTGGTGGGAGGTGCTTGCTGCTGGTTGGTTTGTGCAGGGGGTGGGGTTGCCGCTATGCTGCTGGGTTGCCCTGCTCGTGGAGGTGGGGTGCTGAAGGAGTCTAGCAGATGTTGCAGTGCTTCCTGATCGATGGTGGGGTATTCCTCCTCGTCATCAGTGAAGGTTGGGCCAGTCTGCTGTCCAGGAGGTGATGTCTCTCCCTCTGCAATGTGATAGGGTAGATACAGTTTAACAGTGTTTGTCATGTACAATCATGCATTGGATGTGTTTACAAGCAGACAGCAGGACAGTGTCCATTCATACTGTTTTTGAGGAGATGCCTATTTGTTGCAGGATAGTGATGATTTTAAGGAAATTGTGGATGTGATGTTGTAGTTGTACATTGTCATCTCACAGTTTCCCGCTATGAAAAATGTTATTGTAAAATATCTACACCCAAGCGTCACAAGTTGTGTCCTCTGTTCATTTGTGTGAGTAATGCTATTTGGCCCACATAGTAGTCAATGATGATGTGCTCAGATTTGTCTGTGTTTGCACTGCATTGTGTGCTGGTGGCACCTGCAGCTTTGGTTTAGCTGCACATTATACCTTTCAGGTAGTGTGCCTTTGGGTTCTGTGCATTTACAATGCTGTGTTGAGGCAAACTGGGTGGAATATGGGTCTTGGTCAGAGTTGTGTGAGTTGTGCATTGTTTGACTTCAAATGTCTTGTTTACGTCAGGGGTTGTATGTACATGAGGATGTGTCAGAGTGTGACTTGCTTGTTTAAGGATGTTGTCCACACTCAGCCACCTCAGTGAGGTGGCCTGAACCATGTTAATAGGTTGGGCCTGCAGGCATGCTATTCTTCATGCACTGTCACTTGCCTTGTCACTGTGGCTCACGGACACGCAGCATTGCAGGGTACTGCACATGTGCATGTGTTTTGTGCAAGTATGGTTATGTGTGAGTAGGACACACTTTAGGCACATTAGCAATGTGAGCTTACTTGCTGTTTCAACATGTGCTGCACTATGTGGACATCCATTTTGCTTTGTCTATTGTGATTTGTCTGGTGTGCATGTCGTCCTTCATGTTTTTTGTTGCATGCATTGCTGAGTGCCCTCCGTTTGGCTGACCCGTTGTGAGTATGGTTCTGCGTGAGTTTCGATAGTTGTTGCCGTCTGAACAGACAGGGGCATGTTACCAAGGAAGTGGCAGGGAGAGGCGTTAGCCATCTTGTCTTCACGACTCTCGCCTCCACTTTGGTAACGCCAGGCTCATACATGTTATCAAGGATATGGTGCAGCCTGGCGTTTCCCCCTGCAATGGGAGTAAATTACACTGCTTAGTGCCAGCACAGGCTCCCTTGCACCATAGTGCAAGGGTGTCTGCGAGCAGGGAGGTTTGTTCATGTGTAGGAAGTAGTTGCTTACTGCACATGGACAAAGCTAAGACAGCATTTTGTAGCTTTCATGTGTGATGCTTCGTGCAGCACACATGGACGTTACGAAATGACATTTAGAAGTACAGTTTGCTCATGTACAGGAAGGGACACCTTCCTGTACATGAACATACCATGGAATTTGGCTTTTCACATGTGGGCTGCACAAGGCAGCACACATGATACAAGCAATAACAAGGGGATTAATGCATTTCTCCTAGTTTTGCAACCTTAGGCCCATGATTTCTCTGGTGTTCAGATCAGCACTGCCACCTCTTCTCGCCTAACTTGATGATGGATGGCAGCGTCGACTTCAATGGGTGTTGTTGTGGGACGCCCACCACAACACCCACTGCACACCCCCTTTCACACAAAGTTTAGTGTGAAAGGGGCCCTATTCTCAAGGCAGCGTGAAGCAACTTAACGTGTCTTTAAGCCACATTGAGTGACTTAACACTGCCTTGATAATGGTGCGCTGACCCTATTGCCACCCCAACGTCAAAAGATAAGTGACGTTGTGGTGGCGATAGGGGCTTGGTAATATGCCCCATGGTGTCAACACCCATTACCCTCAAGGTTGACCCCACATGTGGTGTGTAAGTGGTCAGTTTTCTGATGTATGTGTATTTCATGATGCCTATTTATGGTGCTGAGGCCTGGTCAACGCCACCCTCACAAGAGATGCAAATGTGCGGGTGATGTGTGTATGTGCCACGCAGCTGCTGCCATGGATGATACCTGCTGTCCTGGTTCTGTCATTCAATGCCTGGCTTGGCATGTGGGTGATGACTACCTGACTGCATATTTGTTCACTGACACAGTTGACTTACCAAATCGTTAATTTGACTTGCACATGATGGTGTGATGGGCAACTCACATCAGGACTGATGTGGAATGCTGTATTCTGTGTGGCAGATGTATACACTTGGGGGGGTAGGAGTGCAATTTTACATAGGGGTTGAGGGTGACATTTGGCCGGTTGACATGATTTATTTCAATTTAGCTATCCTTGCTTGTTGTCATACTTTGGCAGTGAGACAGCTTTACAGGCACATTGTGCTTCAGCGAGTATGTCACACAGACAAGGTATGCAGTACATATTGGTGTGGTACATTCCTGTTCTGCATTGTTCACCTACTGTGTGGTTGTTGGCACGTCACCCTGCTCATTGTATTCCCTCGCCCTTTGAGTGAAGTGCGCTGTTTGTGTGCATTTTTGTAGGTGCAACCTTTATCCAGCAGCCTACATGGTCAATTCGTTGTGACACTGCATGTGTGTGTGGTATGCAGACTCATTAGATGTTTCCCCACTTGGTGTACAGCAGACTGCATCTCATGAACAGGCAAGGGGGCACATTGCATGGTGATGCAGGTGATGTCAGATTTTCCCCCTTGCCACATCACCACGCACATACAAATTGCCTGCACATGGACACGTCTCACTCTGAGGCCAAAATGCAGATGCACTGTGCATGTGACTGGTCATGTGCACGATGAGGCATGCCACCACCAATGTCAGCACACCTGCAGCATTGTGCACATGTGTCTGAGCAGTGTGTAAGGTTGTGTATGCACAGCAAAGTCCACCTATATGCACATGCACATTCCTGCACACCCCTCATACACATGTGCAGAATGCTGCAGGTGTGCTGACATTGGTGGTGGCATGCCTTAGCGTGCACATGACCAGTCACACTCACAGTGCACATGCATTTTGGCATTAGAGAGAGATGTGTCCTTGTGCAGGCAATTTGTTTTTGTGTGTGGTGATGTGGCAAGGGGGCCATTTAGCCACCCTGCCGCATGTCAGGTTGTTGTTCCACTTTGTCATTTGAGGGGGCACTTATGGAGTGGTCTGTAGGCCTGGGCGGAAAACTACGCTACGCTTGTGGAGTTTGTGTAGTTTGCGCTACTACGCGCTACGCGAATTGCACGTACCACAGTGCAAAAACGCGTACCGGGCATTTTTTGCATGCTCGCGGTCCTCAACGTCAAGTTGGCGACCGCGAGCGAGCAAAATCAACATCCTGGCGAGACTTTTTCTTCGTTCGCGATCAGCAACATCAAGTTGCCGATCGCGAGCGAGGAAAATAAACCTCCCGGCGAGATTCTCAACGCGGGGAGGTCAGGTTTCTCATTGCGAGTGGTCGCGTATGCTCGCGACCGCTCGCGATGAGAAACTACCAGTCCGCGTTGAGAAAGCTGCCGCTCGAGTACAAATCTACTCGAGCTGCAGAAAACGATCGCTTGCACTGTGCAAGATGCCATTTGCAATGATTGCACAGTGCGGACAAGCATCCGGCACTGTGCAATCAGTGCGAACAGCATTTCCCTACCGCACTACGCAGTTCGCGTAGCTACGCGTAGTGTGCGTAGTGCAAAGTGCACTTCGCGTAGCTACGTGTAGCGCTACTATGCAAACTACGCCCAGGGTTAGTGGTCTGACGTTGACCTAGGACTAATTTGGGCTTCCTTTCCTGTGCTCATTTGAAGGTCTGTATGCAGGCCAATGTGTGTCGTGCAATGTGTTGTTTGAGAAGGGTGATATGTCCCTATGCCACCATAGATAGAGGTATCCGGGACATGATCCACAGTACATGTGGGTATGCACTTCCATTAATTAAATTGTACATGAGTGCCACTGTGCCCATCCACCCCCTTCCCCCGTCCCTGGTTGAGGCTCACCCTGGTGTTGTTGTGTCTGTTCACATTCAGCACTATCCTGGCCCACAACTCCAACCACCGCCTTGTCTGGGCACACAGAGTGTGAGCGCACTGACAGCGGACGCGGAGTTGCAACGGGATGAGAAACTACACTTCCCGTCATCCGCCTGCGCTGTCAACGCACGCACTGACGTTGCACGCTGTCAGACGTGACGTCGGCGGAAATGGTTATCAGGAGATGGCGCCTTCTCGAAGACGCCGATTATCCTGTGGATCCCGGAGTACCTGGACGTACGGTCGGGTAAGGGTGCGATCTCGCACCGGCTTTGTTCCTTTTTTTTCTGTATTGTGCTGCGGAGGCTTCCGGAGTACGTTTCCTCGGTTCCTCCCGTTGGAGAGATGCGTTAATTCATACGGTCTCATGCGGGAGGAAATGTTGTTGCTGTTCTTGTGAGACAAGCTAATTGGGAGCTATTGACACTCTCGCTTTGAGGCAAAAGAGGGAGCGCTTTATGATTTCATTCTATTCCTGTATTGCTTTTGTTGGCTGAAGTTAAGACTGTCCTCTACAAATTGGTATACGCTGAGGGCTTCCCAAACTGGAGCTTGACTTTCCTTCATCATGGGGTAATGGAGGAGAACTGCTAGTTACCTTTTGGAATTACTGAATGACAATCTAGGAGCGCAGTGCTTATTCTTGCATACCATTAACATTGGCTTCTGTGTTATCCTTTTGTTTGTAGGGGAGATCAGTTGGGGGTGTCCAGGACTGAACTGTCATAGTCTGGTGAGGACAAGTTCATTCCTTACTAAGGTATGAGCCTTTCAATAGGATTTTCTTTATTTAAACAGAGGGTGTGTTTATTCGTCCACAGCGTGATATTTTGTTAACTGACCCTGTTTTTTCATTTAGGATAGGAATGTGCTGATACCCAATGTTCACCCTCACATCTCGCCCGGTATAAGGCCATCCTTGTTTTCTTTACAGGTAGAGTGTGATTCCCCCTTGTATGGCCTTAAGTGACACAGTAGCAGAGTTAGAACATTGACCTTACAGTAAAACTATTTTCTCTCTTTGTCTATTCTCAGGTCTCCCTCCCCACTGTTCCTACCCTTTCCTTCCTCGCTTGACCATCCCACTAGTCCGAGAGGATTTATTCTATCCGGACTTGGGGCTGTCGAGAGGTGGACCCCTTTAAGCTTCAACCTGATCCTGAGGATAACCTGGTGACCGTGACAGAATAATCGGCCCATGTTTACTTATCTTCCTGGTCGGGTGGAACTTGAGATGGCGACGCTTGAAGACGTCCTAGCCGCACTAGTGTTGGTGCAGTCAGAACTGGCAACGTCACGTAATGAGACCGCCGCTTTACAGGCGAGGGTAGAGCGCATGCAGAGAAATCCTTTCGTTGTAAGCGGCTCTTCCCTTCCTCAAGCTAGTGCAGTGGTAGTGGAAGTGCCCTCACAGATCCCGTTGGCCCCTCCCGAAAGGTATTATGGGGATATGCATAAGGTGCAGGTGTTCCTGACCCAAGTAATGCTTCATTTCCATTGCAAACCCAAGATGTTCTCAACTAACCAAGCACGAGTTGCCTTCCTGATCTCATACTTAGCAGGGGACGCAGCACAGTGGGCTGTCCCTATAGTCAGACGAGACGACCCCCTTCTCCATGACTGGGACACTTTCAAGGAGGAGTTCGAAAAGACATTTAACCGTAGGGCTGAAACTTTTTCGGCGGATAAGGAGTTACTTGAATTGAAGCAAGGTAGCAAGAATCTGTTGGTATACCTGAACTCCTTCCAACGACTGGTGGCTGAGACATATTGGCCCGAGTCGAAACAAGAAGCAATATTCTATCAAGGGCTTCAGGACGACTTGAAAGATGTTATAGCGCAAGTGGATCCCCGTCCCAAAACCTGTCCCGCGCTGATCGAACTAACATTGCGCCTGGATCATCACTTGAAGGAACGCAAAGGCGACCACAAAAGAAGGGAACGAGTAACTCAGCGCTTTGACCAGCCAAAGACCTCCGAGCACGCATTGACTCCTTCCAAACCAATGGAGATAGGGGCGATCCGGGCCTCTCTCACGCCCAACGAACGGGAATACCGGCGGAAACAGGGACTATGCTTATACTGCGCGAAGAAACGGCATTACCTCCGAGAGGGCCCTGTTAAGCCTAGAAACAGTCGTCCCAAGTTTGGACAAGTGGCCACTGTGGCAGCGGACAAGTCGTCGGAAAACTGATTTGCTTGAGGAGGAAGGAAGGGGAATCCTTGAGCATTAGCGAAATCCCTTCAGTGAAGAACGATTCCAGTGATAGCCCAGGACACTTCTTCATCAACATGGATATTGTTGTGGGTCAAGAAAAGAAACATATCCAAGTCATGGTGGAATCTGGGGCCACTGGCTGCTTCATGGACGAAAAGGAAGCCCTCAGACTAGGAGTGGAATTGATTACGAAGAGAACCCCTGAACGTGTGTTTGCGGTGGATGGCAAACTATTGGAATCCGGTCCCATTCGGTTTAATACGAGGGAGCACGAGGGATGGTACAAGGATGACCACTGTGAGTTAATTACATTCAACGTCATCCAAGCTCCCAAATACGGGGTGATTTTGGGGTTACCCTGGCTCCAGAAGCATGATCCAACAGTTGATTGGTCTAACTTGACATTAAAGATGGATTACGGGTACTACAGCACCCACTGCATATATCCCCCTACGGTTCCGTCCAAGGCTTTAGCATTGCATCACCACATCGCCACGGCCGCAGAGAAATAAGTGGAACTGCCCGGATGCTATCAGAAGTATGCTGACGTGTTTTGTGACAGCATGGCTGAGGTATTACCCCCACACAGGATATACCGGGTGCAGTGGTTCCGTGCAGCAGGATATACGCATTGACTGAACCCGAGAACCTACAGCTAAGGCAGTATATAGACAAATACCTTTCTTTGGGATTTATCCGTCACTCCAGGTCACCTGCAGCTTCCCCCCTTTTTTTGATACCTAAGGCCAATGGGGAGCTCCGAACGTGCATTGACTTCAGAGCATTGAATGCTATTACAGTGAAGAACCAGTACCCTCTCCCCCTTGTATTGGTGTTACTGGAACAAGTGAAGGGGGCTGCGATATACAAGAAGCTTGACCTCCAAGGAGCCTACTATCTGGTTCGGATGCGAGAGGGGGACGAGTGGAATAACACCTTTAAGACTCGTTACGGGCTCTATGAATATCTTGTTATACCTTTCGGCCTTTGTAATGCCCCTGCTGCCTTCCAGTTTTTCCTGAACGATGTTCTCCGGGAGTATCTGGATCGTTCCGTGGTTGTCTACATAGACGACATTCTTGTCTTTTCCGCAGACACTGAAGAGCATAAGGAACACGTCAGGATTGTATTACAGTCCTTGCAAAGGAACCACCTTTTTGTTAAGATCAGTAAATGCGACTTTCATGTTACCACCGTGGAGTTCTTGGGGGTCATGCTCACCCCTGCAGGCCAAATCATGGCTGAGAGGAAGGTGACAGCCATCACTGAGTGGCCCAGTCCAAAAAATGTACGTGACAAACAATGCTTTTTGGGCTTCGCCAATTTTTATAGGCGTTTTATTCATCATTTTTCTACCATGGTGGCCCTGGTTACACGTTTGTTAAGGAAGAACATTTCCTTCCAGTGGGATGAAGAAGCTCAAACCGCCTTTGAAGCACTTAAGGCAGCCTTCTCCTCCGCTCCTATCTTGGCCCATGCTGATCCCGAACTGCCATTCGTCGTAGAAGCCGACGCCTCCGATGTAGCAGTAGGAGCCGTCCTATCCCAAAGACATCCATCCACAGGGCAGTTACATCCTGTCGCCTTCTTGTCTCGTAAGCTGAACAGTGCGGAGAGAAATTACACTATCGCCAAAAGGAGCTATTGGCCATCAAGGACGCCTTTCTGGAATGGAGGCATTGGATAAAAGGAGCGAAAAACCAAGTAACTGTTTACACAGATCACCGCAATCTGCAGTTCATGAAATCCACCAGGCAGCTTTCTCCTCGTCAGCTAAGGTGGATGATGTTCTTTGCTGAATACCACTTTGTCATCACCTTTAGGCCCGGCGAAGACAACAAGAAAGCTGATGCCCTGACCAGACAAACTACTCAAACGGAATGTACAGCGAACCCCGAAAGAGCCATCATCGCACCTGACAAAGTACTCTGTGTAACCCATACAAACAACTTCCTACAGAAGGTAAAGAGAGGAGTACAGACAGCCACTTGGAGAGACTGGCTCAAACATCATCCCGAATGGAGAATGCAACAAGGCATTTCCATGAAAGGAAAGCAAGTCCTATTACCCACTAAGGAAGTGAGACAGCATGCCTTTCACTGGTGCCATAACCTCCCGTGTGCAGGACATTGTGGTGGCCTAAAGACTATTGAAAACACACTACGACAATTCTGGTGGCCCTCTCTCCGCAGGGACATCATACTTTGGGTTAAGGGGTGTGATGTCTGTGCTCAAATGAAGACAGATAAACGCAAATCTCAAGGCCTGTTACAACCTTTGCACACTCCGGAAAACCCATGGGAACAGTAGTCGGTAGACTTTATAGTCAGGTTACCTCGGGACCAAGGGCATACAGTCATCTTGGTGGTTGTGGTCTACTTGATCAAGATGGGACACTTTATTGCCTGCAAACAGCTCCCTACTGCAGGGCAGTTAGCTACCCTTCTACTAGTTAATGTGGTCAGGTTACATGGACTTCCGCGCACTATAGTGTCAGACAGGGGCACGCAATTTACAGCGCAGTTCTGGAGGGTTTGGTGTTCTAGGCTAAACATTTCTTCTGCTCTGTCCACCAGTTTTCATCCGCAAACTGATGGTCAGACGGAACGGTTGAACCAGACACTTAAACAATTCCTGCAATGCTACGTAGACACAAACACAAAAGCATGGGTGGACTGGTTGTGGATAGCCGAGGTCGCTTATAACAACGCTCTTCACAGCTCTACACACCACTCACCTTTTTACAGTTCTTACGGTTTCCACCCCCGCTTTCTTCCTTTTGTGGCACCTACTCGCACACTTAAATTCCCCAAAGTACAACAGAGGTTAGTGCACATCAGACAAACATTGCTTGATACCACACAACATCTCCAGCACGCTAAAGAACTGTACAAAAGGCAGGCAGATAAGCATCGGATTCCCGCCCCTGAATACAAGAAGGGGGACTTGGTCTGGCTCTCTACGAGAAACATACGATTTAAGAGACACAGTTTCCTCAATCCCAAGTACATAGGTCCATACAGGGTCCTCAAACAGGTAGGGCCAGTGGCAGTGAAGCTGCGTTTGCCGGCGCACTTCCGTATACATCCAGTGTTTCATGTCTCTCTCCTGAAGCCTTCATTCTGCCCGATAAAAAGGCGGCCTGTTCCGTTGTGGGTGGATCAGGACCGGGAGTATGAGGTAAAGGGTGTTGTGAACTCTAAAATCACCCAGAACAAACTGTGGTACTTGGTGTCCTGGAAGGGATATGGTTCGAGGAGGACTCCTGGGAACCGGCCTCCGCGGTACATGCTCCCCGGCTGGTGGCGGCTTTCCATAGGAGGTTCCCAGATAAACCCTGCACCTGTCAGTGCTCTCCGAAGGGTGGATGTACTGTCAGGGCACAAAGAGCGTGAGCGCACTGACAGCGGACGCGGAGTTGCAACGGGACAACAAACTACACTTCCCGTCATCCGCCTGCGCTGTCAACGCACGCGCTGACATTGCAAGCTGTCAGACGTGCCGTCGGCGGAAATGGTTATCAGGAGATGGCGCCTTCTCGAAGACGCCGATTATCCTGTGGATCCCAGAGTACCTGGACGTACGGTCGAGTAAGGGTGCGATCTCGCACCGTCTTTGTTCCTTTTTTTTCTGTATTGTGCTACGGAGGCTTCCGGAGTACGTTTCCTCGGTTCCTCCCATTGGAGAGATGCGTTAATTCATACGGTCTCATGCGGGAGGAAATGTTGTTGCTGTTCTTGTGAGACAAGCTAATTGGGAGCTATTGACACTCTCGCTTTGAGGCAAAAGCGGGAGCGCTTTATGATTTCATTCTATTCCAGTATTGCTTTTGTTGGCTGAAGTTAAGACTGTCCTCTACAAACTGGTATACGCTGAGGGCTTCCCAAACTGGAGCTTGACTTTCCTTCATCATGGGGTAATGGAGGAGAACTGCTAGTTACCTTTTGGAATTACTGAATGATAATCCAGGAGCGCAGCGCTTATTCTTGCATACCATTAACATTGGATTCTGTGTTATCCTTTCGTTTGTAGGAGAGATCAGTTGGGGGTGTCCAGGACTGAACTGTCATAGTCTGGTGAGGACAAGTTAATTCCTTACTAAGGTATGAGCCTTTCAATAGGATTTTCTTTATTTAAACAGAGGGTGTGTTTATTCGTCCACAGCGTGATATTTTGTTAACTGACCCTGTTTTTTCATTTAGGATAGGAATGTGCTGATACCCAATGTTCACCCTCACATCTCGCCCGGTATAAGGCCATCCTTGTTTTCTTTACAGGTAGAGTGTGATTCCCCCTTGTATGGCCTTAAGTGACACAGTAGCAGAGTTAGAACATTGACCTTACAGTAAAACTATTTTCTCTCTTTGTCTATTCTCAGGTCTCCCTCCCCACTGTTCCTACCCTTTCCTTCCCTCGCTTGACCATCCCACTAGTCCGAGAGGATTTATTCTATCCGGACTTGGGGCTGTCGAGAGGTGGAACCCTTTAAGCTTCAACCTGATCCTGAGTATAACCTGGTGACCGTGACAGAATAATCGGCCCACGTTTACTTATCTTCCTGGTCGGGTGGAACTTGAGATGGCGACGCTTGAAGACGTCCTAGCCGCACTAGTGTTGGTGCAGTCAGAACTGGCAACGTCACGTAATGAGACCGCCGCTTTACAGGCGAGGGTAGAGCGCATGCAGAGAAATCCTTTCGATGTAAGCGGCTCTTCCCTTCCTCAAGCTAGTGCAGTGGTAGTGGAAGTGCCCTCACAGATCCCGTTGGCCCCTCCCGAAAGGTATTATGGGGATATGCATAAGGTGCAGGTGTTCCTGACCCAAGTAATGCTTCATTTCCATTGCAAACCCAAGATGTTCTCAACTAACCAAGCACGAGTTGCCTTCCTGATCTCATACTTAGCAGGGGACGCAGCACAGTGGGCTGTCCCTATAGTCAGGCGAGACGACCCCCTTCTCCATGACTGGGACACTTTCAAGGAGGAGTTCGAAAAGACATTTGACCGTAGGGCTGAAACTTTTTCGGCGGATAAGGAGTTACTTGAATTGAAGCAAGGTAGCAAGGATCTGTTGGTATACCTGAACTCCTTCCGACGACTGGTGGCTGAGACATATTGGCCCGAGTCGAAACAAGAAGCAATATTCTATCAAGGGCTTCAGGACGACTTGAAAGATGTTATAGCGCAAGTGGATCCCCGTCCCAAAACCTGTCCCGCGCTGATCGAACTAACATTGCGCCTGGATCATCACTTGAAGGAACGCAAAGGCGACCACAAAAGAAGGGAACGAGTAACTCAGCGCTTTGACCAGCCAAAGACCTCCGAGCACGGATTGACTCCTTCCAAACCAATGGAGATAGGGGCGATCCGGGCCTCTCTCACGCCCAACGAACGGGAATACCGGCGGAAACAGGGACTATGCTTATACTGCGGGAAGAAAGGGCATTACCTCCGAGAGGGCCCTGTTAAGCCTAGAAACAGTCATCCCAAGTTTGGACAAGTGGCCACTGTGGCAGCGGACAAGTCGTCGGAAAACTGATTTGCTTGAGGAGGAAGGAAGGGGAATCCTTGAGCATTAGCGAAATCCCTTCAGTGAAGAACGATTCCAGTGATAGCCCAGGACACTTCTTCATCAACATGGATATTGTTGTGGGTCAAGAAAAGAAACATATCCAAGTCATGGTGGAATCTGGGACCACTGGCTGCTTCATGGACGAAAAGGAAGCCCTCAGACTAGGAGTGGAATTGATTACGAAGAGAACCCCTGAACGTGTGTTTGCGGTGGATGGCAAACTATTGGAATCCGGTCCCATTCGGTTTAATACGAGGGAGCACGAGGGATGGTACAAGGATGACCACTGTGAGTTAATTACATTCAACGTCATCCAAGCTCCCAAATACGGGGTGATTTTGGGGTTGCCCTGGCTCCAGAAGCATGATCCAACAGTTGATTGGTCTAACTTGACATTAAAGATGGATTACGGGTACTGCAGCACCCACTGCATATATCCCCCTAAGGTTCCGTCCAAGGCTTTAGCATTGCATCACCACATCGCCACGGCCGCAGAGAAATAAGTGGAACTGCCCGGATGCTATCAGAAGTATGCTGACGTGTTTTGTGACAGCATGGCTGAGGTATTACCCCCACACAGGATATACCGGGTGCAGTGGTTCTATGCAGCAGGATATACGCATTGACTGAACCCGAGAACCTACAGCTAAGGCAGTATATAGACAAATACCTTTCTTTGGGATTTATCCGTCACTCCAGGTCACCTGCAGCTTCCCCCCTTTTTTTGATACCTAAGGCCAATGGGGAGCTCCGAACGTGCATTGACTTCAGAGCATTGAATGCTATTACAGTGAAGAACCAGTACCATCTCCCCCTTGTATCGGTGTTACTGGAACAAGTGAAGGGGGCTGCGATATACAGGAAGCTTGACCTCCGAGGAGCCTACCATCTGGTTCGGATGCGAGAGGGGGACGAGTGGAATAACACCTTTAAGACTCGTTACGGGCTCTATGAATATCTTGTTATACCTTTCGGCCTTTGTAATGCCCCTGCTGCCTTCCAATTTTTCCTGAACGATGTTCTCCGGGAGTATCTGGATCGTTCCGTGGTTGTCTACATAGACGACATTCTTGTCTTTTCCGCAGACACTGAAGAGCATAAGGAACACGTCAGGATTGTATTACAGACCTTGCAAAGGAACCACCTTTTTGTTAAGATCAGTAAATGCGACTTTCATGTTACCACCGTGGAGTTCTTGGGGGTCATGCTCACCCCTGCAGGCCAAATCATGGCTGAGAGGAAGGTGACAGCCATCACTGAGTGGCCCAGTCCAAAAAATGTACGTGACAAACAATGCTTTTTGGGCTTCGCCAATTTTTATAGGCGTTTTATTCATCATTTTTCTACCATGGTGGCCCTGGTTACATGTTTGTTAAGGAAGAACATTTCCTTCCAGTGGGATGAAGAAGCTCAAACCGCCTTTGAAGCACTTAAGGCAGCCTTCTCCTCCGCTCCTATCTTGGCCCATGCTGATCCCGAACTGCCATTCGTCGTAGAAGCCGACGCCTCCGATGTAGCAGTAGGAGCCGTCCTATCCCAAAGACATCCATCCACAGGGCAGTTACATCCTGTCGCCTTCATGTCTCGTAAGCTGAACAGTGCGGAGAGAAATTACACTATCGCCAAAAAGGAGCTATTGGCCATCAAGGACGCCTTTCTGGAATGGAGGCATTGGATAAAAGGAGCGAAAAACCAAGTAACTGTTTACACAGATCACCGCAATCTGCAGTTCATGAAATCCACCAGGCAGCTTTCTCCTCGTCAGCTAAGGTGGATGATGTTCTTTGCTGAATACCACTTTGTCATCACCTTTAGGCCCGGCGAAGACAACAAGAAAGCTGATGCCCTGACCAGACAAACTACTCAAACGGAATGTACAGCGAACCCCGAAAGAGCCATCATCGCACCTGACAAAGTACTCTGTGTAACCCATACAAACAACTTCCTACAGAAGGTAAAGAGAGGAGTACAGCCAGCCACTTGGAGAGACTGGCTCAAACATCATCCCGAATGGAGAATGCAACAAGGCATTTCCATGAAAGGAAAGCAAGTCCTATTACCCACTAAGGAAGTGAGACATCATGCCTTTCACTGGTGCCATAACCTCCCGTGTGCAGGACATTGTGGTGGCCTAAAGACTATTGAAAACACACTACGACAATTCTGGTGGCCCTCTCTCCGCAGGGACATCATACTTTGGGTTAAGGGGTGTGATGTCTGTGCTCAAATGAAGACAGATAAACGCAAATCTCAAGGCCTGTTACAACCTTTGCACACTCCGGAAAACCCATGGGAACAGTAGTCGGTAGACTTTATAGTCAGGTTACCTCGGGACCAAGGGCATACAGTCATCTTGGTGGTTGTGGTCTACTTGATCAAGATGGGACACTTTATTGCCTGCAAACAGCTCCCTACTGCAGGGCAGTTAGCTACCCTTCTACTAGTTAATGTGGTCAGGTTACATGGACTTCCGCGCACTATAGTGTCAGACAGGGGCACGCAATTTACAGCGCAGTTCTGGAGGGTTTGGTGTTCTAGGCTAAACATTTCTTCCGCTCTGTCCACCAGTTTTCATCCGCAAACTGATGGTCAGACGGAACGGTTGAACCAGACACTTAAACAATTCCTGCGATGCTACGTAGACACAAACACAGAAGCATGGGTGGACTGGTTGTGGATAGCCGAGGTCGCTTATAACAACGCTCTTCACAGCTCTACACACCACTCACCTTTTTACAGTTCTTACGGTTTCCACCCCCGCTTTCTTCCTTTTGTGGCACCTACTCGCACACTTAAACTCCCCAAAGTACAACAGAGGTTAGTGCACATCAGACAAACATTGCTTGATACCACACAACATCTCCAGCATGCTAAAGAACTGTACAAAAGGCAGGCAGATATGCATCGGAGGCCCGCCCCTGAATACAAGAAGGGGGACTTGGTCTGGCTCTCTACGAGAAACATACGATTTAAGAGACACAGTTTCCTCAATCCCAAGTACATAGGTCCATACAGGGTCCTCAAACAGGTAGGGCCAGTGGCAGTGAAGCTGCGTTTGCCGGCGCACTTCCGTATACATCCGGTGTTTCATGTCTCTCTCCTGAAGCCTTCATTCTGCCCGATAAAAAGGCGGCCTGTTCCATTGTGGGTGGATCAGGACCGGGAGTATGAGGTAAAGGGTGTTGTGAACTCTAAAATCACCCAGAACAAACTGTGGTACTTGGTGTCCTGGAAGGGATATGGTTCGAGGAGGACTCCTGGGAACCGGCCTCCGCGGTACATGCTCCCCGGCTGGTGGCGGCTTTCCATAGGAGGTTCCCAGATAAACCCTGCACCTGTCAGTGCTCTCCGAAGGGTGGATGTACAGTCAGGGCACAAAGAGCGTGAGCGCACTGACAGCGGACGCGGAGTTGCAACGGGACGACAAACTACACTTCCCGTCATCCGCCTGCGCTGTCAACGCACGCGCTGACATTGCAAGCTGTCAGACGTGCCGTCGGCAGAAATGGTTATCAGGAGATGGCGCCTTCTCGAAGACGCCGATTATCCTGTGGACCCCAGAGTACCTGGACGTACGGTCGAGTAAGGGTGCGATCTCGCACCGTCTTTGTTCCTTTTTTTTCTGTATTGTGCTACGGAGGCTTCCGGAGTACGTTTCCTCGGTTCCTCCCATTGGAGAGATGCGTTAATTCATACGGTCTCATGCGGGAGGAAATGTTGTTGCTGTTCTTGTGAGACAAGCTAATTGGGAGCTATTGACACTCTCGCTTTGAGGCAAAAGCGGGAGCGCTTTATGATTTCATTCTATTCCAGTATTGCTTTTGTTGGCTGAAGTTAAGATTGTCCTCTACAAACTGGTATACGCTGAGGGCTTCCCAAACTGGAGCTTGACTTTCCTTCATCATGGGGTAATGGAGGAGAACTGCTAGTTACCTTTTGGAATTACTGAATGACAATCCAGGAGCGCAGCGCTTATTCTTGCATACCATTAACATTGGCTTCTGTGTTATCCTTTCGTTTGTAGGAGAGATCAGTTGGGGGTGTCCAGGACTGAACTGTCATAGTCTGGTGAGGACAAGTTCATTCCTTACTAAGGTATGAGCCTTTCAATAGGATTTTCTTTATTTAAACAGAGGGTGTGTTTATTCGTCCACAGCGTGATATTTTGTTAACTGACCCTGTTTTTTCATTTAGGATAGGAATGTGCTGATACCCAATGTTCACCCTCACATCTCGCCCGGTATAAGGCCATCCTTGTTTTCTTTACAGGTAGAGTGTGATTCCCCCTTGTATGGCCTTAAGTGACATAGTAGCAGAGTTAGAACATTGACCTTACAGTAAAACTATTTTCTCTCTTTGTCTATTCTCAGGTCTCCCTCCCCGCTGTTCCTACCCTTTCCTTCCCTTGCTTGACCATCCCACTAGTCCGAGAGGATTTATTCTATCCGGACTTGGGGCTGTCGAGAGGTGGACCCCTTTAAGCTTCAACCTGATCCTGAGGATAACCTGGTGACCGTGACACGCCTCCTCACTGATGACTCGGGACACCTGCTCCTCCAACTCATCCAGCTCCTCCTGTGGCGCTAGACTCCCACCTCCAGTCTGCCTGGCTGCTCTCACGTTGGCTGCTAGTTTCTCCTTGGTTTTGCGCTTGGTATCATGCCAGCGCTTCTTGCAGTCGTCCACTGTCCTCCTCCTCTCTCTCCAACGGCATTCACCTTGGACACAATGTCCTCCCATATTTCTTTTTTTCTTGCCAATGTCACTGTGGAGGTGACCAACAGTTCTTGTTGGTGTTCAGTCACCTCCGCAATCAGGACCTGGTTTTCCTGCAGGCTGAACTTAGGATTCCTCTTCCTCTTGGCCTTCACATGGGTCTCTGGCTGGTCCTCCTGGGTATTTGTGGGCATGTTTGTGGCCTCTGCACTGGTCTCAGCTTCTTCCATTGCTCCTCTGGTATTTTCCTTTTTTTTTTTTTCTGCTTGGCGGGCCTTTTATAGTGCATTTTCCCACTGAACGCGTTAAATGCAGGCCTGGTGCTAATTAGCAATAGGATTCTGTCGCTGATTGGCCCTTCGCCACTATTTTCACTTTAGCGTGCGTTTTTTTATCGCCGGCACGCTAAATCTATTGCCGTCCATTCCCGCGGGAAAAGGTAGCTATTGGCTGTTAGCGGCGTGTTGCTAATACGCCGCTAATGCGGCAATAGATTCCGGCGAACTGCGGTGATAAGGGAAATGGCGCTAAAGGGAGTTAGCGATAAATATCGCCATTTGTTGATAATATGCCCCTAAGATTGCTGTGACCAGTAGGATTCTATCTACAGAGGCTGTGCTTTCACTATGATTATTATAATTCATAAGAGGTGAGAAAGAATCCCTAAAAGGCACCAGCCAGGGTTACAACTGACACAAGCACTGTTCAGTGGAACACTCGCTCGATGGCTGCACCATTCACTGGAATCCTGGCAAAATCGCTTCACCTCACTGTAAACGTGAAACAAACATTGTACCTGACAATGATTGTGACGTTTACAGTAAACATGCAAAAAATATTGCACTTGCACATTGATGGTAATGTTCACTGTAACCCTGGCCCAACGATCACACTTCAATGTAGCCCCTGCACAGCAAATGCACCACACCACTAACGTTAAACCAAACATGACGATTGCACTATGTACTGCTACTTGACAAAGCTACAGGATGACTCACTAACACTGGAAATGCGTTTGTCCCGTACGGTGCAACCCCGGAACACTGATTGCACAATTCACTGTAACCCTGGAACAAATCGTGGACCTGGCACAACGGCCTCAAGACTGCTGAGCTCAGTCAGTACAGAACTGTGAGCAGTCAGCAGAGTTGTAACTGAAAGATACATGCTCAGGATGATGACGTGGCTCTGACTAAATTAAATAAAGTTGCAAGATAAATACCTTGGCACTAGTGTAAGTGACAGAGCGAGCACTACCATGGTACAGGCCAGCTGAGCCCTGACGTCTCTGTCCATAGTCAGGAGAGAAACAGACACTGTAAGACACCCAGAGACGAACTGTCACTATCAAATACCCATAGACAAACAGAAACTGTGAGTCACTCAGAGATAATTCAACACTATCAAAAATCCAAAATAGTGTACAGGGGAGGGGTAAGGCTTCAGATATAGTAGAGGAGAGGGGAAAGGGTGGATGGCGTGGTATAATGTGGTAGGTAGACCAGAGGGGTGGCACAGGCCCCTGCAGCTCCTTTAGCGCAGGGGGGACAACCCTTCAAAGGGGCTGCCATTGAGCCCAAAGCTGATGTTTATGTGTGAGATATTGATGACTCTGGTCCCTTATTACACTCTAGAGGGGGCCCATCATTTTGCGTTATGCCCCTGGGGCAGAGGAAGGTGGTGAGGAACAGAGCTGAGGGCAGATGGTCGGTTGGGAGGGACAGACTTCAGGGCGCTTGAAATAGAGTTTTGTGAAGAAGGAACTTTGAAAATGACCAATAAAGAGGCCCTTGCCTGCTTGTCTTCAGCATTTGATGCTTTTTGAAAGGCAGATTTTCAGGGTTCTTTTGCTTCTCCTGACCAGCTGTTGATAATTACTGAAATTCTGTTTACTTTTACTTTTGCTGACTCCAAGGGGAGGCATCTTGTAACTTGAACCCAGTGATGCTAGGGACCCTAGCGAAGCTAGTGACTGCAGAGATGCTCCGGCTGGTGCACAGGAGAGGGTGAAGGGAGAGGGTGGCAGTAAGTCCATGTTTTACAGCACACTTGTGTATGAAAACACCTGCTTCACTTACACACTAACAGTGTAAAATATTTAAAAAAAATAACACCAACATTGAAAGATGTGGTGTGATGGAGAGAAGAGGATGAAGTGTGAGGGGTGGAGAGGAGGAATGAAAGATGAAGAAGCGTGAGTGACCCTGGACAGAGGGAGAGGGCAGGGTGTCCTTCACAGCTCACTCACCTTCTCCTCCGGTGCTTGGCTCAGCCAGTAGCTGGTGATGTCCACATAGAGCAGCCTCTCAGAAGCCTGCACAGAGCTTCCCTCAGCTCTGAGACCCAGGAGTGTGCGAGTCCACTCTGGTGAGTTCAGTTCACAGGGCACACCACTGCTCAGAACAGGGCTCCTTGTGGCACAGGGGTCCTCAGCTATCCCCACTTTCTGAGATCGGTAGAGCTCTCTCGTGTATCAGTACTGTCTCCTCTTCAGATGCACCATCTGCCTCCCACTCTTGTGGGTTGTCTCTCCCCTGCTTCAGGGGACTCCGCAGGATATACCCATCTATCAACCACCCTCCCTAAAGCCCTGGCTCTCTAGCTCTGCACCAGACACCTTACTCTCCAGCAGACAACTTGCTCTCTGCATGACACCTTACACTCTCCTCTCATATGGACCTCCGGCCTCTTTCCCCGCCTCTGGCTCTCTACTACTCTGACTCTCTCTCCAGACCCTGACTCTCTCCCCATCCCCTTACCATTGCTTAGACCCCACCTGATACTCTCTCTGTCACCTGACTCCCTCCGAGTTCTGGACTCTCTCCCCACCCCTGACCCTCTGTCAGGCTCTTGACCCTCTGTCAGGCTCCCAACTCTCAGCTACCCAATGGACCTGCGGACTCTCTTCCTTCCACTGGCTCTCTCCTACCCTGTCTCTCTGGACCCTGACTCTCTCCCCGGAACCTGGCAGCGGCCTAACCCAGGCCATGTCAGCAGGCAGTGGCTCAGTCCCTTCCCCGCCTGCAGCTGCTCTCCCAAAAATAACCATTGATGACAGGAGGAGAGATAGGGCAGCCCTGAGGGTCTGCAGCTGGGAGAGGCTAAGTATAGGTTCACTGCGGGGCAATGGCCCTCAGCTTGATTCTGGCCTCAGTCATTACCTACTGGGGCTCATGACGCCCCTTAGAGCACACAACACATCCAGACTCTCACTATATTAGACCCTCAAGATGTCCGTTAGAACATATGTGAACCCTTAACACTATCCTTGGACACGTCCGGACCCTCAGCATGTCAGACCCTCAAGATGTCCAACAGCACAATGGACATACATGGCATACTCATGAGGCTGAGCTGCAGGCATCACCACTCACTCCGCCAGCAACCAAGGACTCAGACAACAATAGAGGACTTAGTCAGGATGCTTAACCATATACATTACTGGTGCCGCTGCACACAACACTAGCAGTGCGAGCAGGATTTATGGCTGCCAAACTAAACAAAACTGCTGCCTGATGTGCCGGAGCATTTTGGAGTGGCACCTGTAGAAAAGAGTCTGAATGTTTCCCCCCTTCGAAATAATGACATGGATGGGCATATCACCGCAGTGGTTTTGGTAAACAATGAGGATGCGTGCTGGAAATCCACTCCGCGGGCAGGTGGGGGAGCTTTGCTGAACTCCATGCTTCAAGCGGAGCTCGGAATTGAAAAACTCCACGTACTCCACTGGCGGAGCGGAGTTTGCCGCCCACCCCTAGCCTCGACTAACAACCAGCAAATTGATTGAGCACACACAAGCGTAACATTCTCCTTGAATGTCTGTCACAATGACTGTCAATCTGGAAAACTTAGTAAATCTAAAGACATAGTCAGGGCTCATCTCATTGCCACTGCTGCAGAACAAGAAACCGTACTCCCGGAAGAATACCACCCCTATCAGGATGTGTTTAGTGAGCAAGGGCCAGACACTTTTTACCCACACCTCTCCTATGACAGTCAGATCAACTCCATTGAGGGGGCAAAGATTCCTTGCAGTAAAATCTATGCCTTAACAGAAAGCGAAAACCAGCATTTGAGTGAATGCTTGGACAATTACCTCCAGAATTGGTTTATATGACCCTCAAAATCTCCTGCAGCCTCCCCGCTATTTTTCATCCCCAAAGCAAATGGAGAGCTGTGTACTGAATAAATTATAGGGCTCTGAACTACATTACCATCAAGAACAGGTACTCGCTCCCCCTGATCTCAGTTTTGCTGGACCAAGCGAGATCCGCTAACATCTACACCAAATTGGACCTATGCGGTGCTTACCATCTGGTACCAATCCAAGCAGGGGATGAGTGGAAAATGGAGTTTCACACTCTCTGTGGCCTGTACAAATATTGTGTAATGCCATTTGGCCTGTGCAATGCTCTTGCAGCATTTCAGTTCTTTGTGAACAATGTCATGAGTGAATTTGCTGATCAATTTGTCATCATTTACATCAATGATATCCTCATTTATTCAAACTCCATGGAAAAACAAGTAAGCCATGTTGCAACCATCCTTGAAACACTTAAACAACATGGATTATGTCACAAACTGAAGAAATGTAAGTTCCACAACTCACAGGTGGAGTTTTGGGGATTTATTCTCACCCTTAAAGGAATCACCATAGCGCCAAAAAGATTCAAGCAGTGCTAGATTGGCCAAAACCCCAAAATGTCAAGTACAACTACATACAATGATTCATTAGGTTCACTATTTTTTCCAGCGAAGCATTAGTCACTTCTTAAATCTGGTGGGTCTAATCACGGGCCTCTTGAAGTAAGGGGTCATATTCTTGTGGACCCGGAAAGCAGAGGAATCTTTCAAAGATCTCAAAAAAGCCTTCACCACTGTCAGTGCATCCAGATACTGCAAGACCTTTTGTGGTGGAAGCAGATGCTTCCCATGTAGCCATGGGTACAATCCTGTCTCAAGTACAAGTCCTGTCTCAAGTACAACCCGAAACCAATCAACTACACCTGATAGTATGCCTTTCAAAAAAGTTTCTGCCAGCTGAACTTAGTTATACAGTGGCATAAAAAGAACTACTGGCTATCCGGTTGGCCTTCAAAGTATGGCAACACTATTTGCTAGGGGCACAATTTCAAACTACTGTCTATAAGGTTCATAGAAATCTCCAGATTGTGCTTTGTGTCTGAGCCCTAACACCCAGGCAACTAAGATGGACTCTGTTCTTTGCGGAGTTTGACTTTGTCATTACCTTTTGGTGTGGAACAGCTAATCACAAGGCAGATTTATTTTCTTGACATGAGAACCCCATGCGGGCTCAAATAGAAGCATCCACACCCAGCATTCCACCTATGATTCAAGTGGACAAAATCATTGGAATATCACAAACTGATTGCAGCATATACAAAGGAATTTGTCCCTGAAATATATGTCTTCTTGGGTATCCTAAGACAAAGCCTGAACCATTTATTAGTGACTCCCACTTCAAGGGAAAGCCTTATATGTCCCTACACAGACCATACAAAGTGTTATACTGGTGCCATTGCTCACCCACTGCAAAATGGGAAAATAAAAACATCAGACCACACTGAAAAATGTTTGGGTGGCCCCAGTGGAGGAGAGATACCATAGCATTCATCCACAATTGCAACATTTGCAATCAAACTAAAAGTGATCGTTCCAAACCTAGAGGTTGCCTGCATCCCCTGACTACCCCATACCAAGTAGGGAAAGAAATTTCATTAGACTTTATTTTGAATTTGCCATCTAATAAAGCAAAAGACACTCTCTTGGTCATAGCGGATAGACTTTCAAAAATGGCACACTGCATAGCCTGTGCAGGATTACCTACCGCTGCTTTCTTAGTCTCTCTTTTGCTCACACATGTGGTCCGCTTCCACGACTTTCCGAAAATCATTGCCTCAGATAGGAGTTTCCAATTTACATTCAGGTTCTGGAAGGCTTGGTGTTCCGTTGTACAGATAAAAGCACACTTGCCCACGAGCTTCCACTCGCAAACCGATGGCCAGACGGAACGTGTTAACTAGACCTTGAAGTAATATCTCAGTTTCTATTTACTGAACTGTGATTGGTCCTGGCTGGATCTGTTATGGAAGATAGAGTTTGCGTACAACAATTTGAAGCATGCTTCCATGCAACATTCCCCTTTCTATGCCAACTACGGAATTCATCCCAATTCTTACCCCTTTTGGGATCCCATTCTAACATCAACCCGCCCGCAGTGGGGAACCGGCTTCAAGAAATCAATAGAGTGGTACAGCAGATCAAAACCAATGTAATTGGGACTAAGGCTACGTAAAAATGATTTGCAGATAGATCGTTAACGTGTACCCGCCACCTGCTATCACCTGGGAGACAAGGTGTGGTTGACTACCAGAAACCTCACCTTCAAATCCCGCATTCGCTTTCAGCCCACATTTATTGGTCCTTTCGAAATTGTTTAACAAACCAACCCCTGTCACATTCAAATTAAAGCTTCCCTCTACCATGAAAATTCATCCAGTCTTCTATACTTCTCTTTTGAAACCGGTACCCTGCCATCTCCGCTCTCTCGCCCCTCTCCTGTGCTGGTCCACAACCTTACGAATGTGTGGTGCAGGCCATTAGTGCTGTGAAGCGATGGCAGCGTGTGTTGTAGTACCTTGTTTCCTGGAAAGGGTACGGCCCTGAGGAGGACTCTTTGGAACCTGTGCATGCCATTCATGCCCCAGCACTGCTGTGTCGCTTTAGTTCCTGCACTAACGCTGCCTTGGCCTGTGAGTGCCTTTGGGGAGGAAGTAATGTCAGGATCCCTGCCCCGGGGGTGTCAGTTCCACTTATCCACACCTGTGCCACCTTGGTACCCCCTAAGATATGTAGGTATGCTCACTTACCCATGACCAAGGTTCCCTGTCACTGTTCCTGCTGCTGGCCCTGACAACACCCATACAACCCATGCCGCCCCGCCTGCTAGCACATCATTGTAGTGCAAGTGCACTTCTGTCATACCTGTGCTTTGGTGGGCCCTTAGGCTACCTGTTTTGGGAAGGGGAATGTCAACGACGGTTTCTGCACTCTTGGTGCCACACTGTTTTCCTCCTTATTATGCCTTTTGTTTTTTGCAGGATTTGGTCACTCACAACCCTTCACAAGATGGCGTCTAATGCAGAAATCGCATCCACCATCTTAGCTTGGGAAGTGACTCTGTGTAAGGCGCACTCACCAGCTCCGTTCCACTTGTTATTGAAGCGGTCAAGCTGAATGGTACCTCAGAGGTTGGCTGGTGTAGCGGAGCCATCGTGTTCAGTCCTGCGGAGCAGACCACTTCATCTCCTGCACATGTGTACCATCAAGGGGTTTAGAACTCCCCTAAACCTTTTCTCTTCTGAATTCCAATAAGAGATCCTATCTTAGATACCTGCACAGCATGCAAATAATGCTGAGACATGACCGTTGAGGGATAATGTATGAACACAGTAGGCTTGTGCCTAATGCGAATCCTCTGATACAAGAGTGTTTATAGTAGTAGCTTCATATTATCAGTAGGGGGTGTTTGTGTCGGAAACTGTACCTGCATACTGAACCTAAGTTAGTGTCAAATATGGTAATTTACATCACAGGGTGAAGCAAACATCTGTGAGCCTATGCAGTTCGAATTTATTCTCCTGCATACTGAACCTAAGTTAGTGGCATATAGGGTAATCCACATCACTGGGTGAAGCAATCCTTTGTGAGCCTATGTGGATAGAATTTACTCTATCCTAAATCACTGGTAGCTTTCTGATGCTACAACAAGGTGCTAGATCACTATTAAAGATAATTTCTCTGGGGGCGTGGCTTGGCCGTGCAGCAAGATGGCCGCCTGCTGAAGGGGCTCTGCCGGCCGGGCTCAGTATCCTGCAAAATCCTTTCCACCACGGGGTAATCGTGCATCCTAACACTGTGAGCTGGACGCTACACACTGCGAGGGACACGCTCATCCCCTTCTTGAGTTGATCTGCAGCACAGGGCGGAGGTCACGATCGGCGACGACATCATGGTTAGAGGCGTGGCCGGGCCGCCGCTGCGGAGTCTGGGACGGCGCCTCGCAACTCGGCGCTCACCGTGCCCCAGTGCCGCACAACATTGCCGCCATCTCCTGGCCACCCCTATCTACTGGCGCTCTTCGAGTTGGTGCACGGGGAGTCCTCGCTGCCCAGTGGCGCTGCGCACCGCAGAAAATACATTAAGTACCTGGCCGGCCTACTGCAGTATCGGGACGCGGCGGGCACTCTGCCCTGACGAGACGGACTAGGAGCTGATGCCGGGAGATTGCACGGGGCCAAAGAAGCGGATGCCCTAGCGAGCAAGACCACATATGCTTTCCTGGCCATAACAGCACCTGCAGTGATAAAGTGGGCGTCGCACGCGCGGCCGCACCTGGGGCGGCAGGCACCTACAGCAGAGACCAGTAGGAAGAAGAGCACGCGTCCAACTGCGCCTGCCCGGACCCGCAGACCTGCCTGGTGGACCAGACGCGGATGACCTATGACCATGTGAGTAGGCCTTGTGCCCAGAGAGCTGCTGGTTGCTGCTCGGGTGGGTGGGGCCTCCCCCTGCACCAGGGTATAGCATTATAGCCTTCCCCTGCTGGTGAGGGACCCCTGCTCGCCGCACGCGACTCTGTGGGCCCAGAGGCATGGCGCAGAGAGGTGGGAGCGAGTGCTGAGTGTGGGCCAGGACGGTGCGGAGTGTGGCGGTCCCAAACAGCTTGGTCCTCCACTGTCGCTGGGGCTGCGGCGCGACAGTTACCCCTCCTGGTTGGACCTCGGTTGCCGACTCTCATCCCCCCTGGCGCCGTTGCAATACAGGCACATATACTGCTGCGCTCAAACTGTAGTGGAGCACGCGCACTCTGCGACCGGTCAGATATCTGGACGCTGCGACGACGCGGCGGAGCAGGTGATCAGCTTGGCTCTGCGCTCAAATAACCCGCTCTACCCTCACCATGGGGAAAAACGACCCTAAACAGTCCAAACTGCCATTTGAAAACAAGCGCCACACCAGAATAGGATATGCCAGTTTGGAACCAGAGACTGAACCAATTCAAGGTAGCGATAAGCAGGACGACGATCTGCGCACTATTATGCTGGAGGTCCGCTCTAATTTAAGATCCATGGACACCAAGTTAGACGCGCTTACCTCCTGGTTAGACACGGTTAAGAGTCAAGTTGACTTGCATGAGACCAGGCTGGACGCCCTGGAGAACCGCGCGATGGAGGCACATGAATACCAGGTTGACTCCAAAGAACACCTCCTCAACATGGAACGAGTCCTCACACTGATCAAGGCCAAAAATGAGGACTTAGAGGCGCGCTCCCAGCGCAACAACCTTCACATAGCCGGAATACCAGAGACTACTGCCATACCAAAGATGGAACCCTATGTAGAAGACCTGTTGCAAGACCTTTTTCTGACTGAACTCTCTACGGTTTTTGTGGTGGGGCGTGTGCACAGATTACTTGGCCCTAGCCACCTGTCGGAGGCACGCCTAGACCCATAATAGCACGGTTATTAAACTACCGTGACAGAGACTCGATACTGAAAGCAGCCAGAGAACATGGAACTATCCACCACCAAGGAAATAACATATCTATTTTCCCGGACTTCACCCCTATGGTACAGGCCGCACGCAAAGAATTCCTCCCCACCAAATGCTTGTTACAGCGTTCTGAAATTCCATATGCCATGCTCTACCCAGCGAAATTGATAATCTCGTATGATGGACAAGCACACTTTTTCACTGACTCCAAATCTGCTCTTAAGTTCGCAATACACATTTACTCTAGAAAGCAGCCGCCCTGGGCATCCCAACAGGCTGAAGCGCCGGACAGACTCAGTGACAATGATTAACAACGGGATTATGATTGGCTGTATTATGGCGCTTCCCCTGCTCTGAGTTGTACCAATATTAATTGTTCACAATGCAATTGTAATACGGTCCCGTTTAGTGCCACACTCACGGCTCCTTTGTCACCTATCAAAGTATGCTTCCTGTGTCCATTCTAGTCAGCCTGCCACCTACGCGGGGAAAGATCACCGGTAACCCATGCCCCCACAGGGAGATCTCCCACGGTTCTTAATGTTTGTTTCTTCCACGGGTCTGTTGGGGAGGGGGGGAAAGGAATTCTCAACCTAGTTGGGGGGTTGGTGTGGGTGGAGGGGTGGGTTGGGTATCACTTCTGTTAACTCACGTTCTTAAGGTCACTATCACACCGCTAAACCTATTCACTGCACCACATACTCGAAACAATTGCTCGCTCTGCTCTATACGTCTGTCCAGTTTGTTTCACGGTATCACACGCCTGTTCATAAGCACACGACCAGCAGTGCACCTGGGGCTCACGTATCTCTCTTCCGATCACTACAAATGTCAACTGTAACGTTTCTAACATGGAACATTCGGGGATTAAACAATTACAGAAAGGCGAGACTTGTTCACGCCTATCTGATCAGACATAAAGTTGACATATGCTTCCTGCAAGAAACCCACCTCCAATGCGCGACCGACATTAAGCTACACAACAGATACTGGGGGGAGATTCACTCAGCAGTTTATTCCAATTATGCCCGAGGAACTGCTATCCTGATCCGTCGTAACGTTGGCTGGAGTACCACAAATTCGGTCCTCGACCCTGAAGGCCATTTCGTCCTCCTACAAGGTACTCTGCACACGACTCCAATGACTTTAGCTGCTGTATACAGGCCTAATGTAGATGACCCAACTTTATTTGAAACTATTTGGTCCAAGATCACTCTCCTGGGCGCAGACACGGTAGCCTGGGGCGGTGACTTCAATGCAGTCATTCAGGACTCCCTGGACCGGGTAGGGACCTCCCGACAACTACACCCTAAGACCTCACATGTGCTCAACTCCATAGGGCAGAAATATGGGATGGTGGACATCTGGTGCTCCTGGCACCCGGACACCAGTGAGGGGACCTGCAGCTCTTTTTGTCACAACGCATGGTCTAGACTCGACTATTGGTTAATTTCACGGGACATAGCCTCCTGGATCATTAGCACCAAACACATGCCATGCACCCTGTCTGACCATGCTCCGGTGTTGCTTACCTGGACCATACCACTAACTGGAACACACGCTTTTAGCTGGCGCCTGCCACCACATGCATTACACGACACTGTATTCAAGGAAGAGGTACGCGAAGAACTCCTGCAATATTTTGCGATAAATGAAAAATTAGTAGACTCCCCATCCACACTGTGGGAAGCCTTCAAGTAGGTCATTCGTGGCACTTGCATAGCCAAACAATCCGGGGTATTAAAATCTATCAGGTCAACTTTAGAAAGGATAGAGAGTGAGATACACCTAGCGGAGTCACTATATCATCGCACTGGTCTACCAGCCCACTTAGCCACTATCCGTGCTAAAATCTCCGAATATGACGAGGAAGCAACTCGTGAAACAAATTTCCTGGGTAAACATGCTAGAGTTCGCAGATATGGGGAAGGGGATCGTCCGGGCAGAGCTCTAGCCCATACATTGAAACAACACCGCAATTCCTCCTATGTCACGAACTTCTAGATAAGGACTCCAATCCAGTCCGGGGGCAGTTGGCCACACTAGACAGATTGAGACAATTTTACACATCCCTTTACACAGCGACACAAGACAGCCCTAACCCTGAGTTGCAAGCCTACTTAGACTCTATTGAGTTGGTCTGGCTCAGCGAGTCCCACCGCCAATACCTAGACGAGCCATTCACAGCAGAAGATATCACCCAAGTAATCAACGGCCTGCCGGGAGACAAAGCGCCTGGGTTGGATGGACTACCGGCGTCATTCTATAAAGCGTATGCAGGGGAACTCGCTCCCTATTTACTGGCCGTATATCAGGAATCCCTTGAACGCGGCCATCTTCCTCCAATGATGTGCGAAGCTGTAATAATCACAATCTTAAAGCCGAACAAACCGGCAAACAAGTGTGACTCCTACCGCCCACTCTCCCTTATCAACATAGACACTAAGATATTGGCCAAATTGTTTGCCAATAGATTGCAACCACTACTCCCGATTGTCGCCAGACCTGACCAATCCGGCTTTATCCCGGGCAGGTCCATTTCACATAACTTACGTACCTTCTTCTCAATCCTACATCAACTTGACCCGAATCTGCCTGCTCTCTCTGCGTTCTTAGACGCAACCAAAGCATTTGACTCCCTTGATTGGCCGTTCCTATTTACCATACTTCCCAGGATTGGCATAAGTGCTAATTTCTTGAAGCTTATTCAACTACTTTACACCAGCTCAACTGCCAGACTCAAGGTTAACGACCTGATATCAGACCCGTTCCATATATCGCGTGGCACCAGACAAGGGTGTCCCCTTTCCCCCCTGTTATTTGCGATAGCAATAGAGCCCCTCGCTGCCAGAATGCGCCAACATCACTCGGCTAAAGGACTTGGCCTCTTGGATAGGGGACTGATTATTTCAACATATGCAGATGATATCACGTTATACGTACGCGAACCCGAGACCAATCTTAACCCAGTGCTACGCGAAATCCTACTATTCGGAGGCATGTCGGGCATACAGGTTAACTGGACCAAATCGCTGCTCCTCGCTCTAACACCGGCCCCAATCGCGCTAAATTTTGACTTTCCCCTTTCCTGGGCGAATGGAGCGGTCAAGTACTTGGGGATCTGGCTCTGCAGGGAGATGCAGGAGATCTGGAGTTTGAACTACGGTCGGCTCATTACCTGGCTAGAAAATAAATTGGCCAAATGGGTTAAATTGCCGCTGTCTCTGGCCGGCAGGATCGCAATTGCTAAAATGATAATTCTGCCCAAATTCCTTTATCTGTTCGTCAACATCCCCATCCCTCTCACACAGGACTTTTTCAAGCATTTGCGCTCTCTTCTCGTGTCACTCGTCTGGGCGGGGAAACAACCGCGTATTGCATGGAAAGTTTTGATGCTGCCATTGGCTCAGGGAGGCCTCGGGGCGCCAGACTTCGAGCTCTATGCTCTGAGTGCACAAGCTCAATACCTCCACTACTGGACCCACCCCACTCCATTTCAGCCCCATGTTGCGTTCAAGAAGGATGTCGCTTTTCATGCCCCGCTACCAGCTGCCATATACCACACCTACAAAAGGTCAAATTCAGAGATAAATACAGTGGCAATGCTGAGCTGGGCTTGGGAGCGTCTCAGAAGACGTGCGAAGGTCCCATTACTATACGCCCCGTCAGTGCCACTGGCATTCCACCCTATCTTACCCCCACTACAAGATGCCGGCTCCATCCACTGAGCCCGTCAGATGGGACTTACCTCCTTTGCTGACCTCTATCCAGATAATGTGTTTCTTGCCAGTCCGCAGCACTCAGAAGGCGCACGCTCTCCTATCCTAGAACTATTCCTTTACTACCAACTCAGGGCCAACTGTAGGCAAATACACGCCTCCTTCCCTTCCGCACCACCACCGCTAGCTACGTTGGAGGGCATGCTAGTAAATCCATCACCCAAGAAACTGGTCACACATATCTACACCACGCACTTCACCGATCATTACACCGAGCGCTCTGGAGTCTTGGACTGCGGACCTATTCCCACCTCCCACTGAGGAACAATGGGCCTACTGCTGCGCTCAACTTAAATATCTATCTCCCAATTACAAGTTGAGGCTAATTCATTTTAAGTACTTACATAGACTATACCGTACACGTGTGCAGTTACATAAAATGGGCCTGAGGACAGATACTCAGTGCGTGAGATGGGCCGACACACAGACGTCCTTTCTGCACCTGGCATGGCTATGCCGTCCCATCTCGAAATACTGGGTCGAAGTATTTGATATTATCCATGAGGTTACCGGCTTCCGACTGGGCTGCACTCCACTGACGGCCCTACTAGGGCATGTGGCTGGTGAACCGCTAGACACTGGTCGTCTGTCTGCCATGATGCTCCTCCTAGCCAAACGCTGCATTGCAATACATTGGGGATCGCCAAGTACACCCAAAGTGGACACATGGATACACAACATTACATATTGCCAGGAGATGCTCACTGCATACTGGGACCTGATGCCAACAGCATCTAGGCCCAAGGACATATGGGCCCCATTTGTGACATGGGCCAATGCACGGAACGAAGGAGCTGCTCTTGAGCCTCCAGAGACCAGACATACAGAATCTCAAGACCCCACTTAATTTGGCCCGTGCATCATACTGCATCTGTAGGATCACAAATCTACAGTTCAACATCCCCCACTCTATACCACACACCTAACCACAGATGTAGCCTAATCTGTCACCAAATGTCCAGCGACGGAGAGGAACGGACTTCCCCATCTGTTATAAGATTGCCTACAGGCTGCTGGTGTCTGTAACCCGGACATCGCAAATCACCTCTTACCCTTTACAGTTATGAATGCTGTACAAAAATGACGGTTGTAGTAAGTGAACCTATTAGCATTTTGTTTTACTGTGTGACCTAGCTGCAAATGTGAAGTGACAAATATGTTAACAACCACTGTTTGTTTAAAAAATGATCAATAAAGTTTAAAAAATAAAGATAATTTCTCTAAAGTGTTTTCTGATAACATAGTTGCACTGCTCCATAGTGAAGGCATTTGTTTATGTATTGGCAGACTAATGCTTTTCTTTCCAGCTCTCCTCCCATGCAGTACTCTCTCCAAACATTCGCCCCTCGTCTGGCCACTCCGAAACTCTGGTACAAACTGCAGAGGTAGTGCTGCCAGAAGGTGGGCCTTTTGAGGGTACTGCTCCTGAGGAACTCAGGCTCCTGTCATCTTCTGATGTTCCAGGCAGTGATCTAAGGAGCTCCTGCAGCCCTCCCATATTTATCATCCATTCTGGGCTGGTAAGAGAAGGGGCACCCCAACCAATAGGTGTAAAGCAACCACACTCTGCTATGACCACTTCCTGCCAAATGTGGCACATTTTTGACCAAGAATGCACTCCCCTCTCCTAATCTAATTCGGGGGACTCCCATTTGGCTGAGAATAAAGGAAGTGGGTGCAGGCCTAGGTCCTATGACATCTGTTCGCCTGCCTTTGAAGTCCAGCTTATCTCCCCAGCCCCCTTCCTCTCCCTGGTTTCTCCAGGAATAAAATCTCCTCCAACCAAATAGCTGTATAGTGGCAGCCCCAGGCCCCTTCACACCTACTCAGGTAGCTGCTTGGCTCAGGATTTAAAAGGCTGACCAATCAGAAGACGCTGCTACAGGGCTGCTTTCGGTAACTTCAGGATAGTAAGTTCTAAAACTACTTTTCTGTAATAGGTATAATAAATCCAACCTTGGCAAGTTGTTGGATTTATTGTAACCATTATTTCGATACTTTGAATGATTTGTCTAGTTAGCACCAATCAAAAGTTAGGCTTCATTAAGTTTAATAAAGCCTTACAATGTTAGTCTATGGGCGAGCAGCACTAACAATAGGGGACAATTATTTTGGCTGTTTTTCCTTACCAGGGCTTTAAAAACATATTTTATTTTGTCCCTGTTTTTTATAACAATGCACCCTACCCTTGGGGCACCTAACGGCAGACCTTAAGGTGTGACTTTAACGTAATTAAAAAAGTAGTTTTGGACTTTGGAAGTACTTTTAATTCCAAAGTTGAATTTGGACACAGTTTTATTTTAAAACCAGCCTGCAAAGCAGGCCTGACTTTAAAATGACACCAGACACCACAGTAGTGCACACCTAAGTGCATTAAGTCCACTGGGGTCTCTAAACCTACATGCCCTACCATATGCTAGGGACTTACAGGTAGGTTGTCTTTGCCAATCAGAATCATACCAATTACCATATACCTTTAGAGGACAAAGCACTGGTCCTGGGCCTGGTTAGCAGAGCCGAGGGCACTTTCTGAATCAGAAACCACCAGCATCAGTCAGAAAATGGGGGTGATTGGGACAAAAAGGATGATCTTCCTACAACTCCCATATTTTATATATTTCTGTATCACTTGCTCGCGCTAAGGATCAATCATGTTTGCATACCACAATGAGTGCACATTTCTAGATCTCACACATGACTCCTATCTTGTCATATAAGTTGCAGCCTGCAATGCTACAGCATGGTGACAATGCTTGCGACCACTCTAGCTGGAACCGAGCTGCACCCTACCGATAAGGCCCAAACAGGCTGAAATCAGTCCAGGGTTGCATTTGTTCCAGTCCAGGAGAGATCTGGCCTGGCAGTTCATGATGGAGTCATCCTATTGGAGCAGGACCAAAGCTGATTTGCATATAGATAGTTCCTGTCTGAGGTGGCATGGTGAGCTAAAAATGATGGACTGGTAATAAACCCTAAGTAATTAAAAGTGGCTGAGATTTATTCAAACATTTCATCCATCATTTTTTGTATTCCTCAGTGGGGGCATTCCAGTAATGCAACTGCACAAGTGCCATTGACAACATTCCTTTAAGGCAAAACATTTGAGCAGTAAAGCTTTGGCTCATTCACAAGTCAGACTTATAAAATGTGCTTTGCTTGAAATTCCATTGTTTCAAACTGTGTCTGTGAAATCCTGACTGTTTCTGGCAAAGGAAAAACACTCATCTGTTAATAACCCATACCAGACTAGGAAATTAAAATGCATTTTCTCACAAAAGAAAGCCACCACATTGCCTATGGCAATACATATGATTCAAACCCTCTGTGGGATTGAATACAAAAATAAATCATTGATTTACATCAATAATTACCTGAACTCATTCCAAGTTGGAAAAGCTGTCACTTGACATTTTTGAAGATATGCATCTCAAATGCAAGCGTACTGGAGCAGTATGATTAAAAGAACCATTTTGACCGCTCTTGCTGAAAAAAGCATGTGTCTAGAACATATAAATCTTTTAGGTACTCCCTAGTACTGTGCATCAAGCCTATGCCTAAAATACACATGGGTTTTTCAAAATAAATGTCTATTCTTAAGAAATAAAGTAAGAAAGAAAACTGTCTAAGAAAATAAAACTTTTGGATAATTGATAGTAAAATGCACATGTTCCTTTTGAATGCTTATTGTACTTAGGGAAGAAGCCGACTGCTATAGAATTGTGGAGAGACATGATTTGTTTCTCATTACTTTTGGAAGATTTCTACCTTAAATACTCATTGTGCTTGTCCTTCCATGAGCCCCAACTCCATTAGAAAATGATCTGGAGAGGCAACAACTGATTTGTTGTGTTCACCTCAATACTATTGGGGTCACGCTTGGTAACATTTTTCAGTCTCAAAAGGAAATGCACCCTTTTCGGAGAAAAGAAGAACGTTCAGGCATCTCTCATCCCTCTTCTAGTGAGGTTTGTTCTGTAAGTCTAGAATTGTTAGAATTCAGACACACCTATCAGAGAATCTCTTTTCTGCAGTTGATACGATGAGTCCCACAGTTGTACCCCCATATAGTATGCGCACACAATGGTTAGTAGTTTACTATCGTATGATTATTTATTTGGGAGCATTTGTCCACAAATCATGTGTATTGGAATGATCAATATTATCATAAACAAGCAGCAGATAATATCTGGATCAAGGCAAAGGTTACATATGCCCCAATTATATTTCGTTGCACACACATAATCTGTTAATCTATTCGATACCCCATGGGTCTAAATGGTTTCATCCACCTAACTAATGTGCCTATATTGATTTTCTAAGCCTAAATTATGCCAAGCCAAGCAGTCAGAATTTAGCCCTTCAACTTCTCTCCTCAGAAACTGGTCTATATGTCAATCCCGTGCCCTGTTCCAGTACTTCATATACCTTTATAACTAATGATGTCTTATGCAGCAAAGAGGGGATACTTGTGCTCATCTCCTACTTTGCTACAAAGATGTGTAAACAATGTCCCTTTGCTGAAGAATGTGGAAGCTAAGGAAGCGAATGCTCCTGTTTTTTCTTCCTTCCAAGTCAGATCTCTGCATCTTCCCTTGAAGCTGGGGCTCCAAAGCATGCACCAAAGAAATGGAAAGTTTTTTTTCCCTGCCTTGTTAGCTTTGAACAGTGTCAGAAAATATAGAGTTTCCAAACGGAAAACCTGCAGACTGAGCAGTGAGCACATACTTGTTAGCATTTCCATTCAAACTGTTAGTCCACTAATCTAGGCCCTTAGACAATTACACGCATTGTCTAATATTAAATGCAGTCAAGTTTACATGCAATATGGACTGTCTTGCAAGCAACGTACATTGTCACATGAAGCACCGCCACACATAACACGGAGTTCTGTGAATACACCAGGCCTTGCAGAGAAAGAGTCCTCGTGCATAAAGGTGTTTGCTTTAAAAAAGAATATGTTATATTCAATTGTGTCCAATAAATGTATGAAGTCATACCACAGATTTAATATTTATACATCTAGAGGACCTTTTTTTAAAACTACTGTAAAATTCCAATCTGAGTTTGTAAGAAATATATTGCTTCCAATCAGAGGGCTGTTGAAAGGTCTGCAGAATATTACTCAGGGAAACGATGCACCTGTGCCTTTTTCTGTTTGCAGATGTGTGAGTGTCAATACCATACATGAAGATCCTGATTCAAAAATGAGAGCTGGTTGCAGGTTGAAGGCCAGCCTGACAACACAACCCAGCCCATTGTGTGTGAGACGGCCCTATATAAATATTAATGAAGCAGGCACATGCATTTGGTTTAGTATTCACTGGTTTTCATGAGCCACATTGGGCGTGGCAGGCCAGTACATCAGCATGTCCATGACCTTCATGGAACTGGAATTGATTATACTAATTCATCTAATTTCGGCAAAGAAATTAATTCTTTGGTACCAGCACTTAAGCCTCGGGTAACTAATGAATCACACCTGTAATGGAGACATTTCTCTAATTCCTGTGTTGCTCCTTCACTTGTAAGAGATCTGTGATAAGTGTGGCTGGGTCCATGTAAAAAAATTCAAAAATTTCAAAAACGGAGGTGAAGAGAGCACAAAGACTGATGCAACCCACTGTGACATGCGCTTGGATTTATGCCTGTGATAGCTCATGTGTACAGATTGTGTCGGGCCATTTTGCAAGTGGCAGCTCCGCCGCTAATGAGCATCGCCCACTGCATTTCAGCAGTGAAAAAAAAAGAAAAATGAAATGATAATAACTCGATGTTATTAGCATTTTTTTTCCCTGCTGAGACAGGTTATGGGGTGAGGCTGGGCTGCTCTGCTCAAAGAGCAGTGGGAGGAGTGGTGAGCACTCTGTAAGTGCGCATGACAGTTTGGCCGGCGGTCTTGGGTCAGCCAAACAGTTATGCGCACTTAGCATGTTCTCTACCTTGGGTGGAGAACATGCACAGGCTTATAGTCCCTGTCTGAGCACCAAACCACTGCGCTCAGACAATGCTGATAACAGCAGCGTAGTGAGTGGCTAAGGAGAGCCAGTATGCTTCCTGCTTCCGTTTCGGCCAGATGTGCAGAGACGACGGAGGAGAGACGCGGTGGCAAGTACGTTTATTTTTATTTTTAATTTTCTACACCCCCAACCTACCACCTCAATCTGTGCCAGCCGCCACTGCATTTTGCATGCTCTGAACTCGCATTGTAAAAACTGCAATATTTATATAAATGCAAATTATTGTTTTTAATTGGTGCAGGTACAAATTACTCTTGCTTATAAAAAAAAACGTTGAGTCAGGCTCAAGAAACCCAATTTGTAAGTTTAAAATAAATAATAAAGGGCAAAATGTACAAAGCCATTTTATGGTTATAAACCCTATGATCCGTAAAATCACAAGGTTACCAAAAGCAAAATGGGTTTTTGCTGTATTAAGTCCACTGAAAACCACAATTAGCACGGGGGATGATGCATCCCCTCATTAATTACATTTTGAATGGTATGTAATAATGGTATGCAAATCATATTGGGTGACTATGTGCCTCTACCCGAGTGTTCTAAAGTAGTCTCAATGGGCATCATATTTTTTTTTTTAAATATAACACATTGCTTTAAGGAACAAAGGATGCTTTAAAACCTATTTTGGAATGCAAACAGTGGTCAGCTATCTCCTGCAGGTCACCATCTGTGTTTTAGCCAATCACAAAGGATTGCTAATAGCGACATGCTTAATCAATATCCAATAAGCAGTTCGTTCTGTGACCCCCTGCAACTGAATATTTTGAGATGCAGCCTAAATCGTACATAGGTCTTATCATAAAATTAAAAACTGGTTGCAGACATTCAGTGTGCAATTTGTAACTACCCTAAATGCCATTATTATAGTGAATGGTAGTGTACTTGAGAGACTAGGATTCGAGAAATCCACATCTCAATTTGCACTGGTGCCTACATAGATGTTTATGTTTGATTTCAGTCCGTCATTTACCTTAGTATTACTAGTCTGATGTACTACATGTTTTAAAAGTCATACTTTTGCAGATAAATATTAGCATTAGACATATTTCGGGATATGGCAGTTGATAGAATATTCTCAGAATTTAGAGACAGGAATTTTAGCTTTCCTGACCAATTCTCCTAAGCCAGTCTCTACATACACAGAAATAAGCCATTTTATAGCTGTTAGCTGGTTCTTCGCAGCATCAATAGTTGGCGCCTGTAGGAAATGCGTTCCATACATTTAATCTCCATGGATTTTTTGCTTTCTGACTACCTGGTTTTAGACTTTTACTGTGAGTGAGTCTCATCAGCTGAGTCTCACTCACAGTCAAATCTGTGGAAATGAACTAAAAGTGTCTGCATTTTATGTTAAAGTCCGCTGCTGTTCAGCTGGGTAAGAAGCTCTGGCTGGGTACATAAGAACACGTGAGCACACCTGTACACACATGTGAGGGCTGAGAGTGCAAGACTACCATCTAGGTCAGCCCAGCATCTGCGCACAAGTAGCCTGTTGCAGAAGAGAGCCTGCAGGAATCGGTGCCGACCTAGTGGAAAACTCTTAATATGAGTGGGCAATAATAGTGTACATCTGTTGCACTTACTGAAAGTCTGTGTGCTTTACTGAATTACAAATTACTGCCAAAATCTCCGCCACAACATATTCTGATCCTAGGTAGGTCTAGATAGTCCTAGAAAGATTGGCCAGGTATCAATCCGTGGGTAAACATGTACCCAGAGTGCAGATGAATTATGTGAGAACTGTAGTCCTTACGGCTCTTGTAGCCCTGGTGGTTGTCACTTAATATGTTTTTTACTGGGCTGGGGCATGCGTGGATCCTCCTCCCTGAGATCATCTACGAGCCAAGACTACCCATCCACTGATTTCTATGCGAAAGAAACTGTCCCAGGGAACACCATCTCCCCAAGATATCAGATGTTGAGGAGGAGTGCCACCATGCTCCACAGATGGCAGTGACACCCTCTTCCCAAGCCCAAGTGCAGGGGAGCGGGGAGCACACCACTAACGTTTTCCGGCCTATGCAGACTGTGGGCAGGAAATACAAGAATGAAGCCAGCTCCTAAGCAAAGAGTGCTTAGGTCTCCCTCTGAGATTTGCAGCACTCGGGTACCAGAGTGGGGATGCATACCTGGATGCATGCATTGGAGCACCACATAAGCCCTCTGAGGGTTCCAAAATGTGCACATTGTGCTTTGTGGAGCCCCAGTCAGTGGAGGGGTACCACCAATGTTTGGAGAAAATGTTTGGAAGTTATTAGGAATGCAACAGCTCCCCAGGAAATGTACCTCACAAGGGCTAAATTAATGTCCCTGTGAGACGTTTTCAATGTTTCTAAGCACTTCCAGAGCTTTTGCTTTTGCACAAAGTCTCTGGAGTGCAAGGACCCTTGTTGGTTGGTCCTAAAGCGGCAGAGACAGCATCCTGAAACTAAAAGGAAGACTATTGCACATGTTTTATTAAATGCACAATCTTTTATTGATATAGATGGGATTGACCAGATTTGTCAAAAGTTGACTCAGCTTTAAGTATACTGCAGAATACAGCATAATTAGAAATAGAAATCTACGAGGAGAAATAAAGCTATTACTAGTCGTTGAGCCTCTATCGAGAATGCGCACAATTATGATGCATTCCCAGCTTTACCAGTTTTAGTAAATCTGTGAATGTGCCAAAGTATAAAGGTGGATGCGTGGGAACACCCACACTCCACCCATGTAACACCTTCCCGGTGCAGAGTAATGCAAGGCAATGATTTGCGCTGCCTTGAGTTACTCCAGACTTACCAAGCCACGCAGAGCCACGCAAGATGGCCTTGCGTTGTAAATCTGACTTAAGGATTGCATTGCCCTTGCATCACCTTACGTGACGAAATGTAAATGCAATCCTATGATAAATCTGGCCCTATATTTTTTAATTAATGATGTTGGAAAATTGTACCATCCACATTGATTTCAATGGTGTTGCATTAGCTGATTATAAAATATATTTCCTCTTATCAATGTGGTGACAGCCTGACAGTGACAGTAGGCCTGCATTTTTTATAGTAATACCCTTATATTGTGTTTGCTATAGGTGGAGGTATTGTGGTTAAATGGATGGACATGTTCTTCTACTAAATTGTCGATATTAGTGAATGTATGTGTTTTCCCTCTCTCTTTCTACCTGAAATAGAACACATGCAATTGATTTCCTATGAAGTAGAAATACATATGTTGTTTCCAGAGATCCATGTCCTCTCAATTATTAACCCAATCTCACCAGTTATTGTCCTTTTAGAGAATGGGTCGGATGCCCTCTTAGTGTCACAACAACAGCTGAAGTTGGGACTATTTGTGGTGTACATGCTTTTTACTTATATAAAATCCGTAAGTTATAGTTGCAAGACAGAAGGCTAAATCTGACCAACTGGATTTTATGTTATCTTCTGCGCTGCTGCCAAGTGGCTCCATGTCATGTTTGAAACCATCCACAAGTTGTATGACAAAATATCTAGTTGAAAAATATTGTTCCTGCAAACTATTGTGGCCAAAATATAGATTATCACAATATTTTGAATGTAAGGAATACAGGTATGTATAGATTTAATATTTTTACCTCCACATATACCTAGCTTGAATATTTGCAAAGTAAATCAACACCTACCCACATACTCTTGCTGATGGTAGTTTGGCAGCACATTTTTAAAAACTCGATATTCTAGTAGAACACCTGTCAGCCAAGTCTGGCTTTTCCGCCAATAACATGTTGCACCATGTACCTGTAGTGCATAACAATGCCGTTATTAGTTCCTAAATTGCGCCACCCAAAGTGATGTTGCTTAAACAGCTAGGACTGGCTCAAAAAGACACATGTCCATGTTACATCTGTTTTCTAACCTTTTATAAAGTGTTCAAGTCCATTTTGAAAGGTTTGACTTCTTGTTTCATTTGCCAAATTAAAGGTAAGCTCTGTTCACATATTTTCTGAGAGTTTTATTTTTGCTCTTTTATTCTCATTATTCCAATTGTTTTGTTAGTGACAAATGGTTGGACGTTTGCATAGCTATAGCAAACTTCAGTGATACATGACTTAGGTACAGCATGAAGGAAACAGTGCAACACACATAATAAGGCGATGACAGAAGGTAGCGATAGGGGGAGCAGTGCAAGGATCTGTCAAAACACAGAAGATGAACAACATAACAGCACCAAGGCAAATTTGCTTCCCTTGAACAAGTACAATTCAATCATGAGCAGCACATCATATCACCTTCTGTTAGAAATGGGGGGTCTCTAGTTGGCAGAGGTCGGTACCTTTGTCCAAATAGGGACCCTTGCTTCTAGTCAGGGTAAGGGGGATACACACTCTAGACAACCCCTGCTCACCCCCTTGGTAGCTTGGCACGAGCAGACAGGCTTATCCCAAAGGCAATGTGGAAAGTATTTGTACCAACACTCACAGTAACACAGTGAAAACACCACAAATGGACACCACACCAGTTTAGAAAAATAAAATATCTTTATCTAAACTAAACAAGGACAAAAATCAAACATACACAGTTAAAAAAATGACTTTAAAAAGGTTTCAAGAACTTGTACCATAGAAAACTATGGATGCGTGATTTTTCACCAAAGTACCTGTAGATGCGTCAAAGTTCCAAAAGCCAAACAGCAGCAGAGTTGGAAAACAAAGAGATGCGACACTCCTGAGACCTTGGGGAGGCGATGCGACAGTTCCGCTGCACGCAGAGGAAGGGTTGCGTCGAATCCGGTCTGTATGGGGAGTGATGCGTCGATTCTTCGTGATGGTTCCGGTCCGCAGGTGATGCATCGGACGAACTTGCCGCACAGGTATGATGCGTGGAAATCCAGGATGCGTCGGCAATGGATGCAGTGGCGTCGAGCGGTGCTGTATCGATCTTCTTCAGCCGCGATCCCTCGATGCGTCGATTTCTGTAGTTCTTTGAGTTTCTTCTTTCTTCCAGCTCCCAAACAGCAGCAACAACCTCCAGAGGCCCAAAACTGGCACAGGCACCTCTTGGCAGGCTAGAACTCACAGCAGCAGAGTTCAGGGGAGCTTGGGGTGAAGTCTTTGTGTCCCTGAGACGTCAGAACAGGAGGCCAGCTCCCTTCAGGCCCTTGGATATCTCCTTCAAGCAGGGGACACAGCACACAGCAAAGTCCTTCTCCTTTCCTTGGCAGAAACAGCAACTGCAGGCCAACCCCAGACACACAGCAAGGGCAGTACTTCTTCCTCAGTCTCTCCAGCTCTTCTCCTTGGCAAATGTTCCTCTTGAATTCCAGGAATGATCTAAAGTCTGGGGTTTTGGGTCTGATACTTATACCCCAAAATGTCTTTGTTCTCTTTGTGCAAGGGGCTCTGAGCCCAGTTCAAACCAGTTCTGGGGGCACTCTGCAAGTGCACAACAACATTCATTGTCAGTGTGAGCCTTGGCTTCAGACACACCACAGGTGGGCAGAGCCAACATTATGGAAGGCAGGCACAGCCCTAATCAGGTACAGGTGCTACTTCTCCCACCACTCCAAATGCAGATCAGGCCTATTCAGCCTAGTGCTGACTCATCCAGACTCCTGGAGCCACTGCACCGCCCCAGCCCTTGTCACCCCAAAGCCAGACAGTCAATCCACAAACAGGCAGAGGCCCACAGGATTGTTGATCAAGAAAATAGCCACTTTCTAAAAGTGGTATTTTCAAACACACAATTAAAAAACCATCTTTACTAAAAGATGTGTTATTAAATCCTGAGATCAGGGATACCAAACTCCATTTTTCTATCTCATCCCTATTGGAAGATATGCTTGTAAAATATTACAAAGCATTCCCCATTCTGTCCTATGGGGCAAGATAGCCTTTCAATAGTGAAAAATGAAATTGGCAGTATTTCACTATCAGGACATGTTACACACACCAGTGCATGTCCTACCTTTCACATACACTGCACCCTGCCCAGGAGGGTACCTTGGGCCTACCATTGGGGTGTCCAATGTGTAAGAGAAGGGAAGGACAGGGCCTGGCAAGTGGGTGCACTTGCCAAGTCGACATGGCAGTTAACAAACTGTGCACAGGCACCGGGGTGGCAGGCCTGAGACATCTTGTCAGGGCCTCACATGTGGGAGGCACAATCAGTGCTGCAGGCCCACTAGTAGCATTTGATTTACCAGCCCTGGCAAACTCAGTGCACTTTACTAGGGACCTACTGGTAAAACAACTATGCCAATCAGGGAGAACCAATCACAATAACAATTTACACAGAGAGCATATGCACTTTAGCACTGATCAGCAGTGGTAAAGTGCCCAGAGTCCTATAGCCAACAAACACAGGTCAGGAAAAAATAGGAGGAAGAAGCAAAGAGTTTGGGGATAACCCTGCAAAAAGGGCCATTTCCAACACCTTCAATGTAGAGGTATATAAAAGACAACACCAATTCAAGCCTTTCTTTTGCGTAGAACAAGTACACAATTGAAAGCTTCCCTCCTCAACAAAAAAGTTACATTTTGGCAGGAGCAGTGGAACCCCCTTCACGGAACAGCCAGAGCATGATGGCAGCAAAACATGGTCCCTTAACTCACAGAAGGCAACCAGTTTTCAAAGTTTCCTTTACGGCAGAAAATATATAGCAATGGAGCTATAGTGCAAGATCCCATCTTGCATACAACACCTACAGCTTAGGCATCACTTGTATGTAGGTTACACAATGACAGGTGTTCAACTCACAAAGATGAGTTTATGTGTCAATGTGGTGCTACATTGTCAGTTGCCATTCACTGTCAGCCTAGCTGTAAGAATGTAAGTTATTGGTTGAGGGCTCAGGCAACAACCACTATCATTGTCAGTGTGAACCACAAAAGTCACTAAATTGGCCTGTGCTGAACCGTTTAGTAGCTTGGCACAAAAGTAGCCAGGCTTAACTTAGAGGCAATCTGAAAAGTATTTTTCAGCACACAAATAGGAATAAAGTGGAAACACAACACAACATCTCAAACCAATTTTAGAAAAACAGATTGAGCTTTAATGAATAAAATGATAGCAGAATGAAAAAAGTCAAATTAATAAACCTGGAGATATTCGATTTTAAAGTTTAAAAATGTTAAAGGTTTTAGTGAAAATAGTGCCTAGAAGCAGAAAGCCTCACTTACTGTCATAAGTTCACACTAAAGAACGATGACAGATTCATCCCAGATCTGTGACTGGGGGTGAGTGTCTTAAAGGTTTCAGTGCTCCGTCCATCATCTCCTTGTGTTTGCTTTGTTCACCCTAAGTTGGCAGAGTATGCCCAGACGTGGGTCCCTTGCTCACTTTGCCACTGGATTCAAGTTAGCCTGGCTGATGAGGGGTTTCACCCCGAAACCGGTCCCAGGATGCTTGTTTCCGGTCCAGGGAAGATCTGGCTTGGCAGTTCGGACTGGACTGTTCCCATGAGGAACAGGGTCAAGACTAAGCCTGGGCATAGTTCGCGAAGTAGCGCTACGCGAAGCTACGCAAAGTGCAGTTCGCACTACGCGAGCTACGCGTAGCACTACGCGAACTGCGTAGTGCACTGTTCGCAATGATTGCACAGTGCCGGATGCTTGTCCGCACTGTGCAAACATTGAAAACGGCAGCTTGCACAGTGCGAGCTGTCTTTACTGCCGCTCGAGTAGATTTTTACTCGAGCGGCAGCTCTCAACGCGGACTGGTAGTTTCTCATCGCGAGCGGTCGCGAGCATACGCGACCACTCGCAATGAGAAACCTGACCTCTCGCGTTGAGAATCTCGCCGGGAGGTTTATTTTCCACGCTCGCGATCGGCAACTTGATGTTGCTGATCGCGAACGAGAAAAAGTCTCGCCGGGATGTCATTTTAGCTTGCTCGCGGTCGCCAACTTGACGTTGAGGACCGCGAGCAAGCAAAATGACCGCTGCACTACGCTACGCGTGTTTGCACTGTGCTACGTGCAATTCGCGTTGTGCGAAGTAGCGCAAACTTCGCAAACTACGCGAGCGTAGCGTAGTGCTTTGCCCAGGGTTAGTCAAGACTGATTTGCATATATTTGGGTCTGAACTAGGGTGGCGAAGTGAGCTAAAGAACGATGATGGATTCAACCCAGATCTGTGACTGGAAGTGAGTGTCTGAAATGTTTCAGTGCTCCGTCCATCGCCTCCTTGTGTTTGATATGTTCACACTAGACAGAGGGAAAATCACAAGTTCAAGTCAACTTCAATGGAGCATGCTTCAGGTAAAGGGGCGAGGTTAGTCCAGCTGACGAGTAACCTTCTTCAATCCTGCACATAGACTTCCATTCATGTTGGAGGAGGTTGAGAGTAGGAGGCTTTTGGGGTGGAGAGCAGGTCACCAATGGTCATTGCTGTAACATGAACAGCCTGTCATCGCTCGAGATTTAACATTGGTGAATTGTCATGGACGGTTGCTGTCAGCATGAAGAAAAGGTCTCACTGTTGCATCATCAGTGCGGCAGAGATTTGGTGTGCACAGGAACTGTAGCAGTCGCAGGGAGCCCAAACGTTAGGGTTTTCACCTTTTTCCTCTTGGAGGAGCTTCTACTGATGACAGCCAAGAGTCCAGGGCCTCGGAGGCACCTCTTGAGGTTCAGGACTCTCTCCATCAGAGGCCAGCAGCAGAACTCAGACAGGTCTAAGCAGGTCTCTGCAGGTTTAGTTGCAGCTGGTCAGTTGGGTAGTTGGAGGAAGACATCTGGAAGGTTGTTGTGGCTCTGTGGCTCACAAAGAATATCAGCCAACTGAACCTTGGAGTAGCTGATGATCAAGGCAAGCAGGTCAAGTCTTCCTTCTTCAGACAGGAAGGCAATCCCTCAAGCAGCGGGGTAGTCATCTCACAGCAGGAGAGTCCTTCTGAATCTTCCACAGGTCCAGGAATGTTCTGAAGAGGGGTTCTTAAGGTCCTTTTTGTATACCTTGTATCAGCCTTTATGTGGGGGAATCCACTGATTTACCCCCAAAACAGTTCGCCCCCTTCCCCATGTCCAGGCTCCAAACTGTCAAGGATGGCAAAAGGTGGGGCAGGCCTAGTGCTAGGTTCCTTTTTGTGTGCCGTGGAAGAAACCAATTTAAGTGTAAGTGAGACTGGGTACAGCCCCTCCCCAGCCGTCCTGTCCACACTGAGCCCCTCTTGCCTCACTGTCTGAAAGCAATAAACAAACCACAACAGCAGAGCCATTCACAGGCTTGTGACCCGGGAGACTGGCAGAAGGCACAGATGGTTGGGACAAGAAAATGCCAGCTATCTAAAAGTGGAATTTTCAGAATTCTAACTTGAAATCCAACTTCACCATTAAAGAGGTTTTTGAATTACAATTCCAATAGCATTTAATTTGCAGGCCCTGGGCACAGGTATCACCATTTACTAGGGATTTACAAGTCCATTTAATGTGCCACCTAGTTGTAGTCTAATTTCACCATGTTTGAAGGAGAGAGAAAAAGCACTTGAACTCCGTTCTTAATGCCAACAAAAATGATTCCAGCAAAAACAAGGGAGTGAAGGCAAAAATTGTTTGGAAGAATACCATAAAAAAATGTCTGTGTCTCGTGGTGGCACGTGCTGTGTGTCTTAATACTGCCCTCACTCACAAAATTGTGTGACATGTTTCATCATAGGGCTGCTACAAAACACCCTGGCGCAGCCAACGCCTGGGGTGGAGCAATAGGGTGGGGGAAGACAATACAACATAAAAGAAATACAATAGTTATAAAGTGACTGGGAACGCCGGAAGTGAAAGTGCAGTGTGGTGTAGGTTAAAACTAGCTCGGAGGTGTCTCTGTGCCTATAACTTTATTCCTGGACTCTCCGGCCAGGATTAAAAACGTAAAGGATGGTGGTGGTTGGGAGATATAATGTGCTCCTTACTGCCAGGTAGTCGGCATGTTTTGGCCGTTTCTTTGTGCCCCTCGATTGGCGTCACGCCGGCCTTCTTCAGGACTCTGCCGGTCCCAGTGTAACTGTATAACCCTCTCACCTCAGGTTGAGATAAGACGGTGTCAGAACCCCTAGTTTCGTATCCGAGGGAATTCCTCAAAGATAATCGTGGATTTTACTAAAAGGAACGAGGAGACAAAAGATATAACAGAGAGAGAAATTTAGAAGAAATAATCTCCCTCGTGTTTCTACATCTATATGCATAGGTATACATACACATAGAAGTATGACCTGTTGGATTGCTCATTCCACCACAGATCTGGGTACATCACCCTAAAAAACTCAGAGTTCCTTCTGTTGCAGTTGTTGGAATGTGCGTTTATCTTGTATCTTGTACGGTGCACGCGACGCTGGTATCTACACCTACTTTGAAGGCAACAAGTATGAATGGTTGTTTCAGAGTTACTTGTTTTACTCCGACTAATAGGAGTTTTTTTAGGGTGATGTACCCAGATCTGTGGAGGAATGAGCAATCCAACAGGTCATACTTCTATGTATATGTATACCTATGCATATAGATGTAGAAACACGAGGGAGATTATTCCTTCTAAATTTCTCTCTCTGTTATGTCTTTTGTCCCCTCATTCCTTTTAGTAAAATCCATGATTATCTTTGAGGAATTCCCTCGGATACGGAACTAGGGGTTCTGATACCGTCTTATCTCAACCTGAGGTGAGAGGGTTATACAGTTACACTGGGACCGGCAGAGTCCTGAAGAAGGCCGGCGTGACCCCAATCGAGGGGCACAGAGAAACGGCCGAAACATGTCGACTACCTGGCAGTAAGGAGGGGTGTAAGGAGCACATTATATCTCCCAACCACCACCATCCTTCACGTTTTTAATCCTGGACGGAGAGTCCAGGAATAAAGTTATAGGCAAAGATTCACCTCCAAGCTAGTTTTAACCTACACCACACTGCACTTTCCCTTCCGACGTTCCCAGTCACTTTATAACTATTGTATTTCTTTTATGATGTATTGTCTTCCCCCACCCTATTGCTTCACCCCAGGCGTTGGCTGCGCCAGGGTGTTTTGTAGCAGCCCTATGATGAAGCATGCCACACAATTGTGTGAGTGAGGGCAGTATTAAGACACACAGCACGTGCCACCACGAGACACAGACATTTTTTATTGCTCCCTACTCCTTTGGGTGGAAAAAGTATTGATTGGGGGTTCGGAGTAGGTGAGTCCGTTACCCTCACCCCTCCCTTTCTGTGTATACTACTGGAAGAATACTATGCCAAGGATGTGAGGTTAACGCCAGCTGTCACTCTCTTTTACTCCTATTTTCACTTGTGATAGTGGCATTGCTTCTGTCAAATAGTTAAAGTTCTGCTGCTAGTGCTGTAACCCCAACTGTCACCATCTCGCCGGCAGACTTAGGATGTACCTAGGCCCTGCTTTCAGTGCCTGCACCTTTTGCAATCATTCACATTCACCCACTGCCATAACCATAGCATTCAGCTTATCTCTCATCCATAAACCTTATACAGGCATGTAGAAAAAGTTGACAATCACCTAGCATGCACTTTTCCATTAAAAAGTCAAACGTATTGATTTGCCAATTTGTGTTATAAGTAAGTATAATTTATTGTTTCATTATTTAAAATCTTTACAAATATTGCAACCTCTCAAAAAATTGTTTAGATAGTAAAATTGTCAGTGCAAATGAAGAGATAAAACAACATAATCTAAAAACGTTATCATCTTTACAGTCATTAACATTGCTGGTGAGGTAGCTTCAGAGTTGTTGTAAAGGGGAGAAGCAGCATTTCAATAATTTTATTGGATCTTTGAAAAGCACGGTCTATTGATTTTCTATAGTTCCCAGTTTCCTTTTAATGTCTGAACAGGTGTATTGCACACTTGAAGTCTTTCTTGGGACACCATATGTGATAAATGGGCCTTCTCATGAATTCGCCATGCAATTAGTCGCAAAGGACACACAACTCAAGAAACGGCCAGTTAATTTGAGGTCTTCACCCCTTAGGCCCCGCTCCACTGCTTTTTGGCAAGTGCGCATTTTATTTTTTTAATAAGTACGTTTTTGCAAGCACAGAGAATGTTGGGAGGATCTGTAGTGGCGTTGCATAGTCTGCATGTATTGTCTGATTCACCACGAAGACTGCTATGCAAATAGTCCCTGAGCAAGTTCAATCTAAATCTTGCTTGTGTCTCATACTAATTCTTTTTTTCTGTTTTAAGGACAATGGTAGGTCCAGGTATGTTTTTTTTCTGGTGGCTTGTCATCCATTTATGAGCTTTCCTTCTGAAATCAGCCAAATCTTCTGCTTTTTTACTGCTTTAGTTAATTATTTAGTGGGAGTCTCTTTTCTCATATTTCCATGAGGTGAGGATCATTCAAGGCTGATGCAAAGTAGGTACTTCATGGGGTATTTTCTAATAATACTATTTCCACAGTAGAGCTTTAGGAGAACTTAGAGGGGCACCTTTCAGTTTCAGGCAGACTGGGCCAGATGTACTAACATTAGGAACACCGACTTCCTAAATGCGATTCTTTCCGAATCGCAATTAGGAAATCGGTATTCCTAATGTATGAAAGTTTTTAAAGTTTCATTAGTGATTCCTAGTGGTTCTCAAAAAGTCCTTTCTCATGCATATTAAAGAGGTAGGTCATAATTTGCAACCCATTAGCAATTGCAGCCATCACAGGGATGGTGGCCTGCTGAGGTCAGCACACCATCATGTTTTTGATTGCTTTTAAACAAAGCAGTCTATTTTTTTAAATGCAGCCTATTTTTTATCAAAGAAAAACAGAATGTATTAAAAAGAAAAAATAAACTTTACAGTTTCATTTTTTCAGAGTAGGCTACTCTTAAAAATATTTGTTGTCCATTCTCAAAGGGGAAGGGATACTCTATGGACCCCTTCCCATTTGCAAATGAGTTACCACCTCCTTCAAGGAGTCAGTAAAATATGAATGTTTTGTAACCTTAATTTGGCCACAAAACATTCATACATGAATTCAGATTCAGTATTTGAAGAGATGTCCTAAACACGCCCCTTCCAAATACCGAATCGCATACACAAACTGTGATTTGGGAACGTGTTACTGAATCGTAATTTGTGTTTTGTACATGTGTAAAAGCATTTTTGCATTTGGAAATGGCCCAATCAGCAGTTTCCAACTGCAAGTGCGCTTCGTACATGTGGCCCTTATGCCACAAGGGCCAGATGTAGGAAGCTATTTAGTATTTCTTAACGGGTGAATCGCAATTTTGGCCCGATAAGAAATGCTAAATAGACTTTATCTACAAAGGCCGTATGGGAATCACAAATAGGGATTTCCTATTTGCGATTTCCTATGCACATGTACAAAGTATTTCCTAAATGCGAATTGGGCATTTAGGAAATGCTATTACCATCGAATCAAAGTCTATGGTAACCATGTGCAATTTTAAAAAAAGCACTCCAAAATGCTTTTTTTTAAAGTGCAATAAAGCGCACACATGCCCCTAGGGCATGTGTGCGTTTTACAAGTACATCACATTTTTCGGGGTGTAGCAAGGGGTGCAATCACCCTTGATTTAGCATTTCCTAATTTGCGATTTCCTATTAGGCCCATAGGTACGAATGGTTTGGCATTGACTAAATAGCAATTTACTAATAGCAATTAAGGAATCTCTATTTTTGTAAATACCATTTTGAATTTCCTAAATAGCAATTTCGATGGAGTCACTATTCAGAAAATGCAGAATAAGTATTTTTACCTCTGGCCCAGGCCGCAGACACCAACAAAAATATTTGAATAACCCTGTATATATTTAATGTTTTCGCTTTCTTCTCTTATGTCTCCATAGAACTGATGCCCTTTTCACTTAGCACACTCCCATAGGCAGCCTCCCTACCAACAACCACCCCGGTTCACTGACCTGCCTCTCCTAATAGAAAACAACATCCAGACCCCACCTCAGCTGTCAGGAAAGAAACATGGCAACCCTCCTAGCAAAGAATTGGTTACATATAGATTGGTAGTAGTAGTTCCCAAAATTGGGAAAGAACCGCACAATCAGTGGATCGAAAAGTGTCAAATTATATAGTAATATAGTGTGAATCAATATTGGCTAAACATTGTAATTTATTCTGGGGTGCTTACTTCGCTCAAATGCACCTACTACCAGAAGATGCTACTCACACAGAAGTGCCCTAATGTGTGTACAAACTTGAGAATATAGAGCATTCAGGAGCACACCCTATAGTAATCAAAATCACCCAAAGTACTGGAAAGGTAAAATTGCTCCAACCGGAAATGCGTCCCTTAGCAAATGGTAATAGTCAATGAAGTCACACACTGTTCTTATTTGCATGAGATATACAGAGTCCACAATGTTCAAATTCTTCAATTTGGCATTTTTATTCTTGTTCTTGTAACATCCAGCACGAAAAATCTGTCAACACATGTTTCGTCTCCCCTTAGACTTTTTCAAGGCGATTAGCGAAAAGCTTGTTGTCCAACGTGTTCATAAAGGACCAAAGTTACATGTCACTCGCGGTTACACAAGCATCCAAAGCTTAGTGTTTTTCTCTAGTATCAAAAGATGTCACAGCCCACTAGTAGAACTGCTTGCACACCCGACATGTAATAAAATTGGGTGTTTGGCGACCCAGGAAAGAGATAATCCTAGTCCTTCTCCTTCATGTTACAATGGGACCACTAAAATGCCGGTGGGGAACCCTGATAAGTTCCACTCCGCGATTAGGTGGAAATACGTCCTCCACCTCGTTCCCGTTCTCCTCGCTGTGGCGTGTTCAACATTACATAGAAGGAGGAAGATGCCTCTCAGGATTGTTTTTGTGCAGGAATGTGTCCCTTCCGGCACAAAAATAATTCTGCCTACAATGCAGGCACCCCTGTACCATGGTGCAGGGGTTACTGCATTGACGCTAGGCTGTCAAAAGACAGTGGCGGCCGCCACATACACAAAGCGGAGAGGCGGGGGGAGGGGGTGCGGGACAAAGTGCAGGAGGTGGCACAGGGAGGTTGGGGGGTCAAATAATAAGAATACAAATATTAAAACATTTAATAAATGATCCGCTTACCTGCTGCCGGCCGCCTCCGCCGTTGCACCTTGGTGCTGGGACTTTCTTGTCGTGGCAGACACTGCAGGCTAGTCACAGACTCCCTGTCCAATCATATTGGACTGAGCAGGCCAGAAAGATGCCCTGCTCAGACCAGGGAGTCTGTGGGGTTTCTCCAACTGGGCTGTTCAATACAGCTGGGTTAGAGAAACCTCAGTGCGCATGTGAGTTTTGGTCGGCCTGAGGCGGTGGACCAAACACACATGAGCACTTAGAGAGTGCACTAGCACTCCTCCTCCCCCTCCCATGCCTCAGCCCCTCGCCTCTTTGCACACGCTGGCTGAGCCAGCCGCTTCAAAACAAAACAACACTGAAATATCGTTTTATTTGTTTCCTGCTGGCTCTGAGCCAGTGGGGAGACACTCCTCTGCCATTGCGGAGAAGCTGCCCCTGTCAAATGAGCGCCAGCGCATGGAAGGGGCAGGAATACGCTGAATCGTGTTCCTGCCCTTTTGTGCAGCACAAGGTGGCTTGCTGCGTTGCATGAAAGTTTGATAAATATGCTCCACTATTTTTATATTTTCATGCATGCTAAAAGTGCAAAAGGGAGGGATATTTTGCATGGCACATTCCTTCAGCTGTGTAATTTATTTCAAGTGTGACATCATTGCACATGGGAGTTTGTTAACAACATTAGTGTTAAATTATTTTTAAATGTAGTTAAGACTAGGAGGAGGAAAATGATGTACTTTACATGCAGTTATCATCCGAGAGCATTTACTGCCAAGACAATACACATAAAAGGTTGCTAACCTGTAAATTGAAGACTTTTGTAGGCATGGTTTAAAAGGTTAAATAAAATCTTTCCTAGCTTGTGTTGAATGAATGTCTTCGTCGAAATAGGAAATAAAAGGCATAATTTTTTTTATAAATCTTAAGTGTCTAATTTCCCATCTTAATGAGAAACTGACCCCTCGTGCCCTCATTCACAGTGGAATAATTACTTTCTGCTGTTTCTAACACTTCCATGAACACATGACTGAGGCAGTGTGAGATTTAACAATCAGGACTGATCAGGCTGCAATGAATATTATCTCAGCATCAATTATATCTCTGGTTGCTCTCACTCGCGCCAGCCATTAGACTTGGTTTTTCGAATGTCCTCAACGACAACTGTTGTGTTTGCTCCTCTAAAAAAGTTAAAATAGAGAACTGAATGCGTAGTATAGAAATAGTGCTTGGTGTAGTAGATACAATATTAAACTCAAGAATTTAAAGTTGTTTTGTGTCAAGCATGAGTAGCTTATTCAGGCTTGGATTCATTGTATGTGTTCATAGACCTATAGTTTAGACTTAAGATTATGAATTCATGACTACAACTCCCAGAATGCCAAGATAAATGGCAGGTCGGAATGTGCTAGACATGTCTAACTTTGAAAAATGTGAGCTCATTCAATTATGAAATATTGGTTCTCTAACACAGTCACCTTAAACAGGTGCAGGTAAAATGTCCCAGAAGTTCCATATACTTCAATTGATAATATGCTGTCCATAATATAATGTTCTTCCTGCACAATTGTACAATACTGTAGTTAGATATGTCGAATTTGCACTGGTGCCGTGACATTTTTGCAAGGGCATGTGCACTGACTGGCCACCGCATATGCAACATGTGTATTGAGAAGTGCATGAAATTATTAATTTTTGCCCCAAGACTATCCTAATGAAATTAAATATTAGAGGAAAAAATATCAAATACATGAGCTTAAGTTTAGCTGTACATGTTTGACATGTGACGGCGTTCACATGTAAAGCTTTGGAGCTTTTTTTGTGAACAGCCCTTAAGATGTAGCTATTCTTATTTTTGTGGGAATGGAATTCTATAGTCTGGAGGCATTCCCAAAAAGCTTTGGTTCATTGGTTTCACAACTGTGGGTATCAGTGCACCTTAGTTACTTCTTGTAAGATAGCTAGGAGTGTCTTCATGTACTGCTCTGTGGGTGATGGGGGCTAGAGTGAAATTAGAACTTTCCTCACGTGTAAGTCAATTCAGCTGGAGAAGGATGGAGACACATGAACATATATTGTGGTGCCCGATGGCAGTATGGCAGAAACATGCAGAGCTGCTTTGATTGATGTCAAGTGTATTTTGGGAAAGGATTGCAGTAATCTAGTCTAGAGAGAACAAGGACCTCTGTGATTTGTTTGGGACCTTGTTCAGGAACTTCTGTTTAATTTAACAGCTTGCATTGGAGCAGGGCACATTTAGCAGTTTTGTTCTTGTAGGTTTAGATGTATTTCGAGATAGAATCTGAGTGTTTTTACTGAGTCCACAATGTATGGAGTGGTATTCAGAAGAGTGATATCTTTGACCCTAGCCTTAATCAGTAGTTTGTAGTTGGGGTAGAGATGAGGAGGAATTCCATTTTATTGGATTGAGTTTCTGTTGATGTGTGGTAGACCAGACGTTTATCATATTCAAGGCTTCTGAAAGAATTACTATGTCTTAGGGAGAGAAGATCTTTCTGTAATAGCTGTGTATCTTAATAACTGAAGTGGTAGTTGATTTTAGATAGGTTGAGAGAGAAGGCTAGCATTTCAAAGTAGATGTTGAAGAGAATGGGAGACAGTACTGATCCTTATAAGGCTCCTTTTCAGCAGGAAGACTTTTCAGAGAAGCAGTTTGTAGCATCCTAATCATGTTATTGTTCTGCCATTTTCACCACCTGCTCAGCGAGTGTGAATGTGCTGTGTGCTGCATGGAATGTTGGAGTGATGATGCTTATTGGAGTGTTAGGTGCCTGAGAGGTGAAGTGTGACAGTTGAGAATGGGCTGAGAAGCAGGCAGGCTGCTCCTGGTGGGGCTGCTCTACAGAACTCAACTACCTGCCTCATAGGAACATATCTACATGTAACTATCTTCAATAAAACTTCATGAACTTCATCCTACCTGCGTGGACCTTCATTACTACACCGTTGTTGATCTAGATTAGTTGAGTCCAATTATCTAAGAAAATGAGAACCATTAAAGAACCACGCCATTGATGCCTACCATATCTTTAAAGATGGTCAAAAGATAGTTGTGATTTAATCAAAAGCTACAGACAAGTCTAGAAAAGCTACTTCATCTAGGATATGTGGATATCATCTTCACAGTGCCTGTTTCTGCGCTGCACCTGGGTCGGAAGCCTGAAAATGTTTCTCAAGAAATTCATTAAAGACCTTTAGTTTTGATGTGAGACAGCATTGTAAACCTTCGCTAAGAGGGGAGAGTGTGGTACAGGGGAGAAGCTGTTTATTTCATCCGGGTCAACTTCTTGTTTCAAAATAATCAAGAGACTTGATCAACTTTAAGTTGCGTGGATTCGATGCCTTGGTTCAGAGAGGAGTTGATGATCCCCAGTCAGATTGGATGTGATGCATTTTTGAGTTCATTCCAAATTGGGAAGGGAAAGGTTCCCTAGAGAGAGCAGACTGTCTGACTTAGATTATGATGTTATGATGCAAGGTCAGGGACATATATTGTTTGGAAGGTGCTCCATTCATTTTAGTTTTTTCTCTTCAATGTGAATTGGGTATTGGGTGATGTTAGAAATTGGGTTACTAGTCAACTGGGTGTAAGCCCTGGTCAAACAGGAACCACAATCTTAGTCAGGGTAGGAGGTAGGCAAACTCTAAATTAACCTGTGCTCACCCTCTGGCTTGGCACAGAGCAGTCAGGCTTAACTTAGAGAAAGTGTGTAAAGAATTTGTGCAACACTTTAAACAGTATAACAGTGAATACACCGCACAAAAATATCACACACCAAGTTATAACAAAAAAGATCTGACTATAATAAATAAAACCAGAACAATACGACAAAATCCAATTAATAGAACCAGAGATATTGATTTTTTAAAGTTTATGGTAATAAATAGCACCAAAAAGCACAAAGCACTATTGAGGATATCTGCTCGTGCCGGACTGGGACAAAGTCACAAGTTCAGGCCAACCACAATGGAGTTCAGGCCAGCTTGAGGGACCCAATTCGGCCCACTGAACAAAGTACTTTAAATCCTAGTTGCAGAGCATTGCATGGAACCGAGTCGAAGGTGCGTTGTGCAGGTGAGGCAATGCATTGGTTCCGAGTCAAATATGCAAGGCACAGCCGAGGCGATGTGTTGGTTCCAATGAGCAGTGAAGATGTGATGCAGAGTTTCAGCATTGTTTAGTGAAGCAGTAGCTCTGAAGGCGATGCGTCGGTCCCAAGATGCGGGAGGTGTCGGCGATGCAAGCCTTTTGTGATGGGTCCAATCCTTGCAACAGCAGCTATATGGCAATTCTACTCGGGGATGCGCCACTCAGCTGAGGAGATGCATCAGTTCTGCTCGGGGATGTCTTGATCGCTAGAGAAGATACATCAGGTCTGCTGTCAAGCACCTTAGGCCCACTTGCAAGAGTGGTGGTGCCATTTGGCATGGTAGACTCACAGATGGCAGAGTCTAGGTGCTGGAGTTGAAAGCCTGATATGTCTCTGAGGCTTCAAATCAGAGCCAACTAACCCTTGGAGTCCCTCTGGGTTTCTGGGGTCAAGTAATGCAGGTTCAGTCCTTCTCACCCAGGCAAGAGGGCAGAAGGCAGCAGATCAGCAAGAATGGCAGTTCTTCAGCAGCAGAGTAGTCTTTCTTCCTGGCAGAGTATCCCCAGGTACAGAAGTGTTCTGAAGTGGTAGTATCTAAGGTCTGGTACTTATACCCAGTGGTGCCTTTGAAGTGCACTTTCTGCCCTGGCTCCAGACTCACAACAGGGGGGTATGCAGCCCTTTTTGTGTGGACAGGACACAGCCATTTAGGTGTAAGGGATGCTGTGCCCAGCTCCTCCCTCCCATCCTGCCAGAGATGGCCCATTGAGACACACCTAAGCTCTCATTGTGTGTGACTGTATAAGAGGAATACACAAAGCCCAACTGCCAACTACACCCAGTCATGTGATCTACAGACACCAAATGGCTGAAGAAAGAATGTGCCAACTTTCTAAAAGTGGCATTTTCAGAACTCTGATTTAAAATCCGACTTCACCCTAAGTTAGGATTCTAGAGGCACCAAATGATAACTTCCCATTTGGGAATTACACTTATAAAATGTAATAAGGTAATCCTAAATTCATCCTATGAACATATTGGCCTTGCAGTACTGAAAACTGACTTTAAGAGCCTTTTAAATACATTGCACCCTGTCCTCTGGTTTGTCCAGGACCTACCTTAGGGGTGACTTATATGTATAAAAATGGAAGGTTTGGGCCTGGCACAAGGTTTATTTGTCCATGTCGATATGGTAGTGTAAACTGTATACACAGGCTCTGCAATGGCAGGCCTGAAATGTGGTTAGAGGTTTACTTAAGAGGGTGGCACAAGCTGAGGCGCAGGCCTTCTAGTAGCATTTAATTTACAGGCCTTGGGCACATGTAGAACACTTTACTAGGGACTTATAAGTAAGTTAAGTGTGTCAATTGGGTATCAGCTGAGATTATCATGTTTAGAGGAGAGAGCACAAGCACTTTAGCACTGGTTGTCAGTGGTAAAGTGTGCAGAGTCCTAATACAAGCAAAAACAAGGTCAGAAAAGTGGAGGAGGAAGGCAAAAAGTTGGGTGGAAGACCACCCTAAGGCAGTCAGGTCTAACAGGTAAGATCTCCAGGGAGTGTTCTATCTTTTTTCTTCTTTTTCAGAAAGAATTTAAGGAACTAGTTATTGATTTGTTGGGTATGTGACATTTTTCTACTGTCTTATAGAGCATTTTGGTCATTTTTCTACATGATACAGTTCTTTTTGATTAACTGGGAGTTGGTTTCGTAGATGTGTTACATGTGGGTTATTGCTGATCTCAGTCTAGCAAGGGCTGAGGTTGTTGGACATTGTTGCCATATTTTTTCAGTGTATCTCAGTGTTCCTCTTTTTTTCAATCAGTTCTTTGGGAAACCACACCACTGTTGCACTGGTGTTTATTTTTTTTATCTTCTCAGGTTTTTGTGTGCTAATGATTCCTCATATTAATTAATAAGGTTGTTGGAGTCGGGAGGGAAAGAAAAGACTTGAAATTCATGCTAGTAGATACTTAATCTAGGTTTCTAAGATGTCTTAGCCACATTTTAAGTCTTTTGGGTTAGACATTGGAAGTCATAAAGACGGAGGTGATTGAGAAACCGATGAGGGAGTCAACAGGTGGAGTTAATTTACACTTTGCCTTTATTTGCTATACTCACATAGTTGCCTTGGTGTGCGTTTGGTGTGTTCAGAGTACATTGAGAGAGGATGAAACAATCAATATTGCAGAGATTGATTGGTCATTCAAGTGAGGGGTGGAGAGCACTTGTTCCTTCTACTGACGATGGGAAGGAGTGTGCACTAACATGGTGCTCAGTGTGCCCTCTCATGGCCTTTTTAATGAGATTAAAGGACTTTCTTGAGTCTTTGTCTACATTAACCATGGTTTTTGTGTCTCACCCATAGCCTATTAGGAGTTTGTCTATGTCCCTACTAGGGGGCTTGGCGTGTAGTGGCTTTACTTGTCTGTGGTTCAGTTTTATTGCAAGGTCAGTTTCTCATCATGAGTTCAGAGAGGTTACTTAGGACAGCCTTGCTATCACTGAAAAATGATAATATTGCTATTGTAAGCTTAGCCTAATTGTGGGTTCATGGCATATATGTTGTGGGGCACTAGAGATGGTTAGCTGGTGGATCTATTGTTTGCACAAAGTGGGGAAAAGAAAGGGTGCAGGAGGGGTGTTTATGTATATGGCTTGAGGGTGAGTTGGGTAGTGTGTGGGGATTTGAATTATGTGTGTGAGAGTGGATGGTGGTTGGCCAGTTGGGCTATTCGACGAGGTGATTTTGTTGATTTTGGAGGAATAGTGAAATTGGGGGAATAGGTTTGAGAGAGACAGTATGAGGATTAGTGTGTGACTAATGGGATGGTGGTACCTGTGTGAGAGGTCACGTGTGAGGAGAAGTGAAGGGTTCACTAGATGTACAGGCGGGAAAATGACTATAACATTTCTTGTCTCAGGGAGTATGGAGTAGAGGTATTGCTAATATTCATTGTGCTTGGTGGCAAAGTGGGTATAGTTTGATGTGAGGAGAAGGGAGTAAGGATGTTGGGAAAGATGTATTGGGTAAGAGATTAGTCTAGCTAAGCGCTAACTTTAAGGGAGTAAAGTGGATTGGGGTCCTAAATGCTCGGTATATTGGTGGCCAGGCAGTGAGCTTGTGTTCAATTTGCTCCTCACCACTGTGGTCTCTGGGACCTTGAGTGACATGGGTAGATTTCCGGGTCTTTCAGAGACTTTGCATTAAAAAGGCTCTGTGTAGCATAGTTCTTCTGTACGTTCAAAAACTTCCAATATAGGTTATTTTGGTATGTCTCTCATTGTTTGGATAATGAAGGAAGGCTTTTTTCCATAGACCGTTGTTGTTGGTGTAGAAAAGGAGATCTGTTTTTTTTAAACAAGTTTTGCACAGTGGTATTGATGATCGCCTTGGAAAATTTAGTTAGTTCTTGATGTTTGAAAGTTTCTTTTGTGAGATTTGGGAGCTATAACACTTTAAACAAATTTGATACTGCTTTCTCAAGTAATGTCCAGTGTGCCATTGTGGCAGCGAGGAGGCTATGATTCCATTTGGGGGATATTGTAGGAGCATATTGTAGGAGGCCTTGCGAGCTGCTGGATGCCTTACCTTTCCATACTCTTTGCAGAAGTAGGTATTCATGATCAGGTTGAGAGTGATAGAGAGTTCTCATCAACTTAGCCATGTTTCAAGACACTTCAGTGATCAGGGTATTTTTATGGTATAATTTGGTATTGGTGAGGAGAATATTTTTTAATTCTATATCATTTTGTGTTATGTTCCGTGCCTAATTAGTTTCAAAGTAGAGGCATTGAAGTTCCTGTGTCTCATTAGTCTAAAGGTGATGGTATTCAAAGAAAAGCATAGCAAATATGTTTAAGTTTCATCTAGTTTCAAAACTGCGAATGTGCTTATGGGAGTTAGCCGTGGCTACAGGAGGAGGGGTTGATCTTTTGATCTGTCTTTTGCTTGTGTTCATTTACCCCTATCTGTTTGTTAGAGCTTATGATTGGGGAGCAGTAACACTAGAGTATGAATTTAAAAAGATGGCATCTCCACAGTTGATTCTTTTTTTATGACATGGGTGTGATCATGCTGTGCTTGGATCAAGCAGCATCAGCTTCTGGTTAAATGAAATGGGACTTCCATAGATCAGGAGTGAGAGGATCCCACATGACTGACAAAACAGAAAATATGAATATATAAAGGGGGTGCAGGGGACAGGTTTGAGATGGTCCCACCCCAGGTCCATATAGCAGAAATATGACCCTAACAGCAGTGTAAGATTACAGATTTATTTTGTGGTTGGACAGCTATATACAAAGAATGGTGAAGGATTGTCTTGTTCATAGAGTCAGGCTTGAAAGGAAACACTTGAAAGTGACACTTGAAAGGAAAGAGATTTCTATTACCATATGTGGTGTGTGTACCGTGGTAAATTCCAAGCAAAAACACATTGCTTTAACTTATCATTTAAGACGCTTATGCTGCTGACACTCAGGATTTAACTGTAAAATTGGACAAAATAAACCATGAGTACTGCCTAGGCAATTGAATTAACTGCTTGTGACCTCGGGCATTAGAATCGAGTGCCGCACCTGTTATCACAGAGAGCGCATGGTGGCAAGTGTTTGGGCGTGACCTCGGGTATGGGAATCGAGTGCCCTCATGCTCTTAGCACGACCTCGTGCACAAGAATCGAGTGCCTTCAAGCTGTTGTGGAGCATGACCTAAGGTATGAAAATTGAGTGCCTTTCCCAAGCAAAACTTCAGGAAACAAGGGCGTGTATCATGTGCACTGTTGAAGTTGAAGTAGGTGTATGTGGTGGTATTATTAAGAACCATTAACTTGACTTAAAGTGTACTACCTGTAAGCCCAGGACTTCCAGTCTCCGTCCTCTCTTGCATGGATTCCATTGTGGATGTGGCCACACCTATCATTGTTCTTGGGCAATAACATAGAAAGAGGACTCTTGAAAAGTCTCCTAGAACACTAGAAAGAAAACTCTTTTATACATGTGTCCCAGTTTCTCATATTCATGGTTCAAGTCAGCAACTAGAACAAGTTTTTGGATACATCTTTAGCACAATAGTTTTTGTTTTATATTGATGTGGTAATTTGCTATTTTTGTATTATTATTTTACCTTTTATCTTAATTAAATATTTTAGTTGCTTATTTTATATTTTCCCCACAGGCACATTTTTCTCCACAGGTAAAATGAATGCTCAGGCAATGGCACCACCTCCAACAGTACTTCTTGCCACTCCTGGTAATCTACCTGTTCCACAGAAACAGTGGAAGAAGTTGTTTTTCACATATATTTTAGCCATTGGTGGAGACAGGTATGGCCCTGTACGATGTCAAACTATATTGCTCCATCATCTAAGAGTAGAGGGGAGGAGATTATATGAAGATCTTCCGAAGATATCTCTGGGTATGGGGGATGGCCATCCTAGTAATGTTAATGATATGTCACTGCAAATGTTGGACTTACACTTTATTACAAAGGTAATTGTAGTGATGGAACGACACAAGTTATTTTCTAGGGTACAAAAAATGGAGGAGGACATAGATACCTATGTCGCAGCTTTGAGAGGATTGTCCTTGACGTGTACATTTGAAAACCTGTGTGATTCGCTTATTAGGGATCAAATTGTGAGATATACCAATGACAAATGTGTAAGGGACAATTTGTTTACAAGGGATCCTACTTTAGTAGAGGCCATCCAAGTAGTTAAAAGAATGGAACAGGCAGTGAAACAAATGGCTGAAGGAAATGGATTCTTATTCTAATGTGATTAAAGAAGTAAATACTGAATGTGCTCCTGTCCAAGAGGTGTAGACTCCAAAGGAGGAAGTGAAAAAGGACAAATCGGATGCTAGTGTAAAGAAAGAAACTAGAGTGAGGGAGATAAAATTCTATTGGTGTGGAGCTCCGGGTCACATTGCTACTAGTTTTAAGTGTGCAGCTAGATGTGTTGTATGTCGTAATTGTGGCAAAAAAGGACACTTTGCCAAAGTGTGTAGAGCAAGATCTGCACCAGCAAGAGAAAGAGAGGATGATGATGTATACGAGAACATCAGGGAGGTGGTTTTGACCATTCAGGATGAACAATTGCAAGAAATTCCTGGAGAAATGTCTGACAGAAATATTGAATGCAACCTGGTGAAGGGGGTTGATGAAGTGAAGAAGGAAAGCAATGGAAAATTAGAAAAACCACATTGTATTGTACAATTAGATGACCTGCAGGTGAATTCGGGCAGCTTGTATACTTGATGTCTAAAGACACCTTGTCTACAGACTTGTATAAAGACTGGTCCAATTCTGATATAAAGGCTGTGGGGTATGGTGGAAAAAAAATGAAATTTTTGCAATGAGATGGATGACCATTGCATTTGAGGAGAAAAAAGTGTATGGTCGTGTGTATATAAATGACTTTGGTTCAAATCGTTTAGGCTGGCAGCACCATAAGGATTTAGGAATGATTCTTGAGCCCAACGCAGAAAAGCCTGTTATGATAACAGTTATCACTAAGAAGCCGCAACAAGTGAACCAAGTGGATGCATATGAAGAATACATGATGGAAAAATATCCTTATGTATTTAATGACAATTTAGGATTGCTCAAAGGTTTTTCACATAAAATAATTTTCGAGTAAAAGAACAATTCCTGTTGTGCATCAAGTAAGAAGTATACCTCTTTTGATGAGTAAGCCTTTACAAAAAGAACTAGACAAACTGCTGGCAGAGGAAATTATTGAAACCATAGAATCATCAGTGTGGTTGGCACCAAGAGTGGTTGCTCCCAAGGAAGGTGGTAAGATTAGGCTGTGTATAGATTTAAGAGACCTCAATCGGAACATATGAGTTGACAGGCAACCTCTCCTGAACATTTTGGAAATGCTGTCAGCTATAGCTGGAGGAAGGGTGTTCAGTGTGGTTGACATGTTGGCAGCGACTCACCAAGTAAAGTTACATAAAGACTCTAGACACCTCACATAATTTATTACCCCTCTCAGGGCTTTCCATTTTTTGAGGATGCCATTTGGATTGGTGTCGACAGTGTTTCAGAGGGTGATAAAACACATTTTTGAAGGCGTGGAAAATGTATGGTGTTTTCGGGACAATGTGATGATTGCTGGGTGGGATGAATTGCAACATGATAAGTTGCTTGAGGAAGTTATGAAACTAGATGTACATGGTTTAACAGTTAGAAGAGAAAAATGCCAGCTGACGAAAAATGGTTGGCAGAGTACTGTTCAAAGTTTGTGAAGAATTTCACTGAGGTGGTTGAGCCTTTGAGAACATTAATGAAAAAAATATCTTTGAGTGGAGTGATGTATATGAGTGTGTTTTTGAGCAAGTGAAATAAAAAATTATTCAAGTTCCTTCTCTAGGGCATTTTGAAGTTACTACAAAAACCTATTTAACCACTGATGCCAGCAGTGTTGGACTGGGAGCAGTACTCACACAAGTGGTAAAAGACCAGGAAAGAATATTGGATTTGCTTCTAGGAGTATACATGGTGTGGAAAAATTATATTCTGTAACTGAGAGAGAAGCCTTGGCATGTTTCTGGGGAATCAAGCACTTTAAATTATTCCTGGGGGGTTGTTAGACCTGGCATCATTGGCATGGGTTTCCCCTGTATTTTTGCCTTTGCCTCCTGTTATTTTGCTGTGTGTAGGACTTCGTTTTTGCTGGTCTAGATGCTTTGGACACTTTGCCACTGCTGTTCAGTGCCAAAGTGCAAGTGCTCTCTCTGTAAATTGTATTTATGGATTGGTGAATGCATGATTGGCATATTTGATTTATTAGTCAGTCCCTAGTACAGTGCACTGTGTGTGCCCAGGTCCTGTAAATCAAATGCTGCTAGTGGGCCTGCAGCACTGATTGTGCCACCCACAAAAGCAGCCTGTAAATGTAACTCAGACCTGCCACTGCAGTGTCTGTGCACAGTTTGGTACTGCCATGTCGACATGGCAAGTGCACTGACTTGCCAGGCCCTAACCTTCCCTTTTCTTACATGTGCTTTACCCCTAAGGTAGGCCCAAGGTTCCCCTGTGGGCAGGGTGCAGTGTATGTGAAAGGTAGCACATGTCCTGATGTGTGTGGCAATTCCTGATAGTGAAATACTGCCAATTTCGTTTTTTCACTATTGAAAGCCTATCTGTCCCATAGGGTAGAATGGGAGTTCATTTATAACATCTTATAAATATAACTTCCCATTGGGACAAGATAGGAAGATAAAGTTTAGTATGCATGAACTCTGAATATAAAGACGTATCTTTTAGCGAGGATGATTTTTACATTCTGTGTTTGAAAATACCCCTTTTGGAAAGTAGGCATTTTTCTTTGTTAGCCATCCTGTGTGCCTCTGCTAGGTTTGTGTATTGACTGTCTGGCTTTGGAGTGACATTGGCTGGGGATGTGCATTCTGTTCAGACAGCCACTTGGGGGGTTGAGGTGTGTCCTGCCTTTCCAGGGTGAGTCCGGGCTGGGCTCAATAGACCTGGCTGCATTCAGAGTAGGGGGAGGAGATTTCTTTCACACCTGAATGGGTCTGGTCTGCCTTGGGCAATGCTATCTCCACCTCCTGCCAGGAAGCTGCACCAGAGAGGACAGAACTGGTTTGGTTGGGAAAGAGCCTCTCTGCCACCAGAAAACAAATGGTTTTGTGCTATAAAAAGTGGGGCCAAAATGTTAGATCATTTCTGGAATTCAAGAGGAACCTTTGCCAAGGAGAAGAGCTGGAGAAACTGATAAACACTGCCCCTTTGCTGTGTGCTCTCTGGGGTTGGCCTGCAGTGGCTGTTTCTGCCAAGGAAAGGACTAGGACTTTGCTATGTGCTGTGTCCCCTTCTTGAGGAAGATCTCCAAGGGCTTGAAGTTGAGCTTGCCTCCTGTTTTTGAAGTCTCAGTGATTCAAAGACTTCACCCCCAGCTCCCCTGAACTTCCTTACTGGGAGTTCTGACCTGCCAGGAGGTGCCTGCTGCTGTTCTGGGCCTCTGGAGGTTGTTCCTTCGAGACAGCAACCTTCCCGGAAAGCTGGAAGCACGCCGAGATCACCGCCTTACTCAAAAAACCCAAGGCAGACCCCAAGGACCTCAAGAACTTCCGACCCATCTCTCTGCTCGCGTTCCCCACGAAGGTCACCGAGAAAATCGTCAACAAACAACTGACCCGCTACCTCGAGGAGAACAACATCCTGGACCCTTCCCAGTCCGGCTTCCGCAGCAACCACAGCACCGAAACCGCCCTCATCGCCGCCACCGATGACATCAGGACCCTGCTAGACAACGGAGAAACAGCAGCCCTCATCCTCCTGGACCTATCAGCCGCCTTCGACACGGTCTGCCACCACACACTACGAACACGCCTTCACGACGCCGGGATCCAAGAGAAGGCCCTGGACTGGACCACATCCTTCCTTTCCGGCAGAACACAAAGCGTCCGCCTCGCCCCCTTCCGATCCAAGGCCACCAAGATCATCTGCGGCGTACCCCAAGGCTCCTCCCTCAGCCCAACGCTGTTCAACATCTACATGGCACCCCTCGCCCACGTCGCCCGACAGCACAACCTCAACATCATCTCCTACGCCGACGACACCCAGCTGATCCTCTCCTCACCAAAGACCCTCACACCGCCAAAGCCCACCTCCACGAAGGAATGAAGGCCGTCGCCGAATGGATGAGGACCAGCCGCCTGAAGCTGAACTCAGACAAGACGGAGGTCCTCATCCTTGGTTCCAACCCTTCAGCCTGGGACGACTCCTGGTGGCCAACATCACTGGGAACAGCCCCGCCACCCACCAACCACGTACGCAACCTAGGGGTCATCCTCGACCCCACCCTCTCCATGACTAAGCAGGTCAACGCCGTTTCCTCATCCTGCTTCAACATCCTCCGAATGCTCCGCAGGATCTTCAAGTGGATCCCCACCGAAACAAGAAAAACAGTCACCCAGGCCCTCGTCACCAGCAGGCTGGACTACGGAAACGCCCTCTACGCAGGAACGACGGCTAAGCTCCTGAGACGGCTGCAACGCATCCAGAACGCCTCTGCACGTCTTATCCTCGACATCCCCCGACGCAGCCACATCACACCCCACCTGAGAGACCTGCACTGGCTCCCTGTCAACAAGAGGATAACCTTCAAGCTCCTCACCCACGCACACAAAGCACTCCACAACTCCGGACCAGCCTACCTCAACAGACGACTCAGCTTCTACACCCCCACCCGCCAGCTCCGCTCGACCAGCCTCGCCCTCGCCACAGTCCCCCGCATCCGGAAAACGACCGCCGGCGGCAGATCCTTCTCCCACCTCGCCGCCAAGACCTGGAACACCCTCCCCACCAACCTCCGACAGACCCAAGACCTACTGGCCTTCAGAAGACTCCTCAAGACCTGGCTCTTCGATCAGTAGCAGCACCACCCCCCTCTTCCCCCAGCGCCTTGAGACCCTCGAGGGTATGTAGTGCGCTTTATAAGTGACATGATTGATTGATTGATTGATTGATTGATTGGGAGCTGGAAAAGCAACACAACTAAGAGAAGCGTGGCGTATCCCCACCTGTTTCCAAAGCATAGTCGAAGAAACTGATGCAGCGCCTGCCCCGCGGCTCGAGAAAATGCTGCACGCAGCATCGAGTGCACCGATCTACGAAGTCTGAGATCACCGCACCGATTCTGACACAGGCCCTGCTGTGCAGTTGCAAGAACCATCTCATCATCCCAAATCATCACGCATTGCATCGAGGCGCCAGGTCTGTTGAATCGCTGGGGGACGCAGTAAGAAACCGACGCATCACCTCCTCACGCAGAAAGAAACCAATGCATCACCTCCTCTCCGGTAAGGAACCGATGCATCACCTCCTCTGCACAGCAGTAAGGAATCAATGCATCACCTCCCCCGGACCAAGGAACCGACACATCACCTTCCCTGTGTGTAAGGAACCGACGCATCACCTTCCCTGCGACCCTTTATGTTTGTGCGCGTGACGCATCCAAGGTACTTTGTGTGAAAAGTGTTGCATCTACAATTTGCTTTGAACAGAACTGTCTCTACCCTTTGAAAGTCATATTTTTATTACTGTATTGTGGATTTGTGTTGTTTTGGTCTTGTTTGGTTTAGACAAAGATTACTTATTTTTCTAAACTGGTGTGGTGACCATTTGTAGTGTTTTCACTGTATTAATGTATGTGTGCACAAATGCTTTACACACTGCCTCTGAGATAAGCCTGTCTGCTTGTGCCAAGCAACCAAGGGGGAGAGCAGGGGTTATTTTAGAAGTGTATCCCCCTTACCCGGACTAGGAAGAAGGGTCCCTACTTGGAAAAAGGTACCTACCTCTGCCAACTAGAGACCCCCAATTCTAACAGGGGTTTTCCCCTTTAAGATAAGAACTGATTAGTGCACTTATTTAAAAGTAGTAGGGGCTTGGAAGGAAGTGTGATGCCTAGAATTTCCAGATGGATGTTGTCAGTTCTTGAATATAATTTTGAAGGGGAGTACCTGAAAGGGCTAAAGAATGTGGTGGCAGATTGCCTTTCGAGGCTACCTGAGAATAAGATAGCCCGGGAAAAGGAAACTGATATGAGTGAAAAACTGGAAGATTGAGAAGGAATAACGTTGAACAAGGAGGAATGGGAAATTGCGATGGATGAGGATTTGGCTTTGGGTGATGTGAAAGAGTGTGTGAAGCAGGGATGGACTCGTGAATTGTATCAGAATTTTGAGGTAAAGGAATATCAGGGTGAGAAGTATGAACTGAGCATATTTAGAGATAAAGTGTTGAGATGGAATCACATACTTCCTCCAATGGGTGTCTGAAATCGCATTATTCAGTTAGCGCATGAAGGCCATTCTAACAGGAATATGACTAAAAGGAGGATCAGACAAGCATATTGGTGGCCTAAGCTTGACAGCATGGTGGAGGATGTGGTAAAACATTGTTATGCTTGTGCCAATAGTGATAAGGTAAAGACTATTAGACAACTTTCTCTAAAATGTGTTGAGAATATCAAAAGACCATGGGAAATGTTTGCTATAGATTTCCTAGGTCCAATAAACAAATTGGGGAATGTGTGTAGTTTCATGATTGTTCTTGTGGATTACTATACTAAGTGGTCTGTGGTTAAGACAGTAGACAGCATAGATACAGGAAGGGTGATAGATTTGAAGAAGTTTTTCTATAAGAGGGTTTACTGAAAACCATTGTCTCTGATAATGGTGTGTAGTTCGTATCCTGAAAGATAAAGAATTTTGTGGGAAAGTGGGGCATTGTCCATGTGAGAGTAGCCTTGTTCAGGCCACAAGCAAATGGATTGGTTGAGAGAGTAAACCATTTGATGATGGGCAATTTGCAACTGTCATTAGCCAATGGCTTGCCTTGGAGAAGGGAGTTGAGGAAATTGATGTGGGCACACAGGACTCCACCCCATTCAATGACTGGGGTTTCCCCCTTTGTCTCTCTGAAGGGAAGAGAACCGGGTAGGTAAGAAATTCCTGCTAGGTTAGTTGAGAAAGTGTTATGTTTCATATAGGCACCCCAATATAGGCTCAGGTAGCAACCTAACCTTTCACCTATATTTCTACTGCCATTACACTACATAACGGTTCTTGGGACTGACATGACAGTGGAGAGGTGTGGTGCAGCGGCCAGGGCAGCTGACTTCGGAGCACAGGGTTCACGGTTCGATCCCCGGCTCCGGCGGCAGCTCAGCTCAGCACCATGTGACTCTGGGCAATAGCTCACTTAATTTCCACTACGGCCCCCAGCGCCTTGAGACCCGTAAGGGTGAGTAGCTGCGCTATATAAAAACAGACTTACTTACTTACCTAGTTACGGTACGGCTTACAGGACGTGGGGTTTTCCCTGAAAACTAGCCTCATTCATTATGCATGAAGATTCTTGGAAACTCAGCAGGACTAGCATCTCCTGCATAATAACTATGTATAAGGGTCATTCCTTCCATCATCCTAAGCCCGACATGACACAGCAAGGTAGATCCCACGAGGGTACCACTTTGGGTATATAAACATCATATCTTTGCTGAAGCAGGGAGAGGAGAAAAAGGACTTCCATGCTGACACACTGACGCAAGCCTCTGAGGTTCCTGCACGCAGACACTCCAGCTCGCAGTGGTCTGACATCCCTCGCGGGGTGTCCATCTCGAGACCAAGGCAGGGTCCCACAGTCTCTCACTTCAGGTAATGGGATTGACTTTATCCTAGAGGGATTCTTGGCTCTACACCTACATACATGCTAGGTACACTTAGGTACATCTATTTAGGGTTGCATCGTAGGAGTTCGCATTATTACTGTCATGTACTTTTATACCTGCCTGTATTCATTGTTTTAGCACTATGGTAGAAATCTACCATCCTTTTACTCTGTTGGTGCTTATAATCATTTATATCTGTTTCTGTCTTATGGTTGTTTCAGCACACCTATTTTACACTAGAATGAAGCTGGTTCAATAAATGCTTATTGAAAACGTCCCCACCGTTTATTCTGTGTATCTCTCTGAGACAAAGTGAGCACGAGTGACTGAGCGAAAAGTATCGCACTGTTTCCACAATCCCTGATGGGACAGAGTTGTCATGTTCTGTAGTTACCAAGAACTATTTTCTCCTTGGTAATAGGGGTTACTAGTGGCGCTGTGAGCTAGCTGGTATACAGGCAAATATACCCGGTGGGGGTGTCTGGAATCAGTCTGGACACCAATCCCACAGTCTATGTTGTCTAAACGCGCAGATCCTATGTAGGTTTATAGGAACTACACGACATGGTGCTGCCAATGTTGGTTTGGTACTTATTTAACGGTCAATTCTGAGTAGTTCAGTTGTGCTATTCTTTGACACCCCTACTCACATTTTCCCAGAGACGTCTGGAGTGGGAAGGGAACTATCCGCCACAGCTGAGTAGGCATATCCTATATATTGGTTGTAGGTTGATCAAGTTTGAAGGACAAATAGTTCCTATTTTGCATAAAACCTTATCTCAGTTTCCTTGAAACGTTTTCCTTCTTCAAAATAATGGCTGACGAAGACGCCACTGTGCCAGCACAACGTGCGGCTGCAGCAAGGGAGGAACAAGAAGATGAAATAAACATTTCAGAAAATGTCAGAACTGCCATTACTTTAAAACTAGCAGACTATGGAGTCACAGATAGTGGTTGGACAGTCACATTTGTGATTGAGGCACACGAATCATACAGAACAGAGGTATTCTATTCATGGGTTAAATTCCCACAAGCAGATGCACAGACAAATACATTTCATTTTTATACAGAAGATGAAACACCAAATGAATACTGTCTATATGAGGACATTGAAGTTCTGCTCACCTAGCAGGAGTACATAAACTGGTTTAAAGGCGCCCTCCCACACACAAAAGAAAAGGTGAGACTCGGTCCGCTCGGAAGTGATGGAGCAACTTGGCCAGTCCAAGCTCATTACACACCACATACAGACATTGACACAATGCCAGTAGCAGACTTACGTTCACTTCATAAAGAAACAATAAAACTTTACAGAAACGTGATGAGAACACTCACACTTCAGCCAGCAAGGGCTACATCAGCAGGACAAATTCAGGGATCTACAACTAAAATAACACCACAAACGCTACAAGCAGTTATGGGTAAAATGTCCACTAGATCTGAGCAAATGCCATTCTGGATAGCTTAGAAAATTTCATAGCTAGAGGCAGGCGCTCCAGCTCGCAGTGGTCTGACATCCCTTGCGGGGTGTCCATCTCGAGACCAAGATGGGGTCCCACAGTCTCTCACTTCAGGCAATGGGGTTGACTTTATCCTGGAGGGATTCTTGGCCCTACACCTATACCTGCTAGGTACACTTAGGTACATCTAGTTGAGGTTGCATTGTAGGAGTACGCATTATTACTGTCATGTACTTTTATACCTGCCTGTATTCATTGTTTTAACACTATGGTAGAAATCTACCATCCTTTTACTCTGTTGGTGCTTATAATCATTTATATCTGTTTCTGTCTTACGGTTGTTTCAGCACACCTATTTTACACTAGAATGAAGCTGGTTCAATAAATGCTTATTGAATATGTCCCCACAGTTTATTCTGTGTATCTCTCTGATACAAAGTGAGCACGAGTGACTGAGCGAAAAGTATCGCACTGTTTCCATGATCCCTTATGGGACAGAGTTGTCATGTTCAATAGTTGCCAAGAACTATTCTCTCCTTGGTAAGAGGGGTTTCTAGTGGCACTGGGAGCTAGCTGGTATACTGGCAAACATACCCGGTGGGGGTGTCTGGAATCAGTCTGGGCACCAATCCCACAGTCTATATTGTCTAAACGCTTAGATCCTATATAGGTTTATAAAAACTACAAGACAAAAGATCGTGTGTGAGTGGATCATGAGGCAATTAAAGCTGAAGTTGCTGTAAGTCAGAAATGTGCAGAGGAAATCTATAATGTGAAAAAAGGGGTGAGAGAAGTTAATATAGAAGTGGGTGACTGATTGGTTACGAAAAAAGGTGGAATAGTGAGAAAGGCTGATAGTAAATTAGAACTTAAGGTCACTAAGGTGAGACAGAATGTAGTTGAATTGAAGAATGGTTCTTTGTGGAGTGTGGGAAATATTTGTAAGTTGCTAACTTCCAAAGAGAAGAGGAAAACCTTGAACATTTTCCTAATGCATATTCATGTCTGCTATTGTCATAGATGCATGTATTTATTTAGGGAAAGTATAGTCAGAAGATATTTTAAGAGGTATTTGGTAAAATGTAGTATGAGTTAGGATGAGTTTGCTGTTTGTTTACGTCACTCTTTTTCTTTGTTTTGCTTAATTCTCTCTTGTGATTGTGTTGCTTCTTTGTAAGGGGGAGATAGGTGAAGTTGATGATGTAACCAGGAGCAAGGAATGGAGGATAGAACCAAGGGTCAAATGATGAGGTATGAAAAGGGACAAGCACTGGATTGGGAGCTGCAGTATGTGGCAGCTGGATATTGCTGGGGTCCTCTGTTACTAATAAACCCTCTTGAAGAAGAAAATGGCCAATATTATTCTTACAGGTAGCTATGATGGTCTACCTCAAGGAGAATCAAGACTGATACACAAAAATGTAACAAAAATATTTATTTTATAGAGTATGCCCTTTAATTTTAGATATATTGAAAAGTAGTGCAAAGGGAGAGTAACATGTACGTTAAGCCAAATTTCCCAAAAGCTGACCTCATACCTAACACACCTTTGCACTGGAGAGAGTGATGTCAGAATTCTTCAAAAACCTGCCTCATATATAGAGACAGCAGCAATTGGAAGATAGAGGACCTTTTTGTAAATGGAATGCACCTCTAACTAGCACATTGACAGACACACACATTTATAGGAGGTAATCTATTTGACCTATATGCATGTCTCTCTATACTAAGGGTCTAATTACAATGTCGGTCGGAAAACCTCGAACCGCTCGTCAGAGGCTTTCCGACCAACATTGTAGGTTTAAATTCCAACCACTGTATTACAATGATGGTGGTCAAAGTTCAAACTGGCCGGGGAATCTGACTCGGTTCCGACGGCCTCAAGGAGCCTGTCGGCCAGTCGGAAAAGCCTCATAATCCCATTAGGACAACATTTCCACCATTGGGATTATGATGGCATTTTACCACAGCAGTTCCATGTCGGCCTTTCTGACATGGAACAGCTGTCAGAAAGTTTCGTTTCCCCCCTGGCCTTCAACATTTGGCCCTGGGGGGCACCTATGGTGCCCACTTCACATCCCTGCACCGTGTGGCAGGGATGTTTCAAAACTTCTATTTTTTAAGGGGAGCTTGTGCTGCGGGCATTTTCAGCCCACCACACAAGCTACCATTGAAAAATGGAAGTTTGCGACCACACCCTGTGCGGTCGCATCCTAATTGTGGTGTCGGAACCGCCCACCTGAGGCCGGTTGGTTCCCCATCCGCAGCGATGTCGGTCGGAGGCAACTCCAACTGACATCGTAATAAGGTTCAAAGTTTGATGAACATATCCTAGGCCATCTTGATGCAATGGAAAACAGTTCTAAGGTGTAGAGTCTCCAACCTCTTCTAGGAACAAGCTTTTAACTTCAAATGAGAATTAGCAACAGCCTCAGGAAAAATCCATGATTTTTTCTTCCTAAGCAAATTGTCGTTAAAAACACACTTTCGGAAAAGGAAATGACCTAGAATAATGAAATTAATGAGCTCTCAAACTTTTGGGCAAAAACCTTTGGTCTTTTTCATAGGCTATTTATGAAGTGTGGTACATTGACTAAGTCCCCATTTACCATATATTTTACCTGAAATCCAAACTTATTAACAGTTCTCTTTATATGCTACAGGATGCTCAGTGAGCCGTGACGTGTAGTGATCTTGAAGTCATAAGCAAAACTATCTCATGTCTTCATTCTATGGTGGTCAGTAAATTAAGTATCACTATGTTGAGTAATAGTACCACTTGTTATTTACAGAGCTTTGTGGTGCATGTATGAAATGCTTTGCAATAAATACATTATTACTAAATGCATCTATATATGCATTTACTACCTAGAACCAGCAAGCAAGATATCGTTGTTACAGTTAGTTGTAAGGGTTTTCCAAATTTATAAAGCTACCTTTTACTCAAGAGAAAGTTGGATGTTGTGCATTATTGAACATATGCAGCAAAAATGTATTTATAATAAATCCTTTATAACAAGTAGTTTTTCCTGGGTCCACAAAGAAATCCACAATTATCACTTGGGGGAATTCTGGTATTCCGCATACTGAAAAAGAGTTATTTAACCATTCTGATATTATATTTTTCGATTGACCTAGAGCATTATTTTTTATATTATCAAAGAAGAAAATAACTGAATGAGAGACCCTTAGCAGTCAAACTGTGGTAGGGCATTTATATTCCCTGAAAGAAGGTCAGACTTCTTACAGTCTATAGGAGCAATGTATGACTAATCTGAAAACCTTTGTGGTAATGTGCATGAAATCTAGCACCACAGACACATGGCAACAGGTTGTGGATCACAATTTACTCTTTTAGAGATATCCATTCCCAATCTGTGGCCCCTATTTTTTATTTTTTCACTGTATGCCTCATATTAAGGGAAATATAAATTAAAAGTAGTGCTATGTAATGGGGAGAATCAGCAAAGATTCTTGAGTGACACAGATACCTTACCACATATCACTTATTTTGTCATTATCTCTATACAGGAGTTCTGAGAGGAAGAGGCAATTAATATATGTGAATGCCATAGTGTGCTCATTCCAGTCACACATGTGCTTAAATGTGGGTGGGTAATGTGTAGATTGGCAACCGGTGTGTCTACAGGTAAGGAGCTTATATTTGCTAAAGGCCCCCTTAAATACGTTGTGGCAACACCCTTGCTGTGAAAAGCGAAGAACATCTACAAAGCTCTACAACCTAGCTGTTTGCACTAATCAATATATATTATAATCATAGCCATAGATACAGAAATATGTATTCATGTTAATGAGTTGATATTTCATATGTGATCATTGGCAACTATAATGAAATGGCTCTATGGTAACCAGGAAATTTAATTTGGAAATGATTAAGGAGACAGAAAGTGCAAAAAGGTAAATTGGTTGAATGAGGTTTTTTGAAGAATTCAAACACTCTCTCCACTGAAAAGGTGTGCTTGGTTGGAGGTCAGCTTTTGGGTGTCATATTTTGATTACCTCTTTATTGAAAGGCCCATTTCTTGTCTTCAAGCAGAGTGGTTGTGGATTATGCTTTTATTTCTGTATCTCTTTTTCACTGGCTTGAACATTTTAAAATATAAATGAAGGTGGAGAGAGATCATGTGTCACAAGTTATTACTTATTAGCCCCGCATGTAACCCTCCAAGAGGGAGAAATCCAATTACATTAAGCTTTGAGGTTACTGGCCTGGCTAAATAGGTTTTCACCAAAACCAGTAAAGGCAGAATAACCTATAGAGAAAATATTTTGGGACATTTGTACTAAACATCACGCTCCACAAATTACGAAATTGTCACAGCTTATTATAATGCCCCAGATTTCTTTACCTTCTTCGTAGCCCAGGATATAAAAGTTTGCTTTTGAGATATGTTACTGGAGAAGTATGTAAATTAGCACAGGGTTTAAGTTTGACTTCTGACCATTATTCAACAGCTCCTTACATAAACCAAAGGACACTTTACAGTCAATGTATCTAATGTCAGGGGAGGCCTAAAGATGTGCAAACTGTTTAGGCATATTACCCATACAGCATTAGCTGCAGTGCCACAAAGCGGGCTGTCAACCCTTCTGCCATGTTTTTAAAATATTGAAATGGGGTAAGACAACACTGCTATCTGCAATGGACATTGGCACTTGTGCCACTTATGCAGGCTTTACACAAGTTGACTGTGGACTTACCTAAAAGTTATGAATGCAGTCGGTGCTTTCCAATATAATATCTATATTTTGATAGCTGAAAGCATGCAGTGAGAAGCCTGTTAGCAGCATGTCCTTACCCAGAAGTCCAAATATGATAGTCACCAGTCAAGTACAAATAATGCCAACTGCAAATAAATATGAATTTTCTTACACTGAGAACGTATTTCACTACTAATACACATGCATTGTGAGCAAGGTGAACCTCAAATAATAGCTACGTTTTGTTGAAATTAAATGGTGTCTACTCTGTGGAAGGATCAGTGCAACATGAGACTGATCAAAACATGGGAAATATTCTTTACTGCTGGTTTCCTATTGAACGCCTACCTTGCACCCTCCGAGGTAGATACATTTTTATGAATTTGCCATTTTAGAAGCATGCAGGAATATTACCTAAGGGATGCATAATGTACACCACTTTTAGGAAATCGGGACAGTATGGGTCTGACTATCTTCATTATCGTCACCTCTTCTATTAATTCTTCATCTTAAACTATGGTTAATATACTGGGGCATATTTACAAGCCCCTTGCACCACTTTTGCTCCGCCGTTGCGTCACGCAAGTGACGCAGCGGCGACGCAAACATGCGCCGCGTTGCGCTATATTTACAACGTGACGCATCTAGGGAGATGCGTCACGTAGTAAACCCCTGCGCCACATGAAACCTGCGTCAGGTTTCATGTGGGCGTACCGGCGCAGGGGGGGGGCGTTCCGGCGCAGGAACGCCTCGGAAAAGTGACGTAGTGAAATCTACAAGATTTCACGCAGTCACTTTTCCGACGCTGGTGCGTCAAATCCTTACGCCTGCTTCAAGCAGGCGTAAGGATTGACGCACCATGTTAGGGATAGGGAAGGTTGGAACAGTGCTGGAGTTGCGTTGCGCTTGCGACACAACTTCAGCAATGCGCCAACCTTCCGCCGGCAGATGCGTCACGCATCTGCTTATCCTTGCGCCACGATGCGCCGCATTGTAAATGCGGCGCATCGGACGTGGCGCAAGGGTAAACTTGCGTGACGCATTTTCCCTGGCGCATCCCTGCTGATATGCAGGGATGCGCCAGGGAACGTAAATATGCCCCTTTGTTTTTAAAGCAGGGCTCAGCTGCTTAGGTGCACGTGTGTTGTATCAGTAGGCTTTTTCCCCTTTTAACAATCTGACTCATTTCTAGCGTATATTAAAAGGCTTTGGTCATTACAAGGAATTATTTATTTTCAGAATAAAAACTTGATATAATTAAATGTATTTATGCGGCGAGTGGAAGGGCTGATAACATTGACTTTCTGAATGAATAAGCTTTTCGTTTTGTTTGTTTTGCGTTGCCCCAGGAATGTAAAAATTGAATTTACATGTTCAAAGTACGGCAGTCTACCTATGCTCTATGGGCCCTAGGCATAAGTGCTTCTGTGCATTCATTAGCATACCTAGGGCGAGAGCAATTAAACTGCACTGGTAAAAGGCAGAATTTCTAGGTTGCAGTATATTTTTCACTGTGATAGGCAGTTTTGCGATGGAGTTTGCTCTAGTGTCTTAAGCAAGAATGACATTTGCACATATTGTTTCAATACTGGTACAAACGCTGCATGGTAACTGTGCAATACAACATAACAATTCAGAACTGCTGCAATGCCCACAATCTGATTCATGACATCAGAATGGAGAAGCCTCAAATAAGCAGTACATTGTAAATATATTTACTTAAATTTCAGTACTAGCATGGTCCATTGCGTGATGGAATTTGTTATGATTCTAATGGAAGACAAGGGCCAGATGCACGACCATTCCATTTTGCGAGTTGCAAATTGGGATTTTTTGCTACTCGCAATTTGCGACTCGCAAAATGGAATATACAATAGTGTCTTAGACACTGTTTGTGATTTCCAAACAGGATGTAAGGGACCTGCCTCATTAATATTCATGAAGCAGGTCGCAATTTGTGACCCATTGGGAATGGCCGGCACTCACAGGGATGGTGGTCTGCTGATGTCAGCAGACTATCATGTCTGTGACTGCTTTTTTAATAAAGAATTTTTTTTTAATGCAAAGGAAAACGGGATGTGCTTCAAGTTGAAAAATGAAACGTTCCAGTTTCATTTTTTAAGAGCAGGCAGTGGTCCATGGGACCACAGGCAGGCAGGATTGTTTTTATGCAGGAAAGGACAGAAAAGATTTGAAGTATCACAGAAAGAAACAAAGAAGATTACAGAGGAAAAGATTTTGAAGCCTGTGCAGAGGATTGGCGCCTGGTAGCCCCACCAGTGTCTATTTCAGCAGACAGCCTATAGTCCAGGGCATCTTTACAGGCTAACACTGGAGCGGAAGGCTACCTATTTTTACAGATGTGAGAAGCACTGATGTAGAATGAAGGACTGCTTCTGTCATCGCATGTAATTTATCATCGCGTTTTGAGTTGTTCTGGTGAGCAGCCGCTGGGCACATCTACTGGGGAACAGTACTTATAAGGTAACCCTGTAGTGTGCGAGTACGGGGTATGGATGCTTTCAAAATTTTGATTTCCTGTTGTGTATATGCGAATGCCAATGGATGGAACTGAGCCAATTTGGCATGGATGAAAAATCTACAGCATTTCTTCTCCTTGTAAGAAGATTGAAGGGAGCACCTTATCATCTCAGCAGGAGATTGGTTAGAGTGTCGAGCTACACACTGACTGCTCATATCTGACTGGTCATGCCACATTGTTTTGGGAGCTGTGAAGTGTTCTGTACTTGAGAACTTTTCGGTGAGAAACCGCTCACTGGAATTAGGGATATTGGATTGCCATTTGGAGTTGCTGCCTATGTGGTTTTTGTATGCAGTTGCGTGTTATGTTAAAATGGGGTTGAGTGTAATTTGAGATGCTTGAATTATTTTGTGATGTTAATGCTGCTCTGGATTTATTACATGTGCTATGCAACGCATGCATATGCTATGTGTAGAGCGTTTCTTGGAATTGTGAACCGCTGGTTTTGTTTGAACTCAGTAAGATATTTGAGTGTGAGGTGGGTTATGTTATACCCACAGTTTAGGGGTTAGAGGATACCCTGTGTGTTGTGCCCTGAATGAGGTGAGGTGGGTTAGGTTATGTGTTACCCACTGTTTAGGTGGTAGAAAGATACCCTGTGTGTTGTGCCCTGATGTGAGGTGAGGTGGATTAATTGGTACCCACTGTCTAGGGGTTGAAAGATACCCCATGTGTTGTGTGTTGATATGAGGCAATGTGGGTTATGTGGTACCAACTCTTTAGGGGTTGAAAGATACCCTGTGTGTTGTGCCCTGATGTGAGGTGAGGTGGGTTGTGTGATACCCACTGTTTAGCGGTTGAAAGATACCCTATGTGTTGTGCCCTGATGTGAGATGAGGTGGGTTGTGTGATACCCACTGTTTAGGGGTTAAAAGATACCCTGTGTGTTGTGCCCTGATGTGAGACGAGGTGGGTTGTGTGATGCCCACTGTTTTGGGGTTGAAAGATACCCTGTGTGCTGTGCCCTGATGTGAGGTGAGGTGGGTTGTGTGATACCCACTGTTTAGGGGTTAAAAGATACCCTGTGTGTTGTGCCCTGATGTGAGACGAGGTGGGTTGTGTGATATCCACTGTTTAGGGGTTGAAAGATACCCTGTGTGTTGTGCCCTGATGTGCGACGAGGTGGGTTGTGTGATACCCACTTTTTAGGGGTTGAAAGATATCCAGTGTGTTGTGCCCTTATATGAGGCAAGGTGGGTTGTGTGATACCTACTGTTCAAGGGTTGAAACTAAAGATATTTTGTGAGTAGTTGCCCTGAGTGTGAGGCAAGGAGGTGTGTGATACCCACTGTTTGAGGGGTGAAATACTTTTATATTAGTGTCCTTCATAGTTGGTGGAGGGTGTGTGGTTTTATTAATTTATTGGACGTGTGGTTTGTGCGTTTTATCTTTCTGCATCCATTAGATTTTCTATAGTCTTTATAAGGGGGGAGATGTGATTTAATCTACTTGATAGTATGATGCATCCTCCCCATTGTTCTCTGCCTTGCTGCTCAGCCAGTGGTGAGGTCAGTAGAATGCTGGAGTGTTTGTGCTTGAAGAAGGTGAGTCAGTTGGAGTGTATGGGCTGAGCAGCAAGGAGGCTGCTCCTGGTGGGGCATTACATGGAACTTACCATCTTCCTGTAACTGAAGCTGTAACTTGAAGAATAAATCTATAACATTTTTTCTACATGGCCTGTCTACGTGGCATACTTCGTTTTAACAGTGTTACTAATTACTTTGGCAAGTTTGATGAATATCCATGAAATGTTCGAAAAAGGTACTACTTTTTGACTAGTTTAGGCATGTAAAGGTTTGGGGAGATCCGTCAAGCAAGGGCTGAGAAAAAGAGGGGATCTCAAAATGTGTTTTCTCCATTAATTTTTCAAAGGATCTTTAGACACAGCTACTGACCAAACAGTTGAATATATTTACACCAAATTTGGCAGAAAGCTAGATCGTGCTCCATAAAAGGCGTTTTTCTTGATTTAGTGTAAATCTGTACAGTAGTCTTTTAACAATTAACTCTAAAAAAAAGTTGTATATTTCAAACATTGGAGAATCAGTGCGGCTAAAATATCTCTTGGAGTGATCTGATTGGCTGCCACCACTTCGATGTAGTGGCAGCCATCTTAGGACTCAGGACTCAGGACACAGTCCTGAAAGAAAAGGAAAAAAAAAAGAACATAAGGATGGAGGGTAGGGATACCCTGAGCCCCTTGGCCTGGTGGTGGGGTCAAGAGGGACCCCACCAGGGCTCAAATACGTTTCGTTTTTTAAATTTTATTGCAAATTTGTGAAGGATCTTTGAATCAAAAAAGAAATACCAGAGCCCCCTCCCCTTTTTTGAGACATTTGGCCCTGAGGGATGGGGTCTCTGGGGCCTAATAAAGCTCGGGATGGGGGCCGCTTGACTCCTCACCTATTATTTATTAGTGGTTGGCTCTGAGGGATGGTATATACTGCATAAAGCATGCCTTTAACATGGATGCCTTTACCACAGAGTCTTTACCACGCATGTCTTTACCACAAATGTACATAGAGGTGCCTTATAAGTACCCTTACCACGCATACCTTTACCATTTATACTATTACTACACAAAGCTATACTATGCATTTTGTTCTTCTATTGGAAAATGCTAATAAATATATATATAGAAAAAATCAAAAAATAGTTTTCTATTAATAAAATAAATTTGTATGGCCTATCTCTATGCAACTGAAAACAACACAACACAATATATGGCAAAACTGCACAAAGCACTGCAGCTCTAAGCAAACATTTTCAACACAATACTGTCACGCAACCCAACGCAAAAAACGCAACTCAATGCAAATTACTAAAACATCAATATAAATCAACACACACAATGCAAACTATGGCAACCTTTTAAAGAATTTCCCAAAAAAGAACACGTCTAATTCGTACTGACAATTTATAGAGAAGTTTAACAGTTTAAACATATAACCATTAGTCTTTCATGCATGTCAAGATATGCAAATACCCTTGTCCCCAACCAAAATGTCTGTCGCATATTGTGAAGAAGGTCAAAAAGGCACTAATTTTCACAGAAAAAATAATTAAACATTCAGTCACAATTTAATTCATGTAAAAAGTACATTCCAATGCTTATTTTTGTGTGAATAATACAATACCCCCTGAAAACATATAAGAACAGCCGTACATAATTTTGAATTCAGTGGTACACTGCCTACAGACATGACCACACGCTCCACACAGACCAGAAGAAGGAAGCTCAACCATTGTCAAATACTGCCATTTACCTAAACAAGTAAGTATAACCATAAAATTTAACACCCTCTAAATTTACTAGCAATATGACAATGACAAATTACTAAACATGAATATTTTGAATTTTCAGACACTGTCAAGGTTATCTCCATTCTACAGCTTGGGCACATTTACAACTATTTCTACAATGTAAATTAACATTCATGGGAAAAGGTGTGGCGCTGCGGCCAGGGCGGCTGACTCCGGAACACGGGGCGCACGGTTCGATTGCCGGCTGCAGGTTAGCCCAGCACCAAGTGACTCTGGGCAATAGCTCGCTTAATCTTCCCGATGGCCCCCAGCACCTTGACACCCTTGGGTAATTGTTTGCGCTTTACAAATACTGGTATTATTATTATTATTATTATTCAGCCTTTTTTTACTAAAAAATTGTGAGCAAAATATAATTTCATTAAAACATATGGCCTACTCAATAAAGGTGCTGGACAGTGACTAGGGGACAACATTACTATATTAACTATGACCACTACTTACCTCAAGGAAGGTGGTGGGCAGAGACTGGGGTGCAAAATTACTATTCTAACTCTGCCAAGTACTTACCTTAGGGAAGGTGCTGGACAGCGACTGGGGGCAATATTACTATTCTAACACTGCCGAGTTCTTATCTCAGGGAAGGTACCGGACAGCAACTGGGGGCAAATTCACTACTCTAACTCCACTGAGGTACTTACCTCAGAGAAGGTGCTGGACAGTGACTGTTGGGCAAAATTACTATTCTAACTTTGCCTAGTCCTTAACTCAGGGAAGGTGCTGGACAGCAACTCTATCAAAATTACTATTCTAACACCGCCAAGTACTTATCTCAGGGAAAATGCTGGGCAGTGACTGGGTGCAACATTACACTCTAACTCTGCTGAGTACTTACCTTAGGGAAGGTGCTGGACAGTGACTGGGGGCAAAGTTACTGTTCTAACTCAACTGAGTACTTACCTCAGGGCATGTGTTGGAGAGTGACTGGGGCAAAATTAATATTCTAACTCCACCAAGTACTTACCTCAGGGAAGGTGCTGAACAGTAACTGGAGGGCAAAATTACTATTCTAACTCTGCCGAGCACTCACCTCAGGGAAGTTGCTGCAGAGTTATTGGGAGGCAAAATGGGTATTGTAACTCCACCAAGTACTTACCTAGTTTACTATCCCTTAGAGAATAAAACAACAAATGACACCTTGAAAGAGGAAAGAATTACTATAAAGAAAACACAAACACTGCAAAATCAAGGACCAGCACTGGAAACAAATCAGCAGTACATGTATAATTGAAAACAAAAATATACTAAATACAAAAAAACACAAAAACTCAAAAAAAGCAGCAAATATTTGATCATTTTCTTTCTAACCTTAAAAAGATTTCCAACAAAGAAGAAGGCTAGCAGACCTGAAAACCTCTATAATTTCACCAAGAATTTTGAAATCCACATAGGAACAATAAAAACAACTCTCCAGGTATGTTTTGTTTTCAATAAAAATAAATTACCATCCATGCAACTTTCTTTTCACAGAATACAACCTTAACGAAGTCTTAAATTTCTTTCTTTTTCAACCTGATTAGTAAACATGTTTCCCCCTCAACTGACTGCATCAATTTACCATAACCATGAATTTTTTATTTTTCCTAGCAGACAGAATTTTCTTGATGAAAAAAAGACTAGGTGTGGGCGGAACGCATGAAGTTTCACTCCACAGAATTGCACAGAGTTACCTAAAAACTCAGCGAGATTCCATGAGCAGCAGAGTTCAGTACGTCGCATTGCTTGCATCAATTTTTTGTGCTGGGAGCTTGTCCCATGCTGTACAATCAGAGCAAACTGCACCATGCGGCACACCAGGGTGTGCTGCTTCATTTTACCACTTGAGCACATTTTCTGCTTGAGCTGCAGCTTTCTTAATACGAGTGGTAGCGACCTGCCGCGACCACCCGCATTGAGAAATCTCGATGGAAGTCGGTCTAGTGCTCCATTTTCTCTCTCACGCTCACCAACTTAACATTGGCAAGCTGCACACGAGATAAAACTCCAGACATGTGGCAGTTTTTCTGAGCTTCCAAGCGGAGCATGGAGTGGGCAAAACTCTGCTAACTCTGCCAGAGGAGCAGAGGCAGAGTCTACCACAACCCCTAAAAAAACACAGATTTAGTACTAGCAATAACTCTCTTTTTTCAACAGATCAGTGAAGCATGGACAACCCCAAACAAGCAAGCTACTTTCAATCAAGATGTGGAAACAGGCTTAAAGTTTGGTAGCTACATTTATTTTAAGGAGAGATTAACTGATGCCAGTAGTCATTGAAGGTGTGTTGAGTATTTTTCATCCCACTGAAAATGCAGATTGGCTACTCTGGATGCCACTGTGTAAAGAACTAAAGAGCATAACCACTCTGCCTCTGCAATGGAGATTGAAGTTAGAGAAAACATACAGCATATACAATTACTAGCAGCCACCTCCAATGAACCGTGTGGCTCAGTTTTGAGGGAGGTAGCCCAAAGCATCCACATTCACGTTGCCAGTAGTATGTCCATAATACCAAATTTAAGGAGAATGGTTCAAAGACAAAAACAGGTGAGTAATCCCCAAACAATAACTCCACAAACCTACTCTGACATTAACATCACACCTGAACTGTCTATTTCATTTACTAGTGAACCTTTTCTGTTGTATGATAACAAGAACACTCCAAAATGATTGCTAATCTTTAGTATAGTCCATAATTTAGTAACCTTAGAGAACAGTGAGATTTGGATGATGATGGAACTTTTAAGTCAACTCCCCATCCATTTACCAGATTTACACTATTCATGCCAAGTTAACAACACTATGCTCCCATTAGTACACAGTTTATTCTCGGATAAGCAATCCTTCATTTTTATCAGTAATAAAATCTAAAACAGTGAATTAAAATCCTAGGAAAATACTATTACTAAATGTTACCCTAACACACAAATTCAAGGATGTCTTTTTCCTTTTTCCCAGGTATATTGAAAAAAAACGAAAAAAACATCTTTAGTTGAGGAATACATGTCAAATAATGAACTCAATATGAAATTTAAAAAAATCAGCTTTGTGATTTGTTTCTCCTTAGTGTGTGCATGACTTCTACGCATCAATTAAACATTCTGACTACCTCACCCAGAATGAAGAAAAATTCTCCCCAATCCCAAATTATTTCGTAGACACTTTGATTGCTCATCTAAGCAGGTTGGTTTACAGTAGGAAGCTAAAGTTTCCCATAGACTGGTAAACTGTTACTTGACCTCCTTAGAGGGAAGTGCAAAAACAAACATAGAGGGTTGACATAATTTGTTCAAACATCGATAGGGAAAACTGACTCTAACCTGTAACATTTCTTGGAAATTGTGAAGAAAGAACAACGTTTTCAGGAAATGAGTGTGGCACAATCAGTGTCAGGTAGTCTGAATTCTCATATATCTAAAAAAAGTAATGAAAAGTCAGAAAGACTATTGGCAAAGATCCATCAATTTTTAGTAATGGGACCTTCAGACTACCTAAACAATAGTGCATACATCCTACAATACTAACATTAACTAATAACCTCTAAAATGAATCACCTGTTTCGACAACATTATCAAATTAAATTGGCATTTTTAAATATTTTTTTGTGAAATTAAAGAATAGTTTACATTTCTACCTGAAGTTGTCTTCCTTCTTTGACTCTTGGTCATATTTCATAAAACCTTTCACCAACAGTCCTGAGCAATCTAACAATCCAAAGAATTAAATCAAATTCTACTTAAAGGCATGCAGTCATTTTTTTTAAACCCTTCTCCTACATTCCATATTTCGGCATTCCAAAAAAGGAAAAAAAATTATCCCAGAAACAAATCCCACAAAAAATCCAGATGAAAAAAACTGCAAAAAAGCATCCAATCCTCAAAATGATTTCCCACCCAAAAATTTGAAAGTACTCCATCCAAGAATCCAGAGTTTGTTCATCAAGGCGTGGTTTTTGTCTTCAAAAGCAGAAAAATGCTAAAAAACCATGACACAAAAAATTCTTAATTGCTGCTTTTATTTCAAATAGGTTTACAAAAGTTGTATTCATTAATTTTCCCTACTTTTTAAAACCCAATTTGGAAAAGGAACACCAATCTCAATGTGTGCTTTCGAACACAGCCCGCATGGGGATGCAAAAGTGGTTAAAGCAATGAGCATTTTTTCAATCTACACCATCTATCTACCTCCCCATCTCTTCTTGCAATAAATATAGACATCAGTTTGTTTTTAAAAGTAAAGTACATTTTTCTTACCTGACCGGGAAACCATATATGTCACGCCACAAAAGAAAAAGAAAAAAAAGGACAATTTCTTATATTCAAGTCAATGGAAAACCATGGGGAAATGTTATGGTGTACTTAAATAATGTTTTATATTTCTAGAAAATAAAATATGTTTCTTAATATTTTTGAAGATTTTCTCAGATTTGTATTAATTATTGTAATAAAAAAATGTATTAATGAAATTGGAGTTTTTTTATAATTCAAAATAAAAAATTTAACATTGTTTTTATATATTTAAAAAAATATTGTTAATGGGTTATTATTAACTAAAAATATTTACATAGTCTACATGCATCTCCTACTTTTAGTTTGATTGTGTATGATGTAAAATGTGTACTTTCTGGGGTTTTAAATTAATTCTCAGGTATTAAAAGTAATACCTGAGTATTAATAGACTATCCCACCCAGTACCCCTATATCCCTTACACCCTGTTCCTAAAGGTTAATTTTTGTAGTTTTTCTTTTCTTTTTTAATAACATTATTATTAAAAAACCTATATTTACATGTTTTATAAAAATAATTTTCTGGTTTTAAAATTAATACCTGAGAATTAATACACTTCCCCACCCAAAACACCTATACCCATGCATCCCATCCCTAAAACATTATTCTGTGGTTTTTAAATTATTAAAACCCTATAATCACATATTTAAAAAATAATACTCTGATATTAAAATCAATACCTGAGTATTAACGCACTTCCTCACCCAACCCCCCTATATCCTTTACATCGCAATTTTTAGTTTTAAATTAATATTTAAAACTTAGTTTAATATTAAAAACCCTGAACACACATGGTCGAAAAATTAATTATCAGATATTAAAATTGTTACTTGAGTATTAATACACTTCCCCACTCAGTATCCCTATATCCCTTGCATCCTATCCCTATAACTTTATTCTGTATTTTTACAATTATTTTTTAAATAATATCTTAGGGTTATAAATCCAATAATAAAATACATTTAACATTAATACTTAGATATTACAGATAATAATAAGACCATTGATACCCTTTTTATTTTGTTAATTTTCTAATGATTTACATTTTTATCTATATATCTATCTCTCTCTATATATATATAACCAAAGATTACAGGGAAATTATAGTTAGGGTCATATTTTACTCATGCAAAACCAGAGAAATTCAGCCGTTATAGTTACCTGAGTTAACTATAACTCGTGCCGCCGCAATGCACTGCTTATGACATTACATATTACATCACTCATGACATGGTCAGCGACATCACTGATGCCATCTCAAATGACATCACTCATGACATCATGACAAAGGGTAAATAAAAGGGGGGCCACACAGCCCCCTTCCTAAAATAAAAAAAAAAACAGAAGCCGGCAACTCGCCGGAGGCCTCGCCTCTTTCTCCACTACTCTGCAAACGCATCTCCTGGAGCGCTCTTGGTTGGGGATGAAGTCCCCTTTGCTGATGAGAGTCCTTAGGGGCCAACTAACCCACCTATTGCCTCCAGTAAGCCCCACAGAGTAGGATTGCTGAGAGGTGGTGAGAGGCCATGCCCCCTTTTCCACCACTCTGCAAATGTGCCTCTCGGTGCAATGCTGGTGTGGTGATGAGGTCCCCTTGCCTCCTGAGGGCCTCAGGAGTAAAGTAGACTTCATCCCCCAAGCAGCAGTGCTCCAGGAGGCACGTTTGCGGAGTGGTGGAGAAAGGGGGCATGGTCTCTGACCACCTCTCAGCAATCCAGCTGTGTGGGGCTTACTAGAGGTAATAGTAGGGCTAGTTGGCCCCCAGGTACCCTCAAGAGGCAAGGGGACTTTGTACCCCAACCAAAAGCTCACCAGGAGGCACGTTTGCAGAGTGGTGGAGAAAGGCGGCATGGCCTGCGACCACCTCTCAGCAATCTCACTGTGTAGGGCTTACTGGAGGTAACTTGTAGGCTAGTTGGCCCCTAAGGGCCCCCAGCAGTGAAGGGGACTTCATCCCCAACCAAGAGCATGTCAGGGGGTGCATTTGCAGACTGGTGGAGAAAGGGGGCATGGCCTGCTATCAGAACTCAGCAATCCTGCTGTGTGGGACTTACTGGAGGTAACGGGAGGGGTAGTTGGTCCACAAGGTCATCCTTGGGGCCAACTACCCCTCTTGTTACCTCCAGTAAGTCCCACACAGTCTTCGGAGGCCACACCCCCCTTTCTCCACCACTCTGCAAATACACCTCTTGTGCACTACTGGTTGGGGGATGAAGTCCTTTGGATTCTAAGGGACCTTGGGGGACGAGAAGCCCTCTTGGTACCTCCTGTAAGTTCTACGCAACAGAATTCATGAGAGCTGGTCAGAGGCCCAGCCCCCTTTCTCCACCACTCTGCAAATGCGACTACTACTTAAAAAAACCTTGGCAATTCACAGACTAAACCAAAGGTTAAAGGGACGTTATAGTTAGGAATTAGCATTAAAGAACCTTAGAAATTCACTGAAAAAACCACTGCTGATGACATCACATATTACATCACTCATGACATAGTCAGTAACATCACTGATGACATCATGGATAACATCTCAAATGACATCACTGATGACATCATCCACATACACTCTGATGCACCTACTCACACCCCAATATAATCTTTCATACACCCAGTCCAAATTTCAGACTTCCATTCTTGAAAGCATAGATACACCAATAGCAGTACGGACATACCCACTCACTGGTTCATAGGTCTACACACACATCTACTCACTCACCCATACAGCCACTCATACACCCAGTCACTCACCAATACAGCCACTGATATATCCACTCATACACCCATACAGACACTCAAACACTGCCAATCACCCATAGAGTTACTCACACACCTAGTCAGTCACCCAAAGAGTCAGTCACACTGCCATTTACTCACCTATACAGTTACACACACACTACCTCACTTACTCGTACAGCTACTAACACATACTTACTCTCTTATACAATCACTGACACAAGCACACAGTCACCCATACAGCCACTCTCACAATCACTCACTCTCACATACAGTCTCTTATATACTCCAACACTCATATATACTGCCTTTCACATATGCACCCATATGCACTGCTTATGACATCACATATTACATCACTCATTACATGGTCAGTGACATCACTGATGACATCACTGATGACATCATCCAGTTACTGTGAGTGTTTTAAAAAGTTTATGAGTGTTAAATATATATATTAAGGTGTATTGGTGAATCAGTGGGTGTATGAGTATCTGCGTGGATGATTCAGTGGGTGTGTGACTGACTGTATAAGTGAGTGATTATACCTGTCTCAGTGAATGTATGGGTGAGTGACTAATATGTTTGAATGTCTTTATCAGTCTGTCAGTTGGTGTATAGTGGCTGTGTGGGTTGATGAGTAGCTACATGAGTGTCTATATGGGTTATTGATTGGTTCTCTGAGTATCTGTATGGGTGCGTGAGTGTCTGTATGGGTGGGTGGGGGGACGTGTGACTCCCTTCATGGATGTGTGAGTGGGTGATTTACTGGGTGTATGGGTTCATGAGTACATCTGTGAGGGGCTGTATGGGTGAGGGAGTGTGCATATGTCGGTGAGTGAATGGATGTCTCAGTGGTATATGGGCGAGTAACTGTATATGTGAAAGGCAGTATAGGTGAGTGTTGGAGTATATAAGTGGTTGTATGTGTGAGTGTGTGCTTGTGTTAGTGACTGTATAAGTGAGTATCTGTTAGTATCTGCATGAATAAGTGAGTTGGTGTGTGTATAACTGTATAGGTGAGTAAGTGGCTGTGTGATTGACTCTATGGATGAGTGAGTAGGTGTGTGAGTAGCTCTATGGGTTACTGAGAGCGTGTGAGTAGTTGTGTGGCTGTATGAGTAGATATATCAGTGGCTTTATCAGTGAGTAAGTTGGTGTACAAGTGGCTGTACGGGTGACCTATGAAACAGTGAGTGGGTATGTAAGTACTGGTATGGGTGTGTCAATGTTTTTGAGAATGATAGTGTGGAAGTTGGAGTGGGTGTATGAAAGGTTACGTGGGGTGTGAGTGGGTGCATCAGAGATTCTGTGGATGATGTCATCAGTGATGTCATGAGTGATGTCACTGACCATGTCATGAGTGATGTGATATGTAAGGTCATAAGCAGTGTTTTGCAGGGGCAAGAGTTATAGCTAGCTCAGCTAACTATAACTGCTGAATTGCTCTGGTTTTGTGCGTGTGAAAAATGAGCCTAACTATAACGTCCTTGTAACCTTTGTTGTTTTTTTCATTATATTTCCTAACTATAAAGCCTTGTAACCTTTGTTTTTTCAGTGAATAGCTAAGGTTTTCTAAATGCTAATTCCTAACTATAACTTACCTGTAACCTTTGTTTTTGTAGTGAATTTCCATGTTTTTTTAAGTAGCAATGGTGTTTGCAGAATGGTGTGGAAAAAGGGTGGGGCCTCTGACCAGCTCTCAGGAATCTCGCTGAGTAGGACCTACAGAAAGTAGCAGGAGGGCTTCTTGGTCCCCAAGGTCCTTTAGCATCTAAGAGAACTTTATTCCCCAACCAGTAGTGTGCCAGGAGACACGTTTGCAAAGTGGTGCATAAAAGGGGCGTGGCCTACGAAGACCTCTTAGCAAGCTGACTGTGTGGAACTTCCTGGAGGTAACAAGAGGGATAGTTGGCCCCCAAATACCCTCAATAGCCAGGGGGACTTCATCCCCCAACTAGTACTATGCCAGGAGATGGATTTGCAGAGTGGTGGAGAAAGTACGTCCTTGATGATTGCACAGGTAGTGCCTGTATGATTCTATGAGTGCCATTGCCAAGGACACACTGCGAATACCGGGTGTTTTTAACAAAGTGTAAAACACAGATATAGACGTATTTTACATAAGGTTTCAGTGTAGCTATTTATTAGATACTAATTTAACTTTCCCATTTGTGTTCATTTGTTGAAATAACTAAATCAAAAATGCATTTTCCTTCTTCATAGCAACACCGGAGGTCCCAATGACATCAGTAGTCACAAATACAAATGACAAAGTCTAAAATAGATATATAGACATATTTTTCACAAAGTTTGAGTCTAGCTGTTTAGTAACATATTGGTTTACTTTATTTTAACAACACATTTATTAAAATGAACAGTTCAAAAAAATAACTTTCAACATCAAAACAAACATATAGAACATAACTACCAAACATTCATCAAACTAAGGATTGTCATCCAAACTGATTTTAATAATTGTGCTGGTATTTAACTTTTTAAAACTTGTTCCACAAAAATAAATTGATTGAGAAGAACCAGAGGGATGACGTTCATGTTATATCATCTTAAAACCTATCATAGAAAATGTCTCCAACTGCCGATCAATCAGAGGGAAGCTGGAGGACCATCTACAACAGTAGCAGCAGCAACAATTCCGGCCAGAAAGTCCCTTCATAGGTACAGACTAATACAAACGATATGGCTCCAGGGATTTCAAGAATGGCCACATATTGCATGGACTATAGTGTTGTTATAAGAGCTGGTGAGCAGTGTGTTACAGCTATTTGCAATGCTGCCAAAAATCATACATGCAAATTTGTTTTCCCCTTTCATATTTTTTGCACATTTCATAAGGGGAGTTCATAGTGAGCAGGAAGAAGGCAACACAAAGCTGAAGGACCCTCGACTTCAACAGCAGCCACAACAACACCGAAGCAGAGAGTCCATTCGAAAGTCCAATCTCAACTTCAATATTTGGCTCCAGTTTTCCCCAATGACATCATACTGAATGCCTTGTAGTGAGTGCTGGAGAGCAGTCCATAACGGCCCTTCACAATGCTGCAAAGAATAATAAATGTTGATTTTTTTTTATTGTATGCCCTTCATAGTTTTTCTACATTAGCAGGCATTTTATTATCTTACAGAATGTGTATTTAATATCTATGTGTTGTTCATTTTATTATCTTCTAATTTATTGGAGCACTACTTATATATAACTTGCTGTATAGACACGTCAAACTGTCCCTCTACAAATAAATACACAGGTAACTTTTGCCAGTTGTCATTATTTACTTTTTCACTTTTTAAATATAAGGGAGAGGATGTAACCTTATAGCTAGAGCGGTCGATGTCGAGGCCGGGGAACCGGGTTCGAGTCTAAGCAACGACGCTCAACATCCTGTGATTCTGGGCAAATCACTTAATCTCCCCGTGCCTAACAAAAATGAATGTGTCCTTGTGTAATGAAACTGATGCTATGTAAAGTGCTCTGATACCCAATATCTTCGGGTCTAGTTCGCGGTCTATAAAACTCTATAAAAAATTAAAAAAAAGTCAACAGTCTGTGTTAAAATCTTCTAGTAAGTACATATACAAACATACTCTGGTTTTTAAGACAACACTTTGTTAAATGTTTTAATCTCTTCTTTGAAACTATCAACTGTGATATATATGTCCTGTTCTGCAACTCCTACTCTTAACAACTCTTCATTTGCCCTAGAATCCTGCTCATGACCAAAGAAACAAAACTGCAAATCACCACAAACCTTTTCTACGTCTGCCACACAACCATACAAAAGTGCTCTATCCATTTCTCCAAAACATAAAGCAGGGGGTTTCACATAGTGCAGCCTCCTAACTATAGTTTGCATTGTTGGGTGGTATAACTTATTTTGTGTTTTAAACTTCGCCTTGGAAAGATATGTAGGAATTTTATTAAAATACCAATGGATTGCTGTCTAATACTACAAACACTACTAAAATTCAATTTGTATACAGGACCCTGACTACGCCTTCCTTGTACCTCTTCTGCAATAACTTCTTCTACATTTCTAGGTACCATCACCTCTTTTGCTAAAGGACTACCATTCTTCATTTCTTAACATCGTACTTTTTCATCAATAGCATGAACTAATCTGTTATCCTGGAGGTAGCTTTCTTCATTAAAGAAAGGCTATGTACAAGAAGTATGTATCCATTCTCCACTAAAAACTGCACAAAAGTTACTTTTATTCACTAATCTTTTCTTCTGGTTTTGTCTCCTCATGCACAACACTAGTTTGTCAAGAGTCTTCATTCTATTGAGGATCAAAATAAAAAGCTTCCTCTTCAAAGCAAAGGCCTTATCAATTACTCTCTCTACTCATTCTTTCCGTTTCACTGCATCTCCACTTCTTCTACACTTTTTTAAATGTATCACTAAATTTACAACTACTCTACTACGAAACATCCTGGCTCTGATTTCCTTAAACTGCTTCTGTTTCCTGGTTATGTTATGTCCATGTTTGGTACAATCTTTTCTCTTCTTCAAATGTACACTTTGTCCACTCTTGTTGTTTCTCATAGTCATAATTGCATTTTCTTGATTTTGTAATCTTTGTAAATGTCCATATATATTTCTAAGAAATGACTTTGTCCTCTTACTAGTAGCTCTTTTTTCTTTCAGCACTTTTTCTGCATTTTTCCCCTTTTGTAACTCATTTATGCAGAGATACTGTAGTTGCTTCTGTTGCTTTCGCCTGAGCTTTTGTAGGCATTATAACTGTGTGTAGTTATGTATATCTTGTTCATTTAAAAACAAGTATTTTTTAAGTTTTACCCTAGCCAACGTATAAACTACTTTAGTACTGACTTACACATAATACAAAAACAGTTTTTATGGTATGTTGCAGTTTAAATCTACAGATGAACCTAGCTATATTACTACATGCACTTACTTCAATATAGCAAACCCAAAGCAAAACATAAAACTTCATTTATTAGTTACCTTTTATCATGTTAGCTCCCTGTACTACAAGACAACTGCACCATATCTCACTTCTAACTTAAACATGGTGAAAGACCAGTTCATCCCTTCTATAGTAAATTTTAAAATGAACATAAAGCCAAGGGAAGGTATTTACAAGCCCCATGCGCCAAAGCTTCACTTTTTTTGACACACCATTGGCATAATGTGATACTACATATTTACAAGGCCACGCAAAGCCACTCTGCGTGGCTTTTTGTTGCCTTGATGTACAAGGCCCTTTAACGCAGCACTTTGCGTGAAAGGAGCATGCCATGGGTGTTGCTGTGGGTGTTCCCACGTAACACCCATGCATTTTGCTACATTCCCAGATTTACAATGATTCGTACACCTGGCAATACGTCAGAATTCTATGCCTCCCCATTGGAGGTGTAGGAAGGCAGAACAAGGAGAAATACTTTTATTTCTCCTCATTTCTTTTCTTCTTTCTGCAGAACACATAGAAAGACGAAAACACCTCTCATGATTGTTTTTGTGCAGGAAGGTGTGCAAATAAAACTGTTTCTGCATTCCTCAGAGACCATCACATGGGCTGTATCTATAACAACTATCTGCGTTTTGACATGCATGGAATTTATAGAAATGATGAAGTACTTTTCACAGATGAAAGCAACAGGGTGTTTCTAAGTAACCTGAAACTCTGCATCCGGACTTATGTATAGCAGCCATATACACACAACCAACGCAACAGTCAGAGCCACCCTAGTACCCAAAATATTGTGAAGTTTTTTTCTAAATCCCTGCAGACACATCACGAAAACGGAAAACAAAAGCAGACATTCAAGGGCCACCAACACATCCAAAAATAATATGTAAAAAAATCCATTCTGAACATTGCCCTACACATATTACTATATACATACTTCTTTCAAAGCATGTTTAAACTCATATTTTTGTACTAAGTTTCTTTAAAAACCATCTTGCATACCTATTTTCCATTTACGCGGTTATTCGGGATGTCGCAATGACGTAGTTGACCGCCGCAATTGCGCCTTTTCCATGAAAGTGAAAACACATATATGGACACATATTACAGTATTTTACACACTAAGGGGTTTATTACTGTACACTACAAACTCATGTTTTTCTAGTGTGTCTCTAGAACAACAATCTCTAAAACCTATTTTATGTTTTTGCGGTGAGGCCGTAGATCGCAATGACGTTGGTCATCGCGATCCCCGTGGTTATGTTGTGAAAGCAGAAAGCAAAAGCAGGAATTCTATAGCCACCATCACATTAAAAAATTATAATTAATTCTAACCATCACAGTACATAACTCACTATATAAATAACTCTATAAAATACATTTATCAGAATCTCAATATCTCTATAACAATGCGTATTTATGATTCACTGATATATTTTTTTATATTTCCACCAATATTCGCGATGACGTCGCAAGAGTCGAGACGTCCCTGCAACGGTACACAGGGGAGCCATGCTGGCAGTCGCGGCGTCATCGCGAACATTGCACAAGATTAAAAAAATAAACTTATGACACATAACTTGTGTCACTATCACCCCCATTTCTCAACCATGGGGTCAGAGTAACTCCACCCTGACCCCTTAAGTGGGCTTTCACACATATTTTCAGCCCCGGGAACCATTCCTGATAGATAAAATGGTGGCAGCAACTTTCTGTTCAAGTTGTGTCCAGCCAATCAGAGCATTCCCGTTGGTGCATGCATTCACGATTCATCTCGAAACCTCAGCGAAATATCCACGGCCAGAGATATCGCTATAATTTTAAACTTAAATTTCTCAACAACTACTGAAGGGACTTACACCAAGTAAGCAAAGGGCACTTCCTTGAACAGACATCTACCTCCCTGCCAAATTTGGTGTAAGCCCGTTCAGCGGTTCGGGCTGTAGGTGTGGCTAAAGGTTCCTATGGGAATTAACATTACCAACACAACTGTATTTCGCACCCCAAATTCTCGGCCCCCATTGCAAAAACGGAAAATAGGTTTTATTGATGGTTGTTCTAGAAACACACTAGAAAAACATGAGTTTGAAGTGTTCAGTATTAAACCACTAGTGTGTGTTAAATTGTGTAATATGTGTGCATATATGTGTTTTTCACTTTATGGAAAAAGCGCGATCGTCACGAATCCCCGAATAACCGAGGAAACAGAAAATAGGTCTTAAAGTTGAATTTTTAAAGAAAGTTAGCACAAAAACATGAGTTTGTACGTGTTTTTAAATAAGCATGTATAGAGTAATATGTGTAGCGCAATGTTTAGAATGGCTTTTTTAAGTTAATATTTTTGGATGTGCTGGTGGTGGTTGAATGACTGCTTTTGTTCTGTGATTTCGCAACGTATATGCGACGATCGCGACATTGTTGCAAAGATTCCCAAAAACTAAAAAAAAGGATCTTTATAAAGAAAATGAACAATATTTTGGGCACTAGGGTGGCTCTGACAAGAGCCTTTGTGTTGACTTTGTGTATATGATAGCTACACATAAGACCGGATGCAGAGTTTCATGTTACTTAGAAACACCCTGTTGCCTTCGTATATAAAGTGCACTCCATCATTTCTATAAAATCTGTACATGTCAAAATGCTGATTGATGTTATAGATACAGCCCATGCGATGGTCTCTGAGGAATGCAAAAACAGTTTTATGAACATGTTTCCTGGCTTTGTCAATCTGTGGACAGAATTGATTTGACCACTTCCATTTCTGTCTTTGGCATATATTAGAGTAAAGCAAACACAAGGAGATGATGGACGGAGTGCTGAAACTTTTCAAACACTCACCCCCAGTCACAAATCTGGGTTGAATCCATCATCATTCTTTAGCTCACTTTGCCACCCCAGTTCAGACACAGCTATATGCAAATCAGTCTTGACCCTGTGCCTCATGGGAACAGTCCAGCCCGAACTGCCAAGCCATGTCTTCCCTGGACCGGAAACAAGCATCCTGGGACCGGTTTGGGCTAACAGCCCTCTTCAGCCAGGCTAGCTTGAATCCAGTGGCAAAGTGAGCAAGGGACCCACGTCTATGCTTTGTTTGCCATATATTAGAGTAGACCAAGACAGTGTGAGGCAAAAGCTACATCAGTACTGCAAATGTATCTTTCATTAGGATTTCCAGCCCTACTACAGTCAATGTGCCTAGGCCTTTGCCACCACAGTGCACAATCATGAGGGGAGAAGCTTGGCAATCCTCAACGGTTTTAACCAAAGCCAGCCACTGATGAAACTTTAATCCTCTCTGGCCAAACCAAGTAATGTACACATTTGTCAATCCCAAGTCTCTGTCAATACCTCTCTTTTTTGCAGCCTCTTTAGCCCAACAGACTTAACTGTGGGCAACAATCCACATTCTAAGCATTTTCAAGCGCAGGAGCAATAGCTGTTAGGAGAAAGCTGGAGCTGAAGGAGGTAGTTTTCCCAAATGAAAAGCTGCTAAAAAGTAGGTGTTTTATTTTTGTTTAAAAAAGAGATATTTCATTGGATACTGTCAGTATGTAAGTGAATAAAATTAGATAGTACATTGCATGCAATAGTAAGAAGTCCTATTGTTAGCTGCTGTTTAAAAAAAGAAATGTAATACAGACATGTATATGCTTCTGAATCTGTGCAGTAAACAACACCTGCTGCACCTCATTTGGAAGTAGCATGGTCCTTCTAGAATGTGCTTTGAACTTGTGACCTACTAATTCCAGTAGGTTGCTACACACAGTCAGCTAAGAGTGAATTGGGGGGGATGGTGCTAAAGAGGTAGAACATTCTTTAAAAAGTACAGGAGTTATGACAACATTTAACTAATTATACTTTTAATTTCGAATTCAGGACTATGCAGTAAATTGTTCTGCAGTATTTAAATAAAAAAAAACTAAAGGTAACTATAGGTTTGGACTCCTGGTTTTTTTCATGATTACTCCACGATGATCACGAATATCTCGCAAACATACATAGACAAGAATCTTTTTTTGAAAGAGAGGAAAGGGTTAACTGATACTAATCATTCACAAGTGGAGATAGAGTGCTCTAAAATGAAAGACATGATTTCATTTGCTGCCTTTTCCATGATTACAGATTGGAAAGATGACGAGGTTGCCATTTTATGGTTTCTTTTTATGAGAGTGGTGTACTATTCTTGTGCTATTTAAAAAAAGCTAAAACCACAATGTAATCTACAAACTCAATTCACTGGTATGTACATAACTTTTTAGTTATTTAAAAAAATTACATTAGAAATGAAGATGTGTATGGGAGTTTGATAAAAAAAGAGTATCACAGTAATTTGAAACAAAAATATGAGATGAACTGTATCTATCAGAGGGTATGTGTTTAAGATGTTAGTACGAAATGTTTTGGGAAGTAAGAGAAAAATGAATTAGTGCCCCTTTATTCCATTGTGCAGTTTATAGAAAAATAACAGTATAGTATTATTCAAAGTTGCAATGAGGAATGTATTTAAAATTAAGAATGTTTTAATTATCTAAGCATCATGTGCAGAATAGATACATCTATGTTATTTGTATTCTGGGATTTATAGCACTTTTAGTCACATTATTAAACAGGAGTAGTGTAGTCACAAGTAAAAGATAAGAAAACGTTCTGTGCCTGTATATGTATTATAAAGTAGTAATATTTGTTAGGTATGTACTAGGAAGTGTTTGTCAATGTGGTTTTTTACTTATATGACCGGGTTACATATGCTTAGATGGTGAGATATTTTTTTGGTGGTTGCAGATAGTTATCTGTACGGTGGGATTTGAGTTTATTTAAAGATGCAGTGAACTATATAGCTTGAAGGTGTATATGTTTTATGGAATCACATATATGTTTACATGGTGATCTATGCTCTTTAAGGTTAATGAAAATTTTATGTATAGGGTGGTGTTTTTTTCCTTACACATGCTCTGTTTAAAATTGAGGAGAGTTTATAGTGAAGAATGTCTGTTGAGAGCTCTTGTTCTACCTTCATTTGGCGTGTAACATTTCTTTGAGAAATGCTGAATATATGTTTTAAACACACAAGAAAAATTTGAGAAATGATGTCGGTATGCAATTAAGATAAGCTTTTGTACTTTGAAAAAGTAAGATTTGTTGTTTTCAGTTTTAGAAACTTACTAATGTATGTGCACGCTGAGTAAGAGCAATGTATGCTCGTAGAGAGGCATGTATCCAATGATATATGAAGTGTGATATCTAGACGTTTCTGACACATAGCTCATTAAAAAAGGATAGAAATACATAAACAGATAGTTTGATACTGAGAGAAGGAGTTAAACAATGAGTCACAGATATAGTCACAACTGTTACGTATCTAACAGCAATGGAGATACTCTAAAGTCACCCAGGCACTACTCAGGCACTAATCCAATCACTCAGCCACTACTCAGGCAGTTATCAAATCACTCATGCACTATCTATGCACTTATTCCATCACCCAGGTACTACACATGCACTCTTCTGATCAAGCAGGCACTAATTATGTACTCATTGAACTATGCAGGCAACACCCATGCATTTATTCAATCACCCAGGCACTAACCATTCACATATACAGTCACAAAAGCTGTACCTATGCAGTTATTCAAACACCCAGGCACAACCCATGCACTCATCCAAACACCCACTTATAACCCATGCACTCATCCAAATACTGAGACACAACTCATGCACTCACCCAAACACTCATCCAATTACGCAGAAAGTACCACTGCAGTGAACCTATAACTCATCCAGTATCTATGCATCCATCCAATTACTGAGGCAATACTCTTGCACTAATGCAATCACCACAGCAGTGTACTTGCATTCATCCAATCACTCAAGCTTTAACAATGGACTGCAATTACTCAGACATTAGTCATGCACTCTTGTTATCAGCCAGGTACTACTGATGCACTCATTCATTTATCCAGGCAATACCCATGTAGGTATTTATTCACCCAGGTAGTTCCTGTTCAATTAACCAAAAACACCTGGCCAGCAGTCATGTACTCATTCAATCTTCCAGGTGCTACGTGTGCACTTAAATAATCACATACATACTATCCATGCACTCAATAAATGACGTATATACTACGCATGTACTCCTTTTATCATCCAGGGACTAAAGTAGCACTCATTTAATCATCCAACCACTATCTATGCATGTATTGAATCATTGAGGCATTAGTTATGCACTTATCTAATCATTCAGACACTACTCATGCACTCATCCAAACATCCAGATAATAGCAATATACTCATGAAAACACACAGGCAGTAACTATGCAGATATGGAACCACTGATGTAGTTCCCACATACTCAAGGAATCATCCAGCACTACCTATATTCTCAGGGAATCACCTAGGTACTACATATGCACTCATCCAATCATCCGGGGAGTATTATTGTACTCAACCATAAACACATGTATTTACAAGTTTTACTGAGGAATATGTACTCTTTTAGAACCATCTGGTGATTATATATGTAACCTGCCACACACTGTTTGCATGTACTCAGAAGAATTAGTGAGCTATAAGCTGTGATAGAGATTAATGTGCAGATTTTTATATGCGCTGATTCCCAAAATTTAAATCTGATACATCTAAGTAGAAAATTACTGAGATACTAAATACACCAGTGAGACAGTGGTAGAGAGGCACACATATAACTCTTATATTGTGTTTTCAGATTTACAGTGTTGAGACACTGTATGTACTGCTACACTTTGGTTGATATTCATTTCAAAGTTTACTACAGAAGGGATAACGTGGTATTTTATCATGTATAAGTGAGAACTGAGATATGGTGCAGCTGTGTTGTAGTAGAGGGTACTATAATATTAAAAGGTAACTAATACATTAAGTTTATATGTTTTGGTTTGGGTTTGGTACATTGAAGTAAGTGCTTGTAGTTATGTAGCTAGGTTCATGTGTAGATTCAAAACTGCAACATTAAATAAAAACTGTCTTTGTATTATGTGTAAGCAAGTAGTAAAGTAGTTGGTACATTGACTAGAATACACATTTAAATATACTTACTTTTTTTTACAGAACAATATCTACATAACTACAGACAGTTACAATGCCTACAAAAGCTTGGAGGAAAAAGCAACTACAGTATCTATGCAGAACTGAGACACAAAAGGGGCAAAATGCAGAAAAAATGGTAAAAGAAAAAAGAGCTACAGGTAAGATGACAAAGTCATTTGTTAAATCTATATGTGGACATTTGCAAATAATATAAAATAATTAAAATAAAATTATGAGAAAGAATAAGAGTTGACAAAATCTATATACCAAGAACAGGAAAGAATGTAACAAAGATGGACACATCTTCACAAGGAGACAGAAGCAGTTTAAGGAAATCAGAGCCAGGATATTTCATGGTAGAGTAGTTATAAATCTACAGAGAACTATGAAGAAGTATAGAAGAAGGAGAGAGGCACTGAAACAGAAAGAACGAGTTGAGAGAGTAGTTGATAAGGTCTTTGCTTTGAAGAGGAAGCTTTTCATTTTAATTATAAATAGAATGAAGACTCTTGACAAAATAGTGTTGTGCATGAGGAGACAAAACCAGAAAAAAAGATTATAGAATAGAAGTAACTTTTGTACAGTTTTTAGTGGAGAATAGATACATACTTCTAGTACAGAGCCTTTCTTTAATAAAGAAAGCTATCTCCAGGATAATAGATCCATGCTATTGATGAAAAAGGACTTTTTTAATAAATGAAGAATGCCACTCCTATAGCGAAAGAGGTGATGGTACCTTAAAATGTAGAATAAGTTATTACAGAAGAGTTACAAGGAAGGCGTAGTCAGGAGCCTGTATACAAATGGAATTGTAATAGTGTTTGTAGTATTCAAATGCAACCCATTGATATATTAAGGAAATTCCTACGTATCTTTCCAAGGCAAAGTTTAAAACACAAAAAAAGTACTTTACAAGGATTGGAATATTGCAAGATTAGAAAGCATACAAATTTGCAGGGGCACACACTAGCTTGTTTATCAAAGAAAGTGTACCAAAGCACATTTCATCATTTCAGGTTGTTGGCTGTACACCACTCAACAATGCAAACTTTAGTTAGAAGGCTGTACTATGTGAAAACTCCTGCTTTATGTTCGTAGGGGTGGGCGGAATTTGCGTAGTCGCGCTACGCAAAGCTCCGCGAAACGGTAAAAAATCTCCGCGAGCACGCAAAAGTTCCGCGAACACGCGGAATTGCTTGTTCCGCCCGTTCGCGATGCTTTTTTCCTGTCCGCGAATGCTGTTTGCGTGCTTGGGGAGAAATATCTCATGAACACGCATTTTGAAAGCGCGAACAAGCAAAAAATTCCGCGAAGCCGCGAATCGCGGAATTTTTGGTAATTCCGCGTTCTCCGCGGAACGCAAAATTACCTAAATTCCGCAAATTCCGCGAGCGGAACGGAATTTACCGCCCAGGCCTAATGTTTAGGAGAAATGATTGGAGCATTTTTGCATGGTACTATGGCAGACATAGAAATGGTTTGTGATGATGTGCAGTTTCGTTTCTTTGGTTCTGAGCAGGACTCTAGGGAGAATGAAGAGTTGTTAACAGCAGGATTGTAGAACAGGCACAGGTATTACAGATGATAGTTTTAAAGAAGTGATTACAAAATTTAACACAGTGTGCTTTGAAAAACCAGAGTATGTTTGTATATGTTGTCGACACACTCACTATAAGATTCAAACATGGACTGTTGACTAGTATTTAAAAAGTGAAATAGAAAATAATGATAACTGGCAAACATTAGCTGTGTACTTATTTGTAGAGGAATGCTTTGACTTGTCCATATGGCAAGTTAAATGTAAGGACTGTTACAATAAATTAGAAGATAATAAAATGCCTGCTAGAGTTGTGCATAACAAGTTAGAATTGGTTTCTGTTCCAGAAGCACTTCAAGATTTAAATATGTATAAGTAGTTTCTTATCCAAAGTATACACCCATTTCAAGCTACAGTCCATATGGAGCCAAAGACAGGCAAGATACTGCCAACAGAGCTGCAGAAAGGTCTAAAAGGTAGAGTAGTGTATTTGCCATTAGATTTCAAGAAAAATATTGAAACTGTAGGGGTAGCTAGAGATTTAGAAGAAGGACTTGTAATTCTTGTAAATGGTGTGCCTACTAAGAACAAAAAGATGTGGCAGGAGTTAGTAGATGTCATCAAAGTTAAAAAAGCAACTGTCTATCGGATACAAAATAATGTTTACTATAGAAATGCAGAAAGCCTAGAAGATATCACACATATGGAGGATCAGACATTTCCATCAGCAGGTCAGACTGAGAAGGTGGATCAGTCCAGAACAGAAGAAATGTAGGAACATTATAGTATCCACCCTTTGCATTCTAAAGAGGTTATCGGTAATGCATTGATCTCTTTCAAATGAAGGAGGCGAAAGGAGCTCCATTAAGTGTGTCGGAGAAAAGTTTAGAAACTTGGTGTTTCCCACATCTTTTTCCTACTGGAGTAGGTGGCAGGTATGACGACCAGCCTCTGCAAATATCTGCAGCTGAATATAGATCTATTAGACTTTATTCAGAAGACCCTAGATTTCCTCAGTGTATTCCATATATATTTCACCTACTATTTGAGAGTGACTTGTCTGGCCTTTCATATGCTGTGAACCACATTTTTAAAACAGGATTTAATTTGCTGAATATATCAGCAAAAGAATTTCAGGAGAAAGTTCAAGAAAAATATGATCACTTGGAATACAATTTAATAAACCTAATGGCATGTCAACATGGGACTAATGAATATTAGCATCAGCATCATGGGGATCTCAAGTGCATGTTTATGAACCTTGGAGCACCTACCTGGTTTCTGATGTTCAGTTGTGCTGAGCATGCATGGGATGACCTGCTAGAAATCTTGCAGGAGGCAAATTCTCCAGGAGAACTGTGCTCACTAGACCCTCCAAATGTTTGCAGACATTTTAATCACAGATATCAAGCAATGATGGCTTTCATTTTGAACAAAACAAAACCTCTTCTTGGTGAAGTGACTGATTTTTTTTGGTGCAAAGATTACCAAGCCAGTGGTGCCCCCCTTATTCACATGCTGTTGTGGGTAAAAGATGCACCAAAGTTTGGAACAGGGATGAGTCTGTGTTGTCTTTTATTGAGCAGTATGTAACTTGCTCTATCCCAAAGGAGAGTGGTGACAAAATATTAAGACAACAAGTTCTACTATTCCAAAATCATAGATGCGGAAAATACTGTTAGCGAAAATACAGAGAAAAAGTGAAATTTTATACAAGATGTCGTTTTGGATTCCACCAACCTGTCATCTCATAAGGAAGAGTCAAAAGTTTCTTGTCTTCAGTCAGACACACACTTACAAAGAAATGACCGAAAAATACATACAACCTAAGAAGAACAGAGACCTCAAGTACATTAACAACTACAACCCTGTGATTCTGAAGATGTGGAATGCAAACATGTATGTACAGTTTGTTGCAGACAACTCAATTGCTGTTGCTCGGTACATTACATCTTATATAACAAAGTCAGAGAAAACAGATGAAGGAGATTTGGGAGGAGATTTCAGCAGAAAAGAGATTTACAAAGAAATTGTACAGTTTTAGTTTGAAAATTCTTTCTCACAGAGAGATAGGCTGTTATGAATGCGTAGACCTGTTAAGCTCAGCCAGTTTGTTTTCTAAATCTAGAGGATTTCTATGGGTGAGTTTAGGGTTTGCTAATACTCATAACAGAGTACTGAAGTATTTTCCTGAAATACAATATCTTGCAGAATTTGAGACACACAGTACAGACATTCTAATGAGTAATATGCTGGATACGTTCTATCCAAGAAGAAGCCCTCATCTTGAAAGGATATGAATCTATGAAATACTTCAACATTATACATTCAGAAATAATGTCAGTGAAAACATAGAAGAAGGAAAATTTGCTGTAGTTGGATGTAATGGATGTTTAGTCAGACATAACAAAGGAAATGTAATCAACTATTGAAAGCTAAATTGCCAAACTCCAGACAAAAGTTAGTTTTTCTATTTAGCCTTGTTACTGTTACTCAAGCAATAGTGAACTGAAAGCGAGCTACTTGGAGAATTTGACTGTTATGAAGACTCATTCAATGCTGTGAAAGACAGCTTTGAGTGCCCTGTGTTTCCAGTGTATCTTCAAATGTTGAGAGATGAGATTGAACAAGAAGAAACAATTGCTGCTGAGTTAACAAGAGAGAGTTCTCAGTGCAGTAAAAAGTTCAGCAACTGGAACTCAAGATCCTCTTCGACAGCCAATCATTCAAAATGAAGCTGCAATAGCCATGAATGAGGTGGAAAATGCATTCCAGAAAGCAAGACAGGAAACTGTGGATCTACAATAACTAATACAGCAATTGAATACAGATCAGAAAGAAATTTCTGAAGACATAAATGGTAAAGTAGAACATGGATTTCTGCATGAGAAAAAAAAGAGTGTGCATGTTCTACATATAAACCGGTTGTAGTGTACATAAGTGGACAAGCTGGAACTGGAAAAAGTTTCTTGATTTAAGTTCTGACAAGTTATCAACAGAAGACAATAGATTCCATTTTTTCCTGTGTAGTTACTGCACCAACAGGCTTAGCTGCAACATTATATTAAAGGAGTTACCCTTCATCAATTATTAATGCTGCCTGTTGAACATGACAACAGATTAGAATAAAAACAAATTATCTGGTGATGCTTGTCTTGAAGTGGCAAGAGTATTAAATAAATTAAAGCTGCTAATTATTGATGAAGTCAGCATAGTGTTTAGCCTAATGCTAGCTTTTATACATTTAAGAATGCAGCAAATATTAAAAACTGACTATGACTTGCTTTCTGGAGGAAAACACTTAGGGGGTCATTAGGATGGTGGGCAGATCGCCATCGTCAGCCAGGCGATGGCGATCTGCCCGCCATCTCCACCCGATTCACCCCCGCCATATTATAATGGCGGGGGTACCGCGGCGGACGCAAAGCGCTTTTCCGCCGGTCGGCAATCGTGCCGATTGCCGGCCGGGCGGACTGGGGCCTTAATATGGTGGCAGTGCCTAGCAGGCACCGCCATCCATATTAGGATGCTGGGTATCACAGGCCTTTCCATGGTGGCTTCGCCGCCATGGAAAGGCTGGCGGTGAATTGCTTTGGGGGCCCGTTGCGGGCCCCCGGGGGGGTGGGGGAGTGGGGGGCTGCACTTGGGGGGCACCACATTGCCAGGCACAAGGTGCCTGCCATGTTGTGCATGGCAATGCACAACATGCCTCTTTGGCATTGTGGCGGGTGCTGCTTACAGCAGCACCCGCCGCAATGTCAAAATAGCGGAATGCGACCGCCAGGGTGGCGGTCGCATCCTAATTAGCGGTGCGGGACCGCCACACATCTGGCGGCCGGTCCCAGCACCGCTAGGGTGGCGGGCGGACTAAAGTCCGCCCGCCATCCTAATAACCCCCTTAATAGTCTTTGGAGACCTGCCACAACTAACTCCAATAAAAGGACAACCTGTTTTCAAGAAACTACTACATAATGAAACACGAAATTCATCAGGAAGTATTGGAAATGTAAACATTTGGGAAAACTTTCAATACCAAGAGCTAATCAAACATATGTGCCAAGCATCAGCTATGCATTATGGAGCTACACTAAAAGACTTAAGAGTGGCAGTCCTCACAAAAGAAGGAAAGAGAGTATTAGAAACCCATCTCATCAAAAATCGGTTTCCAAGTCAAATTTCAGCTGCAAAAGTAATGTATAATTTTGTTAAGGAAGAGAAGTCTATTGTTTGTTTGATGCCAGCTCTTGAGGAGTGTTGTGAATTCAATTAACAATTATTACAACTGGAAAAAGGAGAGATCATAGAAATTAGAGCAAATTATAAAATGGAACATCAAGTAGTTAAAGTGCTACTAACAGAATAAATGCAATCAAAATTGGAGAGTTTAGAAAAGTCTGTGTCGAAAACTGCAGGATTAGAAAAATAGTTAAGTATCTGTAAAAATTGTTGTGTAATCCTACGTTTTCATTTAAATGTTGAAGAAGGGCTAGTGAATGGCACATGGGTAAAGTTATGAAATGTATTAATTATCCAAGCAGAAATGATGTGGAATACTTAGCTATAAAATTAAATGATGTTGGTGAAGTTAAGCAGATTGGTAGATGCTTTGTATGTTCCCTACTCTTGTATGTACAGTGAAAGCAGTTCCCAGTGACTTTAGTGTATGCAGTAATTATCCACAAATCGCAAGGTTTAAGTGTAGATACAGCTCTTGTTAATATTGGTAGTACTGTATTCAAAGAAGGAATGTCATATGTTGCTTTGTCGCAAATTAGAACATTTTCTGGTTTATTTCTGATTGACTTTGATGTGAAGAACGAAAGTGCTGATGTGAACTGTGTAAGGGAGTATATTCGGTCAATATGCTCCTAATTTAGGCCAGTATCCTGTGTGTGAAAAAAACGATAATGTGTTCAAAGCTCAAAATCTTCAGAAGGATGCTCAAGAATGAATTTTTAATGGTAATGCTAGGACTGTTAGAGGAATAAGATGTGAATTTGAATGAATTATTTGATTTAACATATAAATGGAACCATAACTGTGAAGATTGTGCATTCACATTGAGCACTAAATTCAATTCAGAACGATTCCTCTACTTGACATTACCTGTAAAGCTGTGGCATTTGAAAATTTAACTAAAAATGCCCATCAAGATATGACCTGTCCAAACTGCAGATCAGATCTTAGGTCTACGTTGTTACTACAAAGGTATAGGAAAGATGTCATAGTCATGCTGCAGCAATGCAGAGTGGACGGTACTAAATTAGGAACTGAAATTACAAACTTTGTATCTAGACAAATTTCCATTTCAGAGAGAACTTTTACTACTATAGCAACCATATTTCATGAAGGAGTTGACATAACCTCTGGACACTACACAATATATTCAAGATGTCAAACAAGATGGACAGAGTACAATGACATACACATGACATTTAAATTAAGACTTCCTAAAAAGTTAGCAAACTCATATCTGCTATTTCTAGAACTGAAGTTCTAAGGACAATTTAGGATAACAAAAGGTGGTATTGTGTTGACATGTATATGGATTATGTGTTTCTGAGACATTATTCGGCCTATTAGGGGTATTGTCTACAGCAAGCTGTTAGAAATGGAGGCCTCTTTTTAACTGTGGGAAAGGGGAACATGGAGGCCATCAGCTAAACGGCGTGGCCTACCTCATCGGGAGATTTCGAATTAAAGTTGAACAGGACTTCTCTTCCACCCTCCCCTTGGTGAATTTCCCCGTTGAAGGCTACCTAACCTCAGTGACTTTGCTTCCCCTGCGGTTCGCATTGTTGGTCATCCACTTTCCTCACCACGGTTGGTGTTGATGGCGGTTGGCTGCTTCTCCTCCGCACCGGTTCTACGTTGGGAGGGCACAGTGAGGGAGCTGCGCCGCTGCCGCGGGGCCGCCTAATTGTTCAGGAGCACCGGGGGCAGAGGCAGCACATGCAGAGGAGCCGCAGAGACAAGCAGTTTTGAGCGGACGGTGTATCCCTGTGTAAAGAGCTACGGTGGGGGACAGGCAAGCGTAAGCTTTCCCCCCAGGACGTAGGAGGGGGGAAGCTATATATAATAATAAAGCACTGCTATGGATCTGAGGACTCCTCCTGGGCAGTAGGGGGGTGGCAGGCTCCTCTGTCTATGGACAGGAGTAAAGAACTGTGGAACAGGAGCACTAACCCAGAGTGGGCAAGTTTGCACATATACCCTGCGTACTAGGGAAGCCTTATCCTCACCTGAATTAGGGTCAATATCGGCTCCCTCATTGGGCGTCACTGCTCTAGAGCCTGCTGTTGCCTCTAAGAATCAGGGTAAGCAGCCAGGGTGAGTAAGGAGGGAGAGGGGCACCGAAGGTAAATTGGAGAGTGCTGGGCAAAGTGTGAGGGGGAAGAGCCCCCGGGGTAGGGGTAAGGGTGGGAGAGCACCTCAATCTAAAGCAAAAATCACCCCATCTTTAAAGTTGTACTACAAAGTTCTAGCATCTCCGGTTCTTACTAGGGGAGTCACTAGCTCTATCAGTATGGAGCAGATTGTTAACACTGACTCGGAGTTGAATAAAATTACCCCCTACCCTCAGGGGCACAGAGTTGTACGCTAGATGGAGTAAGGGGGGCTGCTAACCTTATTGATATGGAGCTGAATGGCAGTACAGCCTCAGCAGCTAATGTGGTTGACTCCCCCTCCCCCAGTTGATGACACAATTAGTTACCGGGCAACAATTCCAACTTCCAATAGGTTTGAGGTCTTGGCAAACCAGGAGAACAATATACAGGAGAAGCTTCCTCAGCAGGGGCCGGATAAAGGGAGAACCCCCCAGGTCGATTTAGAGGAATCTTTGGCCTCCATTATTCTGGGTCTTAAAGAGGAAATGAAAAGTGGATTTAAGATATCTGAGCAGAATGAAGCAGAAATACAGGCCTCCTGCACAGCCCTGGCTCAGAAGCTGGACGATGTCTCTGCCAGAACTGAAATCCTGGAGCAGGAGATCCCTAAATTGAAGCAGGCTATCGATAAGAATGCTGCTGGACTAAGCTCCCTAATCAGACAAAATAAGGAGTTGAAAGAGGATCTTGAAAGACTGGAAAATCATTCGCGCAGGAACAATCTTAGATTGCTCAATGTTCCGGAATCTGCGGAGGGCCCAGATATTAAGGCCTTTGTTATCTCCCTGCTGAAGGATACTATTTTGAAGAACGGACCGGACATTGACCTTATTTCTGAGATCCAACAAGTTCATCAGGACCCCTTCAAGAGGAACCAGGGGAGGCAGAAAGAAGGAAAATGTTAATTAACTTTCTCACATATACAGTTAAGGAGGCTATATTGTCCTCAGCATTAAAGGAAGGCTCATATTCTGCAGAGGCCTACTCTTTCTCTATAAGATCAGATGTCTGTCATGCTACTGCCCAGAAACAATGGGAGTTGGGGAAGAGAATGGAGGAGTTAAATAAACAAGGAGATAAAGCACAGTTAAGATTCCCGGCCTCTCTCCGCATAATGTGGAATAACCACATGTATAATTTCGGCTCAGTGGATGAGGTGGGTGCCTTGATAGATGTAATTCAGAAAGGAGTAGGCCCTTGCATCCAACCTACTGAATAGGGGTGGAGGGGGAGAGGTTAGACCCATTATTTAAATTGTTGATTGAGGTTTCCCGATGAGAGAAGACCGTTAGGCTACATGCCAAAAATTCTAGGGAGGGTTCCCCAGGGGTGGGGGTCACGGGGTAGAGGTTGGGGGAGGAAGGTAGGATGGGCACGAGGTGGGGAGCAGTGGGAAAAATCCTAAAAAATAAGTCCTCAATACCACCAAGGTGTATGAAAAATACAGCGGTAGGTTTGTGTAGTATCAATGTCGAACCATCAAGGTGTATGTGGCTAATAAGTTAATATTTCTGACATGGAATGTAAATGGATTAAGGGGTAAGCACAGGCAGAGGTTAGTAATGAAATACCTAGAGGAAAGCAAAGCACATATAAGCTTGATACAGAAAACCCACCTAGACGCCTGTGAAAGTTGAGCCCTCTTTTCAAAACTCCGGTGGATAGAGTGTTTTTCATTGTCAGAGCAGACGGAGCACTGTGAAGGTGTGGCAATCATAATAAGGAGGGGGGCTAGATGTGATATTAAATCATCAAAATCTGATAAATCTTTAAGGTGGATAATAGCAACCCTGGGCTGTGGAGGGGTGGACCTAGTATGTGCCATTTTTTATGGGCCTAATATTGATGACCCGTCCTATCTATCTAAACTAGAATGGAATTTAATAGAGGCTGCATCCCCAATAGTAATTGGGGGTGACTTCAATGTTTTACTTGATCCAACACAGGATAGGTCTAATCTAAGGAGCCATGATCATGCCCCTCGGGTGCGGAAGGCCCTTAAAGGAATGTTGTACGATCTGGCACTAGTGGATGCCTGGAGGCACAAGATGGTGGCTAGACAAGGCTTCACGTTTCACAGTAAAAAGTATGGCCACTTTTCTATGCTCGGGTATTTTTTCGCAGATAGAGCCATTATAGACACAATAACAACACTGAGTATTTTACCTGGCCATATATCGGATCATTCTCCGATCATCATGTCCTTAGTTGGGTATGGTAGAACGCCAAGGCCAAGATGGACATTAAAAAGGGCCATTCTGTCGGACCCTGAGATCGCTGAGGCACTACAATGGGCTTGCACAGCTTATTTCACAGATAATATTGGGTCTACTACCCTAGATGTTGTCTGGGATGCCTTTGAGACATATATAAGAGGGGTATTGCAAAATCAGGCGTGTCACAAAACAAACTCTGAAATGTTAAGCCTGAAGAGGCTGGAGGATAAAGTCGGAGCATTGGAGGCTGACCTTCTGCGGTTTGGTTCTGGGCCAAGCTCTGAGAGGGAACAGATACAGAGGTTATTAGAAGAGGCAAGGCAAAATTATAGGATTAAAATGGATCAAAAATGTAGAATGCAGTGGCTTGCTGGCTGTATGGAGAACTTTGAATACGGGGAGAAAGCAGGAGCGCTATTAGCATGGAAAGCTAGAACAGACAGATCAAGGAATGTCATTAGACAGTTGGTAATATACTCGAAGGGAGATGTTTAAGATAAGTTAGAAGAAATGAGAGACTATCTTGTATCCTTGTTTTCAGATCAATACATGGAGGAGGTCTCCCCCAATAAAGTTTATCTTAAAACATGGTTGCGTACAGTACAACTACCAAGTTTGACAGTGGAAAGTGGGGAGGGTCTTGATGCCCCTATAACTAAGGAAGAGATCTGTTTATGTTTAGCGAAGAGTAGGAATGGTAAGGCTGCTGGCACGGACGCTCTGCCGAATGAAGTTTATAAACTTTTATTAGAGGAACTTGTTCCAATCTTGGACAACCCATTTAATTCAATATATCGGCAGAACGGACGCATCCCCGCATCTTGGAAGGAGGCCACTATAGTTTTAATCCTAAAACCCTCTAAGGATCCTATTAGAGGATGCTCTTATCATCAAATCTCCCTGCTTAATGCAGATTATAAAATCTTTATGAGTATTTTAGCAAGGAGATTGGCCAAGTTGGCCCTGCAGCTGATTAACTCAGACGAGAAGGGCTTTATTCCCAGGAGGCAGATACAGGAATTGATGCAACAACTTATCGGCACAATATACCTTGCCACGACGCACTCTGTCCCCCTGGCTGTGATCGCTATAGACACAGCCAAGGCTTTTGACCAAGTGTGCTTGGTGTATCTCTCGGAGGTTTTGAGAGCTATGGGATTCGGCCCAGGCTTTATCGATGCACGTCAAATGTTGTATGAGGGGGCATCGGCGAAGATGCTGCTAAATGGAGTGTTGACTCCTAGCTTTAATATATTAAGAGGAACAAGGCATGGCTGTCCACTGTTGCCCCTTCTGTTTGACATCTATATAGAACCATGGCACAACGTTTGAGATTAGATGAACAGGTTGTCCCCTTTAGCTCTCCCTTCTATAGCAGTAAGGTGGCGCTTTATGCGGATGATTTATTGATTTACACGTCTGATCCTGCTATAACTCTCCTGCGAGTGGAACACCTGTTAGCAGAATTCGGTGAGCTCTCGGGATGTGTAGTCAATTCATTTAAAACTGAGGTAATGTGTTGGAATATCCAAGGCTGGGGTGGGAGAGTCAGTTTGGACCTCAGATATCTAGGGATTTCAATCATAAACAAAGTGGAGGAAATTCCACAGCGTAACCGCCAAAGGGTAACTAGAGAGATTGATCGTCTTCTTACTAGGTGGAAGAGCCTACCGTTAACAATCTTCAGGCGAGTGATCTAATAAAGATGGTGATCCTCCCTAAGTAGACTTATCTTTTTAACTCTGTCCCTCTTGTGTTCCCAAAAGCTAGTATAGATAAAATTCAGGACAAGGTGGTTAGTTTTATGTGGGCCAATAAGGGGGTTAGGTGAGCATGGAAAAACATTAGACGTAGGCTTGAGAAGGGAGGTCTGGCTTTCCCCGATTTTAATCTGTATTGTGTAGCATTCCAGTTTAAAAACATACAGATGTTGTTTACCACTTGGGGGAAGCTACTCAGAGAAATGGTGAGAGATCTGAGCAGGGAGGGTTTTCTATATAAGTTTGGGGCCCCCAGATTTTTCAAAAAAGTCTGCTTAAAAGTCTTAAGATCTGTGGCAAATTTGTGGTATAAGATGAGGAGAATGTTGGGCTTAGGTTATTATTCCGATTTTGCCCCAGTATGGGATTCTTCCTTCACCCTGATGTGTATGAAAGATAGATTAAGTCTCACAATAAGGAGGGCAGGTATTGCAATATGGGCAGATTTGATGATGAGTGAGGGGTTACACGCCTGGGAAGTTCTAAAAGCAAAAGTGGTGAATGACCTCTCTAGGTTTCAATTTATTCAATTGTCCTCCTGTTTTGCTGCATCTAAATGTGAGATAGGTGGTGATTGGGAGTTGGAGGTATCCTTGCAGGCTGTAAGCCCTAGAAGTAAGGAGGTGGCAAGATGGTATGGGAAACTCCTGGAAGCTGAATAGAAAAGATCAAATCCCCCTCACTTAGTCTGGAGAGATGTTTTCCAGGAGAGGGATTTGACACCTATATGGGATAAATCCCTGAGGCTTCTCTATACAGTCGTCAAGCCAGCCAATTTGAAGAGGCACCACTTTTTTACTGTTAATCGGCTCTATTGGACACTACTAAAATTCGCAAAATTTTCCCTGATGCCTACACCCAAGTGTAAAAGATGTGGCTGAGCTGAAACAAATGATGTTCATATCTTTTTAGAATGTCCTAGGCTAAAGGAATACTGGGGAGGTATAGAACTCACCTTGAAAGACATCTTTTGTACAGAAATTAGTATGAGCTCGATGCTTGTCCTCCTGGGTGTGGACGAAATAATGCGTAACCGCTTACGGCGGCAGCAAAGAGGGCTGCTTTTCTATTTGATTTTAATTGCAAGAAGAGAAATTTGCAAGAAGTTGTTAGACCTGTCCCCCCCCAAAATGTAGAAGACTGGGTTAGGGCGTCAATTTGGATATGGCGCGCTGTTCTGGGGTCAAAAACTAACCGCCCCCGCATATATGGACTGATTTTTCGAGGTGGTGCAGAAATTTGGGAATTGTACATGTCTTCCAATGATTACACCAAGGCACCGACAAAAGTGAAGGTCCTGGTTGGTTTCTATCAGGACTCTGGGCAAATGTAGTGACCGCAGGGTGGATAGACCGAGAGGTTTTGAAAGTTTCAGACGCTCCTGGTGGTATGAGGATAAAAAAAACCTCATATCTGCTATTTCTAGAACTGAAGTTCTAAGGAGAATTTAGGATAACAAAAGGTGGTATTGTGTTGACATGCATATGGAGTATGTATTTTTGAGACATTATTCAGCCTATTAGGGGTATTGTCTACAGCAAGCTGTTAGAAATGAAAGACTCTTTTTAACTGCGGGAAAGGAATTTCTAAAACATTAGAGGAGTACATTCTGTTACTACAGAAAAACAACTAAATGGAGGTAATATAATACCAGCAGCCTTCAGTTGCATCTAAGAAGTCTCTTCACCACTAAAAAAATGCCCCCTTTTGTTTCTGCTACAGCAACTTCTACGTAGTACTATGTGTTATGTTTTTTTCGTAAATGGACCAAGAGCATTTTATACATCATTTGGCCTAACAGGGATGAAGTTTACAAAAGGATATCCAAAAATGAAGACTGCTACATAATTGTTGGACATTTTGTACCAGATATAAAAATATCAGAAATAGTTTTAACATATGGTTGCTTTCATTAAAATTGTAACCTGTAAGCAAGCCACTATTAACAAACTTGTAGTGAGTGGAATGAACATTATGACAAATTTGTAATGAACTACAGTGCACATTTGTTTTTGTTTTTTTACAATCCATTCATTGGTTTTTCCCCTCTGTTTGATGATGATGCTTCTTACAGACCACTGTTGAAAGTGAAGAAGTATGGAAGCTGAAAACAGTAAAAAACAGTAAAACATTTGACTATGTAGAGTTAAAGTTTTGGAGAAAAAATATTGTGTGTTGTTTTGGTTGCCTAATGTTCAATATGAAATCCTCATTCATTTTTCTCTGTTTATATTTTTTCACAGTGGTTGGAGATCAGGATTTATTATGTGTGTTAAATCACTAATCTAGTGATGAATTCATTGAGTCACACTTATCTAATCTCCCAGGCACTACAGTTCCACTCATCCAATCACCCACCCACTACTAGGCAGTCATTAAATCACTCAGGTACTCATCCATTCACCCTGGCACTACACTTGCACTTATCCATTCACCCAGGCACTGCACTTGCACTCATCCAATGATCCAGGCACTGCACTTGCACTCATTCAATCACCCAGGCACTACTTAAGCACTTATCCGTTCACTCAGGCGCTACCCATAGAGTCATCAATCACAAAGGCACTGGACTTGCACTCATTCATTCACCAGGCACTACTCAGGCAGTCATACAGTAACCCAGGATATAGCCATTGCAGTCATTCATTCACCCAGGTACCTTACTTGCACTCATCCTTTCCCCCTGGCACTACACTTGCACTTATTCATTCACACAGGCACTGCACTTGCACTCATCCAATCAACCAGGCACTGCAATGGCACTCTGTTGGAAGCTGGAGTCCCCGTCCCGCACCACTGTCACAAATGCGAGACCCGGGACTCCCCACTCAATGTTAGGCCAAGTAAGGACACCGTTTGAGATAGCCCTGCTCACCCCTTAGTAGCTTGGCACGAGCAGCCAGGCCTATCTCCAAGGCACGAGTGTACAGTATGTGCAACCACACTCACAACAACCCACTGGTGACACCACAAATGGACTCCACACGAGTTTGATAAAAACGAGTATAAACTTCATGTAAAAAGATATACGATCAGACCACACGATACATTAGCCAACATATAATAAAGGGTAATATTTGTTCCGGCTGGTTGATAGGTTCAAATCCCAACCACCGCTTGCAAAATGCTATGCTGGCCGTAATGCTAGAATCACACACGTTGCAATGGACAAACAATAGTGCACTGCGTAACGATACAATCCTGTGCTGGGCAAAGGAATAATAATACAATGCGTAACGATACACCTCGGTACCTGCAATGGGAGAAATAATGCAATGCGTACCGCTACAATCATGTACTGCGCAATGAAGGAATCATGCAATGCGTCACACCCCAATCACGTACTTTGCAATGAAGAAATAATGCAATGCGCACCGCTACAATCATGTACTGTGCAATTAAGGAATAATGCAATGCGCAGCTACAATCATGCACTTTGCAATGAAGAAATAATGAAATGCGGGCCGCTACAATCCTGTACTTTGCAAGGGAGAAATAATGCAATGCGTAGCGCTACAATTGTGTACTTCGTTATGCAGAAATAATGTCAGGCGTCCTAAGACAGTCCGGCAGTTCGTTAGCAGCAATATTGGCAATGTGTATTACGACAGTCAGCCTCTTCGATAACAGATGCCCCCCACACGTATCAACGATGACATAAAGTACAGCTTCTCACTCGGGCCCCAGCACTGCCACTCCTGACTGGGCCCCAATCTGAGCCAAAGCAAAGGCTCACGCCGCCAGAAGGTCTGAGAGGCCGAGAGAGTGTCCCTCCGAGCCCGCACCCTGCCCAGGCAGTGATCCATGTTACCTGGGGGCGCGACCCCACTCTCCTCTCCTCCTTCAGCGAACTGGGCCTTCAGCATAGAGCTTTCTCAATGGGCCTCAGCGGCTCGGCCTGGCAGCTCAGCTCCTCCGGGTTGCCGGTCCGGGCCGCGACTGTTAGGAAGGTCTCAGGCGGCCGCAGGGCACACGTACCCCACGCCCCTGAGATTAAGTTACTCCGGGTGCACGTTCACCACAGCACCCTCCGGGTCTCCTCTGGCATGAAGCCACACACACAATGCTGATGGGACTTCACGTCGACTCCGAGTGCACGTTCACAAGGCACTCCTTCCTGCGGTCTTAGTTGGCACCAAGACCCGCACACCACGTTGCAGAGACTCACTTTCTTCCAGTGCACACGATGATCAGCCGATCACCTCCACAGTCCCAGGTAGCACCAAAGCATGCACACTGCTTCACTGAGACTTACTCCAACTCCGGTGCCCCGATATCCAGGCGCTCTTCACCAACGCCTTTGGCCGCACCCCGACACGCTCACCATGTCCGGGCCTCACTTCTCCTCCGGTGCACCCGATGACCAGGCGCTCTTCACCAGCACCTCCGGTGCACCCCAACACGCACCCTGCGCGTCCGAGACTCACTCCACTTCCGATGCACACGTTGACCAGGCGCTCCTCACCAATGCCTCCTGTGCACCATGACACGCACCCTGCACGTCCGAGACTTCCTTCACTTCCGATGCACCCACCGACCAGGCGCTCTTCACCAACGCCTGCGGTGCACCATGACACGCACCCTGCGCGTCCGAGTCTCATGTCACCTCTGATGCACACGCTGACCAGGCGCTCTTCACCAACGCCTGCTGTGCAGCACGGCACGCACCCAGCGCGTCCGAGACTCACTTTACCTTCGATGCACACGTTGCACAGGCGCTCTTCACCAACGCCCCCTGTGCACCACGACACGCACCCAGCGCGTCCGAGTCTCTCTTCTCCTCCATGTGTCCAAGATCACAGGGCACACCTTCCGAGGGTCTCAAGCTGCCACAACACGCGACCACCGCGTCGCTTGAAACTTCTCCGGAAACTTTTATGTTCCTGTGTTTCCAAACAGGGAGCCAGCTCACCTCGGGCCCTTGGGGTAACAAGACACAGCACAAAGCACAGTCTTCTTCAAGCAGGGGGACCCAGCGCACACAGCACAGTCCCAACAGCCTCTTCCTTGGCTAAAACAGCAAACTGCAGACTAGCCCCAGATCACGAAGCAAGGGTTGGTCCTTCCCAGCAGTCTCTTCAGTTGTTCCTTCCTTAGCAGAGGTTCCTCCTGACCACGAAATGGGTCCAAGCCTTTTCAGTCTTAATCCATTTCTATTCCAACGTTCAGGGGTCTCAGCTCTCATAGTTATACCCCTAAATGTCTTTGAAGTTCGTTGTGCTCAGGGGTCCCTGACCCCTGCCTAAATCAGTTCTAGGTGTCTCCCTCCCAGTGTCACCTTTCTCCCTTTGATACTGGGGGTCTGGTTCCTTAATCACTCAGCAGGAGATGGGTCAATTGTTTTATAGCTGCAACCCAGGCCTCTTCACCTCCCGGTGCTTTTCCTCACCTACTCTCCAGATGCAGGTCAGCCTGGTGCCATTTCAACCCCTCCCTGGGTCAAGACCTCCCCCAGCTCCTCTCCCCTTTCAGATCCAGACAGTCAATCTACATTCAGCAGAGACACACAGAAATGATTAAAGCGCAAAACTCAGCCACTTTCTAAAAGAGTGGCTTCTGAACACACAGTGACAAAACCACTTTCATAGAAAGATGTGTTATGACGCTGTGAGTTCATACATACTAAACGTCACCTCTCCATTTCAAACTTATGGGAAACTAGTCTAACAAACACAATACCCAGCCTCCCCCATTCTGTCCTATGGGCAGGATGGCCTTTCACCAGTGAAAAACGAAATGGAATGTTTTTCACTGTCGGGACATAACACACACCTCAGTATATATCCTGCCTCTTACCTACACTGCACCCTGCCCAGGGGTTACCCGGGACCTACCACAGGGGTGCCCACTGTGTACGCAAAAGGGAAAGTAAGGCCTGACAAGTGGTTGCACTTGTCAGGACAACATGCTAACTTAGCAAACTGCGTGCAGGCCCTACACTGCAGGCCTGAGTTCCCGTCTCCGCGCACCTTTGCATTACTAGCCCTGGCACACACAGTGCACATCACTAGGGACTTTATTAGTAAAGCAAACATACCAATCATGGCCAACCAATTACCATTACACTTTACACAGGGAACACTTGTACTTTGACACTGATCAGCAGTGGCAAAGTACTAAAAGCATCTAAATTGGCAACTCTATGTCAGGAAAACGGTTTGGGGGAAAGCAAAAGGTTTTAGGGAACTTTAGCCAAAAAGGCCAAGTCCTACACACTCATAAAATCACCCAGGCACTACTCTTTTACTCAGGCACTACTCATGCAGTCATGAATCACCCAGGCATTGCACTTGCACTCATCTATTCACCCAGGCACTGCTCTTGCACTCATCCATTCACCCAGGCATTGCAGTTGCACTCATCTAATCATCCAGGCACTACACGTGTACTTATCCATTCACCCAGGCACTACACTTGCAGCTATCCATTCACCCAAGTACTGCACTTGCACTAATTCAATCATTCAGGCAGTGCACTTGCACTCAGACAATCAGTCAAGCATTATTCATGGAGTCAAGCAATCACTCAGGCACTGCACTTGCACTCGTACAATCACTCAGGCACTACACTTGCACTCATCCATTCACTCAGGTACAACACTTGCACTTATTTATTATTCTCACAGGCACTGCATTTACACTCATCCAATGATCCAGACACTGCACTTGTACTCATCCGTTCACCCAGGCACCACACTTACACTCATCCATTCACCCAGGCCCTACACTTGTACTTATCCATTCATTCAGTCACTGCACTTGGATGTATCCAATCATCCAGGCACTGCACACGCACTCATGCAATCCTACAGGCAGTGTACTTGCACTCATACAATCAGTATGGCATTGCCCATACAGTCATGCAATCACCAAGGCAGTGCACGTGCACTTATTCATTCTCCCAGGCACTGCACTTGCACTCATCCAATCATCGAAGTCCTGCACTTGCAGTCATATAATCATCTAGGCACTAGGCATGCACTCATCCATTCACTCAGACACTACCCATGCAGTTCTGCAATCACCTATGCACAGCACTTGCATTGATCTATTTTCCCAGGCATCACACTTGCACTCATCCTTTCATCCAGGCACTACACTTGCACATATCCATTCACCAAGGCACTGCATTTGCACTCATGCAATCATTCCTGCACTGCATTTGCAGTCATTCAATCATACACGCAGCATACTTGCACTCATACAATCAGTCAGGCAATGCCCATGTAGATGTACAATCACCCAAGCACTGCACTTGCACTCATTTATTCACCCAGGCACTGTTTTTGCACTCATCCATTCACCCAGGTACTGAACTTGCACTCACACAATCATCCAGGCACTGCACTTGCACTCATCCATTCACTCAGGCACTATACTTGGACTCATCCATTCACCCAGGCACTACCCTTGCACTCATCAATTCACCAAGGCACTGCACTTGCACCCATTCAATCTCCCAGACACTACTCAGGCACTCATCCAGTCACCCAGGCGGTAGCCATGGAGTCATCCGTTCACCCTGACACTACCCATGCAGTCTTGCAATCACCCAGACATTGCACTTGCACTCATCCAATCACCCAGGTACTATACTTGGACTCGTCCATTCACCCAGGCACTACCCTTGCACTCATCAATTCACCAAGGCACTGCACTTGCACCCATTCAATCTCCCAGACACTACTCAGGCACTCATCCAGTCACCCAGGCGGTAGCCATGGAGTCATCCGTTCACCCTGACACTACCCATGCAGTCATGCAATCACTCAGGCACTGCACTTGCAATTATTCACCAGGCACTGCACTTGCATTCTTCCATGCACCCAGGCACTACATTTGGACTCATCCTTTCACCAAGGCACTTCACTTGCAATTATCCATTCACCCAGGCACTGCACTTAAACTCATCCAATGATCCAAGCACTGCACTTGCACTCATGCAATCATCCATGCACTGCACTTGCACTCATACACTCACTCATGCAGTACCCATGCACTCATCCAATCACCCAGGCACTACCCATGGACTTATGCAATCACCCAGCCATTACCCATACATTCACCCAATCACCTAGGCACTACTCATACACTCATTGAATCACCAAGGCACAACAATTGCACTCAACGAATCATGCATGCACTACCCATGTGCTCGTTCAATCACCCAGGCACTACACATGCACTCAGCCAATCATGTATACACTACCCATGCACTCATCCAATCACCCAGGCACTACACATGCACTGCTTCAATCACCCAGGCACTACACATGCTCTCATCCAAACACCCAGGCACTCAACATGAAGTTATCCAACCAGTCATGCACTCATTTAATCATCCATGCCCCACTTATGCACTCATTCAATCATCCATGCATGATTATGCACTCATTCAATAATGCATGCACCATTCATTCAATCATTCAATCATGCATGCACCACTTATGCACTTATTCAGTCATCCATGCATCACTCATGCACTCATTCAATCATCAATGCACGACTCATGCATGCATTCAATCACCATTTACATTCACATACACTGATTCATTCAGCTTGTCTTTTTGTACTGAAAAAATGTTTTTTGGGTGGTTTTTTGCAAAATTTTAGTTGTAATATTTCTTAAAAAAATGCTTTTTGCTGGAAACAAAAAGGGCAACTGGAAGTGCAAAAACCTCAACACACACTCAAAAATGTGGAAAAACTATGATGGGCCAAAAATAAACTCAAGATTTATGATTCTTTGCAGCATTGCGAAGGGCTGTTATGGACTGCTCTCCAGCACTAAATACAACTCCTCAATCCATGCAGCATGATGCAATCTGGCAAAACTTTGGAGGCAAATCTTGAACTTGAGATTGGACCTCTGAAGGGACTCTCTGCCCCGGTGTTATTGCACCTGCTGTTGAAGTTGAGGGCCCTTCAGCCTCGCATTGCCTTCTTGCTGATTGTAGATGATTGCCGTAGTATGTTTTTAGATGGTAAAGCATGGAAATAGAAGTGCAAGAATATTTTTTATTTATACCCCTTGACAATGTCTTGTCACACATTGTGCATTGCACAAATTTAGCAACTGTTTTCGATTCTCCCGAAGGAATCCTGAAGAAATCCCAGGCAATGTTTGATTTCTTCTGGGGAGGTCCCTCATCTTCAGAGTCACCAGAATCCACCTCTTGGACTTCCTGGTCCACCTGCTGTTCAACCTGATCTCCGTCATCCAGCTGAGTTGCCATTTTTGCAAAAATAAGCAAAAACAACACTCTAATAATTGCTAATGAGCTGCTCAGAATGAACTCCTCATAAAGAATGTTCAAGATAGATAAATGGGCATGTTCTTCCTATTCTTATAGTTGAAAGGTGTATCATCCAATTATTTCCTTTCTTTCCCGGTCACATGATCTTCGCGATGATCGGCCTTCTTGCGAAGACCAGAAATTGAACAGAATAATATTTGATTTGAAAATAACCAGCCAAAAATAAGTGTTAATCGATTCATATTAAACCCCAACATGTATAAATATGTGTTATACACTTCAACAAAAACACGCGGTTATTGCAGTTACTGATGTCATCGTGACTTACAGCATTGCCACGATCACGCAAAACACCAAGTAAAAAGCTTTTAATTGAAAAATTCTTACAAAAGTTAAGTTTAAAGAGTATCAGTAAACAACTTGTGTCAGATATGAATTAAAATATGTTTAAGTATGTGTGCCCGAATTTTTTAAAAACACGCGCACTTCGTGACTACCGATGGTGCTGCGGTCTATAAAACACCACATTGAAGTGTTATTTTTCAACATACCATCACATAAACTCAAATATAAACTCTACATTACTAAACAACTAGGAGGAGATTCATGAAGATTTTGTGCTATGTCACAAAAGTGATGCAAATCGGTGCAAAATCTTTTTTTCCGATTTACTTTCCAGCGTTAAACTTGTTTTGCACTGGAAATAATGGAAAAGTAATGCAAATCAGCACATGGTGTTGCTTTACATTAGTTTGCACCATGGGGGCATACCAAGGCTGTAGCATGGGCATTCCCATGCAACCACGCAAGGTTTCTCATGCTAAACCCAATTTACTGAATAAAGTAGATTGGGTTTAGTATGAAAAAACTGCACCCTTTTAAAGTAGACACAATAAAGGAGAAATGCATTCATTTCTCTTTCCTTTTCTGACTTTGCATGCGTGCTGCACTGTGTAGCATGCATACAAAGTGGGAAAAGCTTTGCATCTTGTCTAGGCATGGTATTTTGTACTGGAAAGGTACCCTTCCTGTACAAAACCTATGCTAGACTCACACACACACCCCAACACTATGGTGTTAAGGTGTTTGCATTGTGCACAGCAGTTATAATGAGGCCTGGGCGTAGTTCGCTGAGTTTTGCTACGCGGAACTCCGCGAAGTTACAAAAAACTCTGCGAAGTTCCGCGAGTGGCGGAGTGCAGTGCGAACTGCAGTTTTTGCTGGTATACCTGCCGCTCGGGTAGAAATTCTACCTGAGCGGCAGATCGCGCTCGCGAACTTACCATTCGCGATCGCGAACCTACCGTTCGCGATTGCGAGCGGGGAAAAAACTCTGCTGCACATCGCGAAGCGGAGTTTTCTGCACTCAGCGAGCTCCGCGGAGTGCGGAGTGCAGAAAACTCCGCAAACTCCACGAACGGAGCGAAGTTCACCGCCCAGGCCTAGGTATAATCAGCGCCGGCACAAGGGAAACGGGAGGAGAGAGCCATATCTTTGAAGATGGGTGCGATCCTGCTCTCTCCCAGTCACGCAATGCAGCGCAGCCTCGCTGGGGGCTGCGCTGTGTTGAATGGAGTTTTTGTAAATCTCCTCTCAGTGTCTGCTATTAAGTAAAATCTGTCCATATATGTTTAAGACTTCCTCAGAAACATGCGCCTTTTGCAACCTCACAGCGGGTACCGCGACATTGTTGCGAATATAAAAAATGTAAAAAGAAAACTGCACTTATTAATCCACAGAAGAAAATACAAGGTTATAAAAATACACATTATAGAGCCATTATAGATAGAAAATACTTTTTAAAAACTTTAGAAATTCAATATAAAAACTCAAAGGCTACAGAGATGTTATAGTTAGGAAATAGAATTTGATAAACCTTGGAAATTCACTGAAAAAAACCAAAGGTTTCAGAGACGTTACAGTTAGGAAATAGAATTTTAAAAAACGAAGAAATTCGCTGATAAAAACAAAGGTTACAGGGATGTTATAGTTAGGAAATAGCATTAAAAAAACCTTTTCACTGAAAAAAACAAAGGTTACAGGGATGTTATAGTTAGGCTGGGATTTAACTCGTACAAAACCAGTGAAATTCAGCAGTTATAGTTAGCTGAGCTAACTATAAATCATGCCCCAGCAATGTACTGCTTATGACCTCACATATTACATCACTCATGACATGGTCAGTGATATCACTGATGACATCTCAAATGACATCACTGACGACATCACTGTTTGCAGAGTGGTGGAGAAAGGGGGCATGGCCTCCGAAGACCTCTCAGCAATCCCACTGTGTGGGACTTACTACAGGTAACAGGATGGCTTGTTTGCCCCAAAGGACCCTCTGGACCCAACAGGACTTATTCCCCCAACCGGCAAGGCACCAGGAGGCGCGTTTGCAGAGCGGTGGTGAAGGGGGAAGGGGGAATGGCCTCAGTTAACTTGCCAGAGGTTATTTTTCTATTTAGTTATTTCTTTTTTTAAGGGAGGGGGCCTGAGTGGCCTCCCTTCTCTCTGCCATTTTCTGCCCTGGGGACCCCAACCCCCAGGGCCAGGCCTTTTTTCAATGGGTGAGGCGGGCCACACGGCTCCTTCCCCGGACCGATTTTAACCGTGGGACCCCCATCTCCTGGGGCAGAGCCTTTTAAAAAAAATATATTGTTGGAGGGGGCCCCTCTGCCCTCCTCCCTGGCTGATTTTGGCTCCGGGGACCCCATTCTCCGGGACCTGTCCTCCATTTTGGGTGCCCTGGTCCCTCCCAGGGCACCCATTAGCACTTGTAAGGGACCGTGGGGTGAACCTCAAGGCCCCCGCGGTTCCTGCCGGCTCACTGCATACTGCGGGAGCCCGCTTTGATTTCATAGACAGGGAGGTGCTAAAAATACAACTCCCTTTCTGTGAACAAATTTTGCTCCGCTTTCAACAAGCAAGAGCATTTTTTACTGTCGCTTGTTGAAAGTGGAGCACTGTTTGCTTTTACTTTGTGGGAGCGGTAAAGCTCCCGCCAAGCCACTGCAAACAAGCTATGTCCCGGGGGTGGGCACCACAGGACAAAGCGATGCCGGCCCCTGGGGGGGTGGCAGTCCCCAGGACCATTAATGGCCCTTGTAAGGGGGCATATGGCCCCCCTCCACCATTGATTTTAGTCCCAGGGACATGGTGCCCAGAGCCAGGGGTCTGCGACAGACCCTCTTCAATGTTTAGATTTTGCACCGGGGGTGACAGTCCCTGGGGCATGCAGAATAGCCAAAGTGGCAGTCCCCAGGGGAGGCCATAGGGTCTCCCTCACTATATTTTTTATTTAAATCAGTGCCCCGGGGAGGTGGTGGTCCCCAGGGCAGCGAGGGAGCCGTGAGGCTCCCCCACATATATAATAATGTTACAGCCCCGGGGAGGTGGCTGTCACCGGGGCTTTGATTAGCCTGTGGAGGTAGGCCTATACGCCCCTCCTATATTTCCACAATGCCCCAGGACCTGGCTCACTCGGGGGCTTATTAAGGAATAAGCGCAGGAGCCCGTGCTTCATTTAAAAAACAAATTCTGTGGGAGTCGCGGATCAAATTTCCTGAGCCAACTTGCTTACCATCGGTCCTCCAATGGACCTTCCAAACCCGGCTGAAAGGTGATGAGAGTTAGTCTTTGCATTCAATCAAGGTTCATTTAACTGTGCAACCCATTTGGCTTCACAAAAAGGACCAGGAATCAGTAGCCAAGTTCAACAAAGTTTTATTACAAATTAATAATCAAGATAAAATACACTACTTTTAAAACCATGCTGAAAAGGTATGGAATAACAACTAGAAGTCCCAGCCTTCAGAAGAAATTGAGCCAGACTAGGATTAAACAAACAAGCAGTTCTGTGAATGTGACACAAAAAAGTATCATCAATATCTGATGCTCAAAAAATATTCTAAGACTCTCTTGCCTATAAATTAGTAATCTAGAATTTCAATGGCCAAAGGATGGTTGGGAAAAAAAGAACTCACAAATCTGGGAATTTCCATGAAGGAAGTCAGGACCGGGCATAAGGAAATCAAACAAGGAAGTGCTAGCATCTCAGAAGCTCGGTCAAGAGTCTTCTATGGGTCAGGAATACGTTTTGAACTAAGCCACACTTAGGAAGCACTGATGTCTAAACCTATCAAACTCCATTCAGGCAGTAGGGAATCAGGGAAAGCATGTGCAAGGAATCTGCAAAGAGATCTGCATAGGGTCTGCAGAAGGTGTTCAGCCCAGAAATCTGTAAGAAGTCCAGAGAGGTTCTGAAGGGGTCAGAAATAAGGAAGGTTTCTGAAGAAATCCAGGGCAAATACTATATTATAACATACAAAGTCCGTACGTAACACCCCCCTTGATCACACCATCAAGGTTCTATTGTCCTTGTCAAGTTCTCTTTCTCAGACACACGTGGATTGAAATATTTGCTCAATAGGCCTTTCAGTTGGCGCTCTGTTTCTCCACGTACCTTCATCAAGGTCTTCTTCTCAGGCTCTTTTCCTTATCTCTAATACAGTAAGGTGTCTATTCTAAACTAACAATGCATGTAAATTCCTGTAATAAATGTTGTGTTATCAGAAAATGGAAACAGTATTTAAAAAAAAAGCAACATGGTGAAATACAGGCCTAAACTGTTAAGATAAGTTAAACTTTAATTCAATGGTGCACATTTAATATGCCTGTGAACATTGGAACATAAACAAATATAAGCTTCTAGTACATGTTATTGCATTCAAACTATGTGTGGCATACAGTAAACCCTTAAAAAAATCAAATGTAAATATGACTAAGAACTACATTTAAATGCCTATATGTGTAACATCAGTACAAACATTGCATAAACGTTGCTGTTTCCAGTAAGATCACATTCAACTTATATGACGATGGTTTAAATCACAGTTTCAAGTCATTATATATTAATCATACGTTATAGCACATGTTTAGGAAAGTTGACTTTCTTTTTCATAGTAAATACATTATCTATTAAATGAGGATGGTTTTATATTCATTAAAACTTTATTGAAACATCTTAATTAGCATGGTTAAGCACACACTTGTGAGTAGATTCTTTAATTCTAAAATAAAGGCACTATTTAATTGTAGTGTTGAATTAAATATTTTCATTAATCAATGAATCAAGTAAGAAACATGCTAAGTGCATGTTCATGTTATGTATCTATTGACATTTCCTCATGAAATTTGTGACCTATAAAGAGTGGGCAACTTTGTGGATCACAACTGGCTGCAGCTGACCACACATATCTTCATAGAATACTACATCACAATGCAGAAACAGTCTTCTTCTGCTCACAGAACCCAGCTCCTTCTTCAATCATTTGTTGCCTCAGTGTTTCCCTTTGACTTTGTGCTGCCTTCTGCTGCCTTTTGGATAGGTTAAGTCTCTACAAATATACATACATACATAACGAGAAACAGAAAAGTTCCTTGCATTAATGCTGAGTCGAGCCATATTTAATTAAAGTACATTCTAGGGTAATGGGTCAAAAGTTGTGTTTATTTATTAGTAAGCAACGCTCTATTGCGCAGACCAGGCTCGGAGAGGGGAGCGAGCACTTTGCATAAATGCCAATTTCTAAATTGCAGATTTCATCCTACAAATAGATATGGGAAATGAAGGGAAGCCTACTAATCACATTATTAAAAACACTGAATCGGTACAGTTCTATCACCAAGAAATATAATTGTGCAAAGAAATAAATAGGATGGCATACTAAGGCCATAAAGTTAAACATGGCAAACTAATGCAGGTGTACATCAGCCAAAATTACAAAAAGCACGCCCACAAAAATCCCACACAATTGGAAACTGGCATCAATCAATCAGGGAATTGTAAGCGGGCTACTCACCCGTGAGGGTCTCAAGGCACTGAGGGGGGGGTCCGCAGATCTGTTTAGCCGAAGAGCCAGGTCTTGAGGGTCTTCCTGAAGGTGTTCAGGGAGGGGGCGCATCTGATGTCTGCCGGTAGCTTCAGGTCTTGGCTGCAATGTGAGAGAAGGATCTTCCGCCTGTTCTGGCTCTGTGGATGCGCAGGGTTTTGGCCAGTGCGAGGTTGGAAGATACGAGGTTTATTTTGGGTACGTGGAAGTTGATTCTGTCGTTGAGGTATTTGGGTCCGTTGTTGTGTAGGCATTTGTAGGCGAGAGTGAGGATTTTGAAAGTGACTCTTTTCTCCACGGGGAGCCAGTGGAGACTTCGTAGATGTTGGCTGATGTGTTCGTGTCGGGGGATGCCGAGGACGAGTCTGGTGGTGGTGTTCTGTATTGTTTGGAGTTTGCGGAGTAGGGACTTGATGCCGGCGTAGAGTGCGTTTCCATAGTCCAGTCTGCTGGTGATGAGTGCGTGGGTGACTGTCTTCCTTGACTCAGGGGGGAACCACTTGAAGGTCTTGCAGAGGATGTGGAGGGTGTTGAATCAGCTGGAGGTGACGGCGTTGACCTGTCGGTTCATGGTGAGTGATGAGTCGAGTACGATGCCGAGGTTCTTGGCGTGGTCTGAGGAGGTAGGTGGGCTTCCAAGGGCGGTCGGCTACCAGGTGCTGTCCCATGCAGAAGTGGTGGTACCAAGGACGAGGACTTCTGTCTTCTCGGCATTGAGCTTCAGGCAGCTGTTGGTCATCTAGACTGTGACATCTTGCATTCCTTTCTGGAAGTTGAGTTTGGCAGTGTTGGGGTGTTTGGTGAGGGAGAGGATGAGCTGGGTGTCGTCGGCGTAGGATATGATGTTGAGGCCGTGTTGTCGGACGATGGCTGCGAGGGGGGCCATGTAGATGTTGAAGAGGATGGGGCTCCACAGGTGATTTTCGTGGGGTCGGAGAGGAAGGGTGGGAGTCTGATCCTTTGGCTTCTTCCGGTGAGGAATGATCGGATCCAGTCCAGGGCTGTTCCTTGTATGCCTGCGTTGTGTAGTCTGGCGACTAGTGTGCGGTGGGAGACGGTGTCGAAGGCCGCTGATAGGTCGAGTAGGATGAGGGCTGCGGAGTGGCCTTGGTCCAGGAGGGTGCGGATGTCGTCTGTGGCGGCGAGTCATCGCATGGGAGACTCATTGTGAGATGACATTGAAGCAGCATATATTGTATTTATTTATTTTTAATTCACAATAGGAGATTAGGTTAGAGCAGTGAATCTCAGTGACGGCTGGTGAAATTTGAAAGTGGTGAGGAATAAAAATTGTTCTTGACTTGCAAGGAGCAAGTGAGTGTGATTGATTATAAACTTGTGGTGGCTATCTAGTGGCATAACAAGGGTGCCATCGGCCATAGGTTATTCAAGGAAAATGGGCCCCATCTACCACCTGCTTGATCCTATTTAACTTTAATTACAGGGCATCATTGCCATAAAGAAGTATTTGCCAGCTGCACCCCTTCTCCGATGCTACAATGGCCTTGCTCCTATATTATACTAGTTAAACCCAAGATGAATTAAGGTGATTTTAAGTGGTGGGTCGCTTCTCTTTCGCCCTCTATTGGTGAGCTGATAGAATCTTTGCCTTTTGCCTTACTGTTATAATTTCCAAATATCAGGGATAGATTAACACTCTGGAAACTCCATCAGGATCATTTAAACAAGTTAAAGGTTAATCCTCATATCATAAGGAACAGAAACAGGGAGGTACCCTAATATTGATGATAGGGACAGGGTAAGTATAGATAAAAACACAAAAGTCCCTACACAGTATCTACTATACTTTAGTTGTAATTGTTATACACAAAATTAGTGTCAAAGAGAGACTCAAAGAACCATATAATTATACAATTAGTTAAGCAGCAACTGATCAGTGCAACACAGAGAGCAAATAACAAACTAAATATAAAATCAGTGTAAAATGTATTCAATCATAATACAAAATTAAGACCATGATACACAATTCAAAGTTAAAAAGAGCATTTCATTATTAATAAAACAGTTACAATATCGTTAGAAAACAGGAAAGTTGACGCTGTGTTTCGGTGAGTCGTACATTTATCACCTTCTTCAGGACAGTTTTCTAAGTAATAAAAACATTTTGTTATTAATCATCTCTAGTGTTGCTACTGGCATTATTATATACCATATCTAAGATCAAAGGTTTCATATCTTTATAGGTTATTAGTTAAGACAAACATAGTACATATTTATAACGCCACATCATGATAATACTTTACTAAACTGGACAAACTAGAATCTCATGACACTTTACACACTAACAGTATAACATTCTAACATTCTATTAAGTAAACATCATAAATATGTTAAAACATACCTAAACATTTAGGAAGACAATTAAATTTTGATTTGTAGAAGTGATCTTCTTGCACTAAGGGGCTGGAAATGTGCCACTTATTGAAAACCTCTAGATTGAAGAGAACCAGATCATTAAAAGGTTATATGTCAACAATAGCTCCAAAAATGGTTATATATATATCTCTTCTGAAGTAATTATAAATACCTATTGCATAAGAGACAAGATTGAGGAGATTGTGTTTGTTGTGGCCACCATAATATGATATTGTTCTTCAGGAAGGTCCAAAGGCTCTGAAAGAAATATAGAGTCTACACTAGATCTATAATGATAAGATAGACCAATGAAAATGCTAAATAGCAATGGGCTTACCAAAAAATCATGAATCAAAAAGATGTAGTAGTGCTCATGGCTGATCCGCCGTGATAGGGGGCACTGTGTCTACAATCCAAGACCTCGCCGTTTATATTATAAATTTTTTGCGGCGAAGATACTTTTCTAATGGAAACAAAATAATTTTTTATATATCTAAGAAAAAAGGGTTATAATTACTACCCAATAACTATCATGCGAATATTAGTATCTTCAATTTATTACCTGATTATATCGCCGTCAAGGTCATCAAATCAGATTAATTAAAACCTATAGAGAGAAATATATGTTTCACTAATGAGTGTCAAAGTATTTTTAAAGAATCTATAATATTCCTAAAATACTCCTTTATTTCGAGTTAAATAGTAAATCGGAAACCCTAACAGGTAACGAAAAGTTTATATATATAGTTCTTAAAGAGAGCCATCTATCGATTGTACAATTTATTTATATCTTTTTGTAGGTCATAATCAAATATTAACGATCTCTGAGCAGTTATTTTTAATAGTCGACATTTTATCTCATTATTATGGGGGTTAATGTGGAGACCTGCCGTGATCCATAGCCATACTTCTACTGCTTAAATACGTAATTTCGTGCTATATAAATTGGTGGTACGTAGGTGACAAAATACAAATGGAATAAACCCATGTCAAGGGAGAAATGACATAACTATGTTATCCTCCTCCTAAAACTAACTTTAAATTTAAAGGAAATTATATACTATTTGATTATAAAGATATTGTGTTTCTTTCATTGATACAAGAAACACCGAGAAACATATTAATAATGTACGCCACGTGACCGCAAACATCAACGTATAAATAGGAACTCCGGGCCATGGACAAATGTGGATCCTGACCCGGAAGTTGTCGTTTTGTTGTTGGCGAGGAGGCCATTCTGCTCTTTGTAGGTAAGCGGTAGCTAGAAATTGATATTAACCCCGGGAAAATGTAAAGTTAGTTTTAGGAGGAGGATAACATAGTTATGTTATTTCTCCCTTGACATGGGTTTATTCCATTTGTATTTTGTCACCTACGTACCACCAATTTATATAGCACGAAATTACGTATTTAAGCAGTAGAAGTATGGCTATGGATCACGGCAGGTCTCCACAATAACCCCCATAATAATTAGATAAAATGTCGACTATTAAAAATAACTGCTCAGAGATCGTTAATATTTGATTATGACCTACAAAAAGATATAAATAAATTGTACAATCGATAGATGGCTCTCTTTAAGAACTATATATATAAACTTTTCGTTACCTGTTAGGGTTTCCGATTTACTATTTGACTCAAAATAAAGGAGTATTTTAGGAATATTACAGATTCTTTAAAAATACTTTGACACTCATTAGTGAAACATATATTTCTCTCTATAGGTTTTAATTGATCTGATTTGATGACCTTGACGGCGATATAAATTAAGCCTGGGCGTAGTCCGCGAAGTAGCGCTACGCGAAGCTACGCAAAGTGCAGTTCGCACTACGCGAGCTACGCGTAGCACTACGCGAACTGCGTAGTGCACTGTTCGCAATGATTGCACAGTGCCGGATGCTTGTCCGCACTGTGCAATCATTGAAAACGGCATCTTGCACAGTGCGAGCTGTCTTTACTGCCACTCGAGTAGATTTTTACTCGAGCGGCAGCTTTCTCAACGCGGACTGGTAGTTTCTCATCGCGAGCGGTCGCGAGCATACGCGACCACTCGCAATGAGAAACCTGACCTCCCCGCGTTGAGAATCTCGCCGGGAGGTTTATTTTCCACGCTCGCGATCGGCAACTTGATGTTGCTGATCGCGAACGAGGAAAAAGTCTCGCCGGGATGTCATTTTGCTTGCTCGCGTCGCCAACTTGACGTTGAGGACCGGGAGCAAGCAAAAAATGATCGCTGCACTACGCTACGCGTGTTTGCACTGTGCTACGTGCAATTCGCGTTGTGCGAAGTAGCGCAAACTTCGCAAACTACGCGAGCGTAGCGTAGTGCTTTGCCCAGGGTTAGATATAATCAGGTAATACATTGAAGATACTAATATTCGCATGATAGTTATTGGGTAGTAATTATAGCCCTTTTTTCTTAGATATATAAAAAATTCTTTTGTTTCCATTAGAAAAGTATCTTCTCCGCAAAAAATTTATAATATAAACGGCGAGGTCTTGGATTGTAGACACAGTGCCCCCTATCACGGCGGATCAGCCATGAGCACTACTACATCTTTTTGATTCATGATTTTTTGGTAAACCCATTGCTATTTAGCATTTTCATTGGTCTATCTTATCATTATAGATCTAGTGTAGACTCTATATTTCTTTCAGAGCCTTTGGACCTTCCTGAAGAACAATATCATATTATGGTGGCCACAACAAACACAATCTCCTCAATCTTGTCTCTTATGCAATAGGTATTTATAATTACTTCAGAAGAGATATATATAACCATTTTTGGTGCTATTGTTGACATATAACCTTTTAATGATCTGGTTCTCTTCAATCTAGAGGTTTTCAATAAGTGGCACATTTCCAACCCCTTAGTGCAAGAAGATCACTTCTACAAATCAAAATTTAATCGTCTTCCTAAATGTTTAGGTATGTTTTAACATATTTATGATGTTTACTTAATAGAATGTTAGAATGTTATACTGTTAGTGTGTAAAGTGTCATGAGATTCTAGTTTGTCCAGTTTAGTAAAGTATTATCATGATGTGGCGTTATAAATATGTACTATGTTTGTCTTAACTAAGAACCTATATAGATATGAAACCTTTGATTTTAGATATGGTATATCATAATGCCAGTAGCAACACTAGAGATGATTAATAACAAAATGTTTTTATTACTTAGAAAACTGTCCTGAATAAGGTGATAAATGTATGACTCACCAAAACGCAGCGTCGACTTTCCTGTTTTCTAACGATATTGTAACTGTTTTATTAATAATGAAATGCTCTTTTTAACTTTGAATTGTGTATCATGGTCTTAATTTTGTATTATGATTGAATACATTTTACACTGATTTTATATTTATTTTGTTATTTGCTCTCTGTGTTGCACTGATCAGTTGCTGCTTAACTAATTGTATAATTATATGGTTCTTTGAGTCTCTCTTTGACACTAATTTTGTGTATAACAATTACAACTAAAGTATAGTAGATACTGTGTAGGGACTTTTGTGTTTTTATCCAATCCTCATATCAAACATTTCACACGTGTCATTACTCTGAACATTTTCAAGCATCAAAAAATGCTCTAGCTCTGCAAATTGTCAAAATATGCTACAACAGAAATAACATTGCACGTGTTTGCGATGAAGTCTCGGTAAGAAAGTCGAGCACACTGCAAAAAAAATATTGTTAGCAAGACCTAAAAAATGTCTACAAATATGGGAATGCTTGATAGGCCTATCCCCCACCTGAGGTGTTTATGTTTGAGATATTGCAGTGACCCCACACATATCTGAAACATTCTCTCTACTTCTCTTCCTGGGTGTAAACATGCACAATAGCATTGCACAGGAAGATATGTTGACTGGCAAACACTAGAACAGACAAGCTCATACTGGCATACAAGAAGAGACACTGTCATAAAAATCAAGAAATATATTGATAAGTTTGCTAGGATGTATCAATGTTTCTTTAAAAGTAAATCCCTACATGCTCTGTATTTCTATATTGAACCTTTTTGACACTGTGTTATTTTTTTTCTCTACAATTTATTGCAAAAATTATATTTTACATTCTTCTGCTTATTTTTAAGGAATTTATTTTCCCTAATAAACAATGTTGTTTATAAGTTGAATATTTAGGGGGCCGATTTTGATGTCGGTTGGAGTTGCCCCCGAATGACATCATGGCGGAATCGGGACCGATGGACCTCCAGTCAGCAGTCCCGACTGCCTAGTTACGATGCGACCGCACATGGTGCGGTCGCATACTCACATTTCCCTATAGGAGCATCTGCTACGGCCATAAACCGGCCGTAACACAAGCTCCCATAGGGAAATGGGAGGGATCAACAGGGGGCACTATAGGTACCCCCAAACGGAGGCCGCAAAGAGAAGGGGGCACTGCTAGGGGCCCCCAAACTCACTTTCTGACAGGCTTGCCATGTCGGAAAGCCTGGCATGGAAAGCCTGTCGAAAACTGAGCATCGTAATCCCAACAGTGGAAACGCCATCCATTGGGATTACGGGCCGGCCTCCGACTGGCTGATGGGCTCTTTGAGCCCGTCAGAATACAGGTGGAATGACCGGCTGGTTTCAAATCCGACCGCCTACATTGTGATTAGTCGGTCAGAATTGAAACTGACGAGCCCGGTCGGAAGGCCTCCAATCGAGATCGTAATAGGCCCTTGAGTGTTATTAACATTGCTTTGTCTGCTGTTCCACATAACATGACATAGACGTTTAAGTCTTGGAAAAAGAGGGAAAATAATTTCCCTGGGTCTGTACTTCCCAAGGGGCTCCCTGGTAAAGTGAGTGGGACAGTCAAAATTCCTGCAATAATAGCATTGCTCAAAAGAAGAAACAGTATCATTTCTAATTTGGCAGGCAAATATGCTTAACAGAACTTAGGGCCAGATTTACTAAGGATTTGCCATGTGGCAAAGTGAAGCAAAATAGCATAATCTCTTACATGGGTTTAAACTTTCGAATCTAAAAGGCATTTTGTGCTTGAAAGGTGGCCTTTTCTCAGCACAAATAGCATTTTCCAAATATTTTGCGCTAACCTGCAGCACTTTGTGTCAAGGGGGCATTACTTGGAAGTAACTTAGGAATCATTTGCGAAAGCACCTGTAGATTTTGAGATAAGTCTGGTCTACTAAAATAGTCAGACTGGGATTTGTGTAAAAAAAAAGCAGGCACTTACATGGAAAAATGCTTTAATTTCTACAAACGTTCAACATATTGTGAATGTGCTGTACAGCACACATACAATGAATGAAATGTTTCAGAATTTTTCTAGACACAGGCTTTTGTCATGGAAGGGTAAACTTCCAGTACAGTATGCTAGACAGCACACACACACACCTCTGCAACTTGGTTACTGTGCTGTGTTGCACTAAAAAATAATAATACATCTGACTTGTAGTCTGATGCCTAGTCTGTCCAGGCTTAACCTTCGAAGTCACATAACCTCATCACTATTTTGACCTCATCTCTCTTCCTCTCTCTTCATGTCTCTACTATGTTATTACTCTTCCAGACATTTCTCTACCTCATCATTCCTCCTAACATCTCTATCTCATTTCCCTTTCTCTGTCTCATATATCCTTCAATACCTCACCTCTCTTTAACCCACACTCTCCCACTTACTACCTCACCTTTCAATCTGCTTTTCCCTTGTTTTGCCTCTGTTTCCTTTCTTTCACCTCTCTAACTCCTTAGGGCCTGATTATGAGTTTGGCAGTAACACAACCGCCTATGAAATGGCATTGGAATCACTGCCACTGAGTTGGCGGTCCGACCACCCTATTATGATGCGTGCACTCCCATAGACGTAAGACCACCATGATACCACTGCCACCAACAGTAAATCCAAACAGCGTCTGCGGCGGGATAGTCCAATGCATCTGTCAAAGGGCTGACCACCAGTTTCCCCACCCGACCAATCATGATGTGCCTTACCACTGATGTGACTGTGGCAGTTAATCCTCCACACCTGAGCTGGCGGAAATGGAAGCATACAAGGCACAAACTCACCTTAACTCACCTTCACACATCCCGTATCACAATGGAGCTGGCCCTCAACATCCTGCTGCCACTGCTGCAGCTCGATGACGACCAACACTGTCGTGGGCGCAACCGATGGTAAGCCACATACCTACCCATTCCCATTGACTCCTCAGCAAATAGTTGGTCAGGCATGGACATGTGACAGTGTATGGGGTCCCTGGCCCAAACATATCATTTGGGCTCCTGTTCCCAATAAATCGGAATGTGGGATCCAAGCACTGCTCCATGATGCCCTCTTTGGGCAGGTCACTGACACTGCACAGTCCCACGTCACCAACATGTTTATAAAATAAAAAATCAGGGATACAGATGTGTGCATGGACTGGTGTAACATAACAGCACCTTCCTATCAATATCACAGCTATTCATTTCCATGACATCCTCACATTTACCACTTGCTAGGTCCTGTTGTCATATCAAAGAAACTTCTTGATGGATGTGTAATAAAACGTAAACACACCCTCTCTGCTAAATATCTGTATTATACTCTCACACATCACCCACATAAATAGGTCAATGGGATGTCAACTAATCAGTGCAAGAAGCATACAAAGGTGACAATGTAAACACTCTCTGCAGAATTGGCTTGCCTCTATCAGGGGGACCCTTTGGCCCAGTCCACTTTGCAACTGCCTCAAAACCTCTATATGCACAGGACCTGTGGCTTGAAGTATATCAGGGACAGCCAATGGCATAATCAAGTGCCATGCATATGTGGGGAATGTGTAAGTGCAAGTCAGGAAAGCAAACAGAGCAGTAACAGGATTTGTCAAACACATATATAAAGTAGGGGTATCCAAATCACATCAAAAAGGACACGTCCTTAAAAAAGTGTAAAAAAACGTATGACCGCTAATATCGGGCTTGACCTTAAGGAAAGAATAAACATGAATTCAAGTTACATACATGGTGTCCGTGTCTTCAATTGGATGCAACACAGCCCTCATAGTGCCACCCACTCAAGTAGCCTTTTTAAACATGTCTCAGACCTACTATTGCAGCCTCTGTCTGCAGTTGTAAACTGACATTTAAACCTGGCAAAATAGAACTTTTGCTTGGCCTCAACCTTCCTTTTTAATAACGATAAGTCACCCCTTGGGTATGCCCTAAATCAGCCCACAGGGCAATATGCATTGTATTTAAAAGGTTGGCCATGTACTTTTTAATTTTACGTGTCCTAGGAGTGAAAAACTCTTAAATTAGTTTTTTACTACTGCAAGGCCTACCTCTCTCTTAGGCTAACATTGGGGTTACCTTATGACATTTTATATGTGATAGCTTTTGATTGGGAGTCAGGAAAGACACGTTTGGTGTCTGAGGACTTGTAATTTATTACCCCCCTTCATGTTCATGGTAAAGTTGTATTTTAAGTCACAATTCTGAAAATGTCACTTTGAGAAAGTTGCCATGTTCTTGCCATAAAGCAAACACAAGGAGATGATGGACGGAGCGCTGAAACTTTTCAGACACTCACCCCCAGTCACAGATCTCAGTTGAATCCATCCTCGTTCTTTAGCTCACTTCGCCACCTCAGTTCAGACCCAGCTATATGCAAATCAGTCTTGACCCTGTGCCTCATGGGAACAGTCCAGCCAGAACTGCCAAGCCAGGTCTTCCCTGAACCGGAAACAAGCATCCTTGGACTGGTTTCTGGGTAACACCCTTCATCAGCCAGGCTAGCTTGAACCCAGTGGCAAAGTGAGCAAGGGACCCACGTCTGGGCATACCCTGCCAACTTTTGGCGAACAAAGCAAACACAAGGAGATGATGGACGGAGCGCTGAAACTTTTCAGACACTCACCCCCAATCACAGATCTGGGTTGAATCCATCATCATTCTTTAGCTCACTTCGCCACCTCAGTTCAGACCCAGCTATATGCAAATCAGTCTTGACCCTATGCCTCATGGGAACAGTCCACCCGAACTGCCAAGCCAGGTCTTCCCTGAACCGGAAACAAGCATCCTGGGACCGGTTTCTGGGTAACACCCTTCATCAGCCAGGGTAGCTTGAATCCAGTAGCAAAGTGAGCAAGGGACCCACGTCTGGGCATACCCTGCCAACTTAGGGCGAACAAAGCAAACACAAGGAGATGATGGACGGAGCGCTGAAACTTTTCAGACACTCACCCCCAGTCATAGATCTGGGTTGAATCCATCATCATTCTTTAGCTCACTTCGCCACCTCAGTTCAGACCCAGCTATATGCAAATCAGTCTTGACCCTGTGCCTCAGGGGAACAGTCCAGCCCGAACTGCCAAGCCAGGTCTTCCCTGAACCGGAAACAAGCATCCTGGGACCGGTTTCTGGGTAACACCCTTCGTCAGCCAGGCTAGCTTGAATCCAGTGGCAAAGTGAGCAAGGGACCCACGTCTGGGCATACCCTGCCAACTTAGGGCGAACAAAGCAAACACAAGGAGATTATGGACGGAGCGCTGAAACTTTTCAGACACTCACCACCAGTCACAGATCTGGGTTGAATCCATCATCATTCTTTAGCTCACTTCGCCACCTCAGTTTGCCATAACCATTTGGTGCCTACAGCCTGATCCTAGGTTACATGACTAGGTGTAGTTGGTAGCTGTCCTTTCTGTATTCCTCTCAGACAGCATCACAATAGAGGTTCTGGGTGTTAACAGGATGGTCCATCCTGGCTGAATGTTGGGCATAGCTGTCCCCTACCACTCTTGCACTGGCCCATCTCACACACAAATGACTTAACACTAGCCTATTGTGCCTCTAAACAGACTGGGACCAGTGTAGGGAGGTAGAACATTTCAGACTCCTCTGCAAGGGGAAACTCTAGCAGCTTCTTCCACTTCAAAGTAGGTATCAGGCATAAAAAGATGAACCTCAGACCCACTCTTCAGTACATTCTGGACAAGTGGATACTACTGATGAAGGACATCCTGCTGCCCTGCTGTTTGAGGCCTTCCCTGCTTGCTGAGATGGAAGACTGAACTTGCTCCCTTCATCCCAGGTTGAGTGATTCCAAAGGCCATTTGATGGACATCCTGTCCTGAATTACAGGGACATAATAAGCTTCAGAGGCCTCCCTGCATCTGCCAAGTTGACCTGCTGCTTTTATCTGCAACTGGAACTGCCTGAGCCCTGCTGGTCTCTGTAAGAGTGAGTCCCGGGTCGGCAAGAGGTGCCTCCCCAGGTCCTGGCATCTTGGTTGGCGTCAGAGTTGCAATACTCTGACTCAAAAAGTAGGAATGATGAACTTTTGGGCTAATAAATTAAGGGTCCATTCATGCCAAGAACTTGCCACTTGCGCTAACCTCCAATGTGAAGCTCCGGTGAACCTGACTCGTCACGCTACAGCGACTGCCAGTGAGGACCAGCAATGTGAGATCTGCACTTCATACTGCAGCATCGGCAGCCCGTGATGACTGACAATGAAAATCTACAGCAATGATCATCCATGTTGCCTGATGGGTTCCTTGGGCTACCGAGACGACTGCCAGTGAAGCCCAACCTATTCTTCACGCTACAGTGACGACAAGCTGCAACTCTCCTCATGCTTCTCCCGGCCTCTTTCACCACGATCGGAACTCTTTGTGCTGGACTTTAGAAGGTAACTTTTCAGCTGGACTAACCTGGTCCACGTATCCAGCCCATGCTCCATTGCAGTTGGCCTTAAATTCTGACTTTCACGTGGTCTTGCACGACCAGTTAACTACAAGTAGCACTTTGTGCTTTTCGGTGCTATACTTACCTTAAATCTTTGAAATTGCATATCTCTGGTTCTACTAATTGTTGTTTTGTCAATATGGTGTCAAATAACTTCTTACATTTTCCTCTCTCTTTCTAACTTGGTGTGTGATTTTTCTTGTGTTGTGCTTTTACTTTATTTCTGTTGGTGTGCTGCATAAGTACTTTACACTTTTCCTTTCAGAAATGTCTGAATGGTTTTGTGCCAAGCTACCAGAGGGTTAAGCACAGGCTAATTTAGTGATTTTTGTGTGGTTCACCCTGACAAGAATTGTGACTGTTGCTTGATCAGGGTTTCACCCCCTCAACTGACAACCCAATTTCTCACATAGAGTGCCTGCATCCCAGGCAGGATTGTTTTTGTGCAGGAAGGTGCCCGTTAGAGGCTTTTCCCTCTTTTTATATGTGCTGCATGATGTGGCACATGTGGAAAGAGGAAATAACGAGCAGAAATAAAGATATTTCTCCTTTTCACAGCTCACATGGAAAGGCATTGTGTTTTGACAAATTCCCAGGTTTAAAAGGCTTTTTAAATCTGGAAATGCACCAAAATCCATGGATGGATGCGCTGCAACGCTCATGCTCCACCCATGGAACGCCTTCCAAGTTGAAATGTAATGTCACGCAGCTGAAGCAGTTGCCTTGCTTTACATTTCTTTACAAAGCCACACAAATCAGGCCTTGCTTGGCTTTGTAAATATTACTGAACCCTTTGTGTTGTGTGCACAGCCTTGCGTAATTATTATTGCATTTTGTAAAGCGCAGCAGCTACCTCCAACGGAGGTGTCCCGGCGCTAACAGCGAGTTGTGTGGGGGAGGTAACCTGGTGAATAGGCTGGAGGGGGAGGCTCTAAGATAGACTAAAGAGCCAGGTTTTAATATTCTTCCTAAATATCGGTTCTGAGTTGGCCTTTCGGAGATGCTCCGGCATGGAGTTCCAGAGAGAGGCGGTTATAAAAGAAAATGAGCGACCGCCTAGTCTAGCTTTTTTAAAGCGTGGAATAGCTAGGAATCTCTGGTGATTCGATCTCAGTGTCCTGTTTTGGATATATTTGGGTAATCTTAGTTTTAAGTTTTTAGGGCCAGTGTCACTGATGGACCTGAAGGCCAGGGTCAGAGCCTTGAACTGGATCCTCTTTTTTACAGGCAACCAATGTAGGCTGCGTAGATGTGGGGAAATATGGTGGCAGAGAGGTACATTCCAGATGAGCCTGGCAGCCGCATTTTGAATGACCTGCAGATTTTTGATGAGGTAGTCTGGGAGACCCAGGTATAGACTGTTGGTATAATCCAGTTGAGAGGTAATTAGTGCGGGCACCACCGTTTTCCTGCAGTCCATTGGTAGGAGATGTAAAAATCTCCTAAGGGTTTTCAGCTTCCAGAAGCATGAGGACGAGACTTGGCCTATCTGGGCCTTCCCTGAGAGTAATGCAAGGACAACAAAAAGCTTCATAAAGATGGGCGTGCGTGTCACAAATGACTTTGTGACTTGGAATGTACACATTGCAAGTATTTCCAAGCTGCTAGCAAAAGGGTCTGAAAAGATGCCTCCTCCCCTTCCACAACTCTCAAGAAAATGTATCAAGTGGTTTGTGACTGCAGGGGTGTGGCTTGGATGCTGAACATGGCAGATGCGTGAGCCTGCTGCTCTGCGCCGGCCCAGCTAATATACTGCATTATCGATGGTGAGGAGCGTGCAGTCCCGCATAGATGTAATACCCCCCAGATCGTATGTAGCAGAGATCGGGGAGGTCTGGGACTGAGGAGACAAGCTCAGCGGTGGCCACAAACCAGTGCCCGGCTCCAAGGGATGAGACCCAACATGGCGGCAAAGACGGCTGGACTTGGGCTAGCCTAGTGAGCTCACAGAGACGCAACATCCCCATACAGGAGCTGTCGGAACATGCCAGGGGCTCAGTGACTCCCCCGAAGAACATCGGTGACAAGCGGTGCCGGCTTGGGTATGCCGCCACTCCGAGGCGAACAGAGGTTTCAAGAGTGCGGTATGCCATTGGGGCTGCTGCGCCATCGCTGGAGCTACGGCTGTGGGCGCAAATGAAGGGCAGCTGCTGTTACTTTACTGTGACCGCTATTGCTCTGTGGCAGCCAGCGGAGTCTGGGACTGCGGACGGGCCCCCAACGGGGTGCGGTCCCTATTTGAACTGAGAAGGAGTGGAGGATCCCTTTTGGCGGCCGACATGAGACTGATTTTGGGTGAGCTGAGCTGGCCGTGGCTCTTTCCCCTGCCATCCCCTTTCTCTAACCAGCTGCCTTGAGAGCTGGAAATCATCGGAGCCAGAGCTGGCTGAAAGGCTTTACCACTGCACACTACTGCATCAGGGGCAGCAGATTTCTTCGGCACGTGGAGCTTTGGTGCACATCAATGGTTGGTCGTTTCGGTTATGTACGGAGCGGGCCCCCTAGTAGAACATGGGGAGTGCTAATCGGTGCCTGCTTGTGCCGCAATGCGAACCGTGACATGTGGTGCTGGGTGGGTTTTGCCCCGGATCCACACGGAGCCTGAGGCCCTCAACTGGGTGACACAGCGGGCCAGAGGATGCTTATAGTTCAGTTATACACCCACTTTGCTCACCGCTATTTGTCATTCACAGCGGCCTTCTAACTTTTGGTGAAAATTACTGGGCTCGCCATAATCTGGAACTGGTGAACGGCTGGGCTGGAAGAGGCACGGTAGGGACCACTGCTGCACTACAGTTCCCACGTGGATGTATGGTTGGTTTACTGCCTGACCCCCACGCCTTACTCCCTGCCGGACAAAGGTTTGGAGTACCGGGGGAGACCTTTTTGGCACTCGATGGGGGACCTGCCCCTACAGACTTTAGTGGGGATTATACACAATCTGCTTTGCTCACTGATCCTGGTGGGGCCATGATTCCCAACCTTCAATTGGTCATCAGCCTAACCCCGGTAGTGCATTTCGGGAGGCCTGGAGTTGCCGGGGTGAGGTAGAACACTGATGACCAGATTCTCTTGCTCAGTACACTAAAGGATAGTTGGTGAAGCCCTCTGCGCATTTTGAGATGGGGAAGCCCAGAGTGAGAGTTACGGTGGTGGCCACAGATCGAGGGGAAGACACCCTGACCATCAGTCGGAGGTCCTGGTAGAAGCAGATCCGGACCAACAGCAACTGGATAAAATACTGGAGGCTATAGAGGACACTAAGTCCACCCTTCACCAATTCATTAGTACTGTTTCCGTAGGTCTTGGGCTGATCCATGTTGAACACCGCAAAGTAGCGGACAGAGTGAAGATTGTGGAAACCTCCATTGCGGATATTCAACCTACGCAACAAACCCTAGCTCGCACTGTTGATGAGCTTACAGACCGGGTCCGTACACTGGAACGTAGGACAGAGAATGCTGAAGGTCGCAACCGGAGGAACAATATTTGCTTGGTATGCTTCCCGGAAGGCGCTGAGGAAAAGGATATGTTGCCGTTTCTTGAATCATGGCTCCGCACGGCGGTGGGCCCAGAGGGCCTCTCTACTTTCTACACCCTTGAGAGGGTTCATAGGGTTGCGCCAGGCCACCCGCCGCACCAAGTGGTACCAAGATTATTGCACTCCCGGGACAGAGACACCCTCTTGCAGAAAGCTAGAGACAAAGGTCCTTTCACGATTGACAACAGTAAAGTATCAATCTTTCCTTACTATATCCCGGAGGTGCAGCGGCGGCGTGCTTCCTTCACGGAAGTCATGAAGGTGTTGCGAGATGAGGGTTTGCAAAACTCTCTAATGTTTCCAGCTAGACTTTGCATAATACTAGACGGGAAACCCCATTTCTGTGAATCCCCAGAGGAAGCCTGGTAGTGGTTTGAATCATATAAGTCCGGGGGTCCGTCCCTTGGGATGGCTCTCGATGACAACCTAAACACAACCCGCTGAAGAGGCCGAGTCCATCCCAAACAGAGAAAGAATGAGCGGCGGCTTTCCGGGCAGTGGCCGACATCATAAACCCAGGGCAACTGAGATTAGAGACTGGCTCGCCCTTGAGGAAGAGATCTGGGGCTCGGAGTCAGACTCGTCCCACGCAGACAGTGTGCTGCTGCCGCAGGTCACTCCTCGGTCTGTGGATGATCTCTGAACAATTAGCCTTGTCAAGAAGACTTGGGAGTACCATTAAGAACTGCTATGCTTCATGGGCACCGCACATCTGTAGGTTCGAAGCATTGGGAGCCCGGCTGGCGTGGGCCAGTGGGTCTTCTGCACCTCGAGGTCAATAGTCTACCCCCACTCAAAGGCCACATCCAGTCCTGGTTGGGGTCTTCTGCTGATATGGTTGCATTACATGCAGTTTAGATGGCTGGCAGTTGCCAGGCCACTCTGGGGAGGAGGAGTTTGTCATTTGCCGGAGGGATTATTTTGGTGGGGTTTTTGTTATGTTTGGTTGCATGAGAGGTGCTGTGTGGTTTTGTGTGGAGGGGGTGGCCTTATGCAGTGAGGCGGCTGGGATGGTCGATGTTTCTGCCTGAATGTCACCTATGCACCATACACTGAAATTCACAACGTGGAACATAAGGGGGATGGGGTCCGCCACGAAAAGACATAATATACACCGATACCTGCGCAGGAGGGGAGTACAGATCGCTCTACTCCAAGAGACCCACCTCATCCATGGTGAAATAGAGAAGTTACGCAGACGCTAGAGAGGACAGGTCTTTGCAACATCATATTCTGCATACGCCAGAGGGGGTGTTGATTTGGGTGCATGCAGGGATAGCCTTTGAGCCAGTCCACACACTCATTGACAGAGAAGGCAGATAAGTCTCCCTGAGAGGGAGACTGTATGGTCGAGAAATCCCACTTGGCAGCGTATATGCCCCTAATCAGGAACAGATACCCTTCCTTCATGACCTCTCCACACACATAGCAGACCTAGGGGGGACAGAGGTAATCATAGGGGGCCATTTCAATTGTATTGCTGATATTCCACTAGATCGGTCGCACCCACCATTACCGGGAACTCAAGCTCGCCGGACTGCGACGGGATTTAGGGATTGTATGGGCCACTGGGGGTTAGTATGTATATGGCAGACACAACACGTACATTGCAGAGATTATTCATATTACTCCCACCTTCATCGACTACATACCAGAATTGACATGTTTCTTTGTTCTCCTGACATGGGACACGCTATTATACACTCGGAGTACCTGGGGCGCACCTTCTCTGACCATAGCCCCTTATTGATGACTTTTTGGCCAGTTGGGACACGCCTCCTGATCCCATTATGGTGGCTTAACACACAATGGCTGGAGGACCCTTGTTTTAGGGAGTCTTTGAGCTCAGCCATAGACACATACTTTACCACTAACACAAACACTGCTTCTTTGGCGGAATGGGTGGCATTCAAGGTGGTTATGAGGGGTCATTGTTTAGGGCAATCAATGGGAGTGCAACAGATGCTGCATCAGGAGCATGAGGACTTAGAGACCAAAGTACATGACCTAGGCAACATACTAGATCCGGATGATGAGCGTTTGGGATTGTTGAAAGAGACACAGATGTTATATTTTCAAACGCTTGCGAAACTGAGATGTTATGATTATAAGGGTTTTCTTGCTAAGGTACATGATGAGGAGGGGAAGTGCGGTTGCCTGGTGGTGTGGCTGATTAAATCAGACACACAGGGCTCCCCGATCACGCACATTCTGTCAGATACGAATCAACCAGTCCATGACCCGGATGGAATCAATGCCCTGTTCAGTGACTATTACGAAACTCTGTATATGGCTCCACCCCAGGTCCAACCAGAAGAACAGAGAGCCTTCTTATCCCAGTTACCTATTGCTGTATTAGGCCCACGTGCACAGGCTGATTTGAGGGGCTCCATCAAATTCCACAAAATTCGGGCAGCAGTTAAGGCTACGGCCTCCCGCAAGACCCCAGGGCCAGATGGTCTGCCTGCAGAATTTTACTCTGAATATGCGCTGAAGCTGGTCCCCCACCTGGAAACTATTTATGCTGAATCACTGCACCTAGGCCAACTCCCTGCATCTGTCAGAGATGCGCTGGTAATTCCTCTTCCCAAGTTGTCCATGGAGGGTTCCTGAGTTACTGACTTTTGACCTTTCTCGATGCTTAACATGGACTGCAAGATCCTAAGCAAGGCCCTGGCGCTCCGGCTACTGCCACACATGGCTACACTAATGCACACAGACCAAAGTTATTTTATCCCCATGCGCAATACCTTAAACAATCTACGCCGACTGTACTCAGTGCTGTACCACCCTGATGTGAAACATCTTCCTGGGGGGCCCTTCTTTCAATAGTCCTCGAGAAGGCCTTTGATACTGTCAGATGGGACTTCCTATTTGACACTATGACAAGTATGGGTCTGGGCAAGGACTGGGTGAATTGGGTGAGGGTACTCTATGAACAACCCACAGCTAGAGTTAAGACGGGTAAAGTAGTCTCTGCGCAATATCAAGTTTTTCGGGGCACCCAACAGGGCTGCCCGCTATCACCTCTTTTGTTTGCGCTAGCGAAAGAGCCACTGGCATGTTGTTTCGACAAGGCGATGAGGGACTAGGGTTGACAGTGGGAGGTTGTGAACATATTGTCTCGTTTTATGCAGATGGCCTTCTGATGTGCCTTAATGATGCGGTAAAGGGTTCAGAAGTGGCATTGAACGTACTAGCCAGATTTGAACGTGTGTCTGGTTTACGAGTCAATAGAACTAACACCTACCTATTCCCGGTGTCCCCGACCACTCCCCTCCCCATTGCCATCCCACCTGACCTTAATTGGGCAGTCTCTACTTTTAAATACTTGGGGTTACATGTTTTCCATTCCTTGGAAGATCTGCAGGAGGAGAACATTGGAAGAGCGCTCCGATCACTCGGAACAAGTGTTCCATTCTGGCGCTCCCGGCGCCTCCCGATCATGGCCCGAATCTCATTGCCCAAGATGGTCATGTTGCCACGACTGCTACACTTCTTTGTCAACCTTCCGACTGGGGTGCCCACAGCATGGTTTTAGCTGCTTGACTCTATCCTTCAAAATCTTATATGGGATGGAGGATGGCTGAGGGTGTCCTTGGTCACACCACAGCGCCTTATGGAGGAAAGCGGCCTGGGAGTCCCAAACTTCGAGCACTATTTTCTGGCCGCACAATACCAGTGGGTGGGACAATGGCTAGCGGGTGTAGGTCCCGAAGGGACAAATTTGACATATGCAGGATACTGCACCCCCCCTGTTGTTAGCCAAAATGCTTGATGCAGTGATAGCAATCCCTCAACAATCCTTATTATAAGCCACCGCTCTGCAATGTTGGAGGCGCTGCGTGGCGAAGCGACCAGATTCTCCCTTATATGCCCCCCATTTGCCCCTGGTTGGCTTGCCACATGGCAACCGCAGGTGGACTGAGGTGGGGCTTGACACAGTGGGAGATTGCTACCAGCAGTTGATCCTAACCACCCTGGAAGACCTGGTTGTTTGTTACCATAATGGTTACTTTAATAAAAATATGTTTAAAAAACAAAAGTGGTTTATGACTGCAGACGCGGTATTTTCTATTACCAAAGTGAAGCTGTGTGTCAATTTGTGAATGGCTCCAGCTTGGCCTCTTGAGACCAATGAAGCTGTCCATGGACAGCTGCATGTTTTCTGATTATGACCTGGTACTGCCTAAGTCCCCTTTTACTTTTAGACCTAAGACCGCCCTTGGATGTGGACTCCTTCCCTCCTCCAAGGCAAGCACTTCAGACCACACTCTTTTGGATTAGGGGGAGTAACCCCCCCCGGCCGTATTTATTACATAATTAAAACATTAACTTATTATTTACATTATGTACAATTACGCAGAAATTCCAAATACATTGATAGATACATGATGTTACTTGGCTAACTTTAACATGTTTCTAGTACATATCCATTCCTACCGTAATCTAAACATGTATATAATTTACTTTCTGCGTGTCCCTGCTAGAGCCTACAGCAAGGTCAATGACTGGCAGCCCCAGATCCCGGTAAAACTACAAAGACTCCACTGGAGTAAGATTGCGTAGGGGGTCCAGCTTATCGGACGGATATTTTCCCCCGGACCCCCCTACATCCTGAGCCTTAACTCCATAACGAGGCGCTGCAATTTTGCATCCTTGCGCCCTGATGCGCATGCGCGTGTGGGGGTGGCTGACCAGCCTACTGGAAAGCGTGACTCCCTGCCCCCCGCACCCTTTCAGCCTACCGACCGGCTGTAACTGCCCCTGGAGTTTCATGGTGCTGGCCGCTAAGGACCGAAAACTATGCTTACCAATCATGACCTTACCGCCTGACCAGGGAAATACAACTTAAAATACGACAATATTACCTGCAACAAAATACCATATACTGACACTTTTATTACACATTATCATAGCATCAACACACAACTTTACATTAAACTGTACCTGTACCTGAAAACAACCTATACTGACACTTTTATTACAAAATACCAAAATCATCAATAATCACAACTTCACATCAACCATGTCTCCTGAGATACCTGCAACGAAATTTAAGAGAACAAAGCAAAACACATATGACTGCAACACTCATATGAACTGCCTGCCTTAGGGGATGGTGGGTGGGGAAAAGCAAGTTACGGGCCTCTGATGGCCCGGACCCGTATGCTGGGGAGCGAGAGAACAAGAGACTGTTCTCGCTCCCCCAGCCCCCTTTTAAAGGGGGGGCGCAGGGCAGACCGGTCAAAACCGGCCTGCCCCTACGTTGTAAGATCGTGCTGAACCGGAAGTGCTAAAGTGCTTCCGGTTCACGCCCCCACCGGGAATAACCATTGGCTGCTCAGGGGAGGTGGGGCGCCGCGTCACTAGTGCGCGCGGCGACCTCCCCACCTCCTCCAAGCTCAGGGGCCCGGCGCGACCGCCATAATGGCGGCACGCACGAGTTCGTGCTAAGCCTTGCCCATATGGCCTGGTACTGCCTAAGTCCCCTTTTACTTTTAGACCTAAGACCGCCCTTGGATGTGGACTCCCTCCCTCCTCCAAGGCAAGCACTTCAGACTAACCCTGGGCGGTGAACTACGCTACGCTCACGGAGTTTGCGATTCGCATAGAACGCGAAGTTACCGAGCACTACGCAATTTGCAGCGTAGCGTAGCTGTTTTTCTTCTTTGAGCGCTCAATATGCGTTCTCGCGCGCGCGGTAATGACCTACCGTGATTCTGCATTCGCCTATGCAATTTCCTATCCGTTCGCGGGCACCACGAGATTTGGAATCCGGCCGCACGATCCCATGAGAGTGTGCGAACGCGAATACGTCATTCGGACGCGCGATCTGACTTCCGGCGGCAGTGTTGGTAAGATCGCGATCCCAAACACGAAGAAACTACAATCTGGCGAAGAATATCTCTCGAGCATCATAAAACCTTCTCGAAAATGATTATTTTGCTCCAAAAAACTCCTCAGATTGTGATTTGGCTGTAGTTTTTTGTGCAAAGAGTCCTTTTTCTTTTTTAACTTTTTTTTTCAAGAGGAGGGAAGTGCCCCTGAATCTCCAACTACCTGTTCCTGTCCAGCAGGCTCCTCCCAGTGCTTTGTCCATGTGCTGTTCACTTTCATTTGGATTTGGAGCTGGAAGGATCACTTTTTGTGTCTGTCTGCTGCTCCATATCATTGGATTGGATTTGAGGACTTTTGGATTTGAGATTTTACAAGTTGGAGAATTGGTGTACTTGTTTGTTTGATTGGGGCTTGTTTGTACCTACATTTTTTGGGGATTTTCATCGTTTTTAAAATGTATTGTTGTGGTCTGGGTGGCCTGTAGTTTCAGTATGGGCCTAGTTGTTTTTCTTTGATTGAAATTTCAGCCAGTAGGCCCAGAGGTAGCCATGGGTGCATGTTTCTGTGGTGTCTGTTGAATTTAAACATCATGTAGGGCATGGATGGCATTGGATTGAATTGCTAAATGTGGTTTTTGGGGTGTATTTCACTTTTTGGGTGTGTGTTAATAAATACATATCTTTGTTGGATGTGTGTGTGTGCTTGTTGTGTAACTTTCCAACCTTTCGTAGCCCTGTGGATTTTCGTTTTTGCATTTTTGTATTAAAGCTGTGTTGTTTAGCAGGCCTCCTTTGTCTGGTCATATTATAGGCCTGCTTGAGTTCATTGTTTTCCATGGCTGTGTGCCAGTTTTAAAGATTAAACGAATAAAGGAAATATTTTTGGAATTATTGCTTACGTGTTTGACTTCCCTGCGAGTGCACCTTCCGTTCTTCTTTTTTTGAAAAAACATTGTTTTCCATGGCCTGTTGTGACTGTGAGTGACCATGTGGCTTGGGGCCATTTTGTGGTGGTAGTTTAGTAGTGTGCTGCTTTTTCCATATAGGCCTGCATGTCTTTTCTTTGTTCCCCTTGGCTTATGCTTGTTGTTGTTGTGGCCTGGCCATGTGGGTGGCGGCCATTTTGTGAAGGCTGGCAGTGTTCTTTTGCCATAGGCTTGCATTGTCTGTCTTCCATTTCTTTTTGTTGTGGGTGGCTAGCGGCCATTTTGTGGAGCCATCCAGGCAGTGTGCTTTGCCATAGGCCTGCATTGATTGTCTGTCTTCACTTTCTTGTTATTGTGGGTGGCCTGGCCATGTGGGTGGCGGCCATTTTGTGGAGCAAGGCAGTGTGCTTGCTTTTGCCATAGGCTTAAGCTTGTGGCCTAGTCTGCCAGTAGGCCCAGAGGTAGTCATCATGGGTGCATACAAACTGTTTCTGTGTTATCTGTTGAATTTTAACATCATTTAGGGCATGGATGGCATTGAATTGAATTGCAAAATGTGGCTTTTGGGGTGGTATTTCAGTTTTTTGGTGTGTGTTAAATAAATAGGCCTTTTCAGCCAGTAGGTAACCCTGGGCGTTCAGCTCGCGGACTTTTGGCAACTCCGCACTGTGCGACAACGCGGACTTACACTTTTCTTCTTCTTCGCGCGCTCAATATGCGTTTTCACGCGTGCGATAACGACTTTTTGTGAAGATTGCGATGCCGAACACGCAGAATTACAATCTGGCAAAGAATATCTCTCGAGCAGCATAAAATCTTCTCAAAAATGATGATTTTGTTCATTTTGCTCAAAAAACTCCTCAGGTTGTCATTTAGATGTAGTTTTGTGAGCAAGGAGTCATTTTTCGTTTTTTTACAATTTTTTTAAAGTGGAAGGAAGTTCCCCAGAGTCTCCAACTTCCTGGTCCTGTCCTTTGTCTTCACTTTCTTGTTATTGTGGGTGGCCTGGCCATGTGGGTGGCGGCCATTTTGTGAAGCCAGGCATTGTGCTTTTGCCATAGGCCTGCATTGTCTGTCTTGTCTCCCTTTTCTTGTTGTTGTGAGTGGCCTGGCCATGTGGTGGCGGCCATTTTGTGGGACCAGCCACTGTGCTTTTGCCATAGGCCTCCAAGCTTGTGGCCTAGTCTGCCAGTAGGCCCAGAGGTAGTCATCATAGGTGCATAAAAACAGTTTGTGTTGTCTGTTGAATTTAAACATCATTTAGGGCATGGATGGCTTTGGATTGAATTGCAAAATGTGGTTTTTTTTGGGGGTCTATTTCACTTTTTGGGTGTGTTAAATAAATGCCTTTTTTGCGTGTGTGTATGTGTTGTTGTTGGGGTTGTTGTGTAACTTTCCAAACTGTTTTTAGCCATGTGGATTTTAGTTTTTGCATTAAAGCTGTGTGTGTTGTTTATCAGGCATCCTTTGTCTGGCCATATAGGCCTGCTTGAGTTCATTGTTTGCCGTGCCTTGTGCCTGTGAGTGACCATGTGGCTGGGGGCCATTTTGTGGTGGTAGTTAGTAGTGTGCTGTTTTTGCCACATAGGCCTGCGTGTCTTTCCATTGTTCCTCTTGTCTTACTGCTTCCAAATCCATCCCCATTGCCAGCTGCAGCTCCTTGATGCTGAATCCATCCCACGTGATGCACAAATTTAGGCCAAACAGGCTCCACTACATTTTTGTTTTGTTCTTTGCTATTCTTATTCTTCCTGAGTGTACACAGTACACCAGGAAAGCCCTGGCTGTGTTGTCAAAGTCTCATAAATGGCTACACTGTTGTTGTTCACTGAGTTTCAAAAATTTAATAATTGAGACAACCACACACTAAGTTATATATTATATTAGTTTGATTTGTGCTATCGTTTGACTGATGTTCTTCTGGCTTTTTTGCTTTTAGGTGCACAAAAGACTGAGGAGGAGGTGTGTCATCATTGCCCGTTGTACTGCCAGACAGACGTCCTGCTGCTGTACACGACGTGACGTGTGACCTGACCAGACACCTCTGCAACTTGTGCAACTGAGTGCTGCTGACATCTGAAGAAGATGGGCCCAAAGAAAGCACGTACCAGGTCCTCCAGTACCAAGAAAGTTGCTATTGAGAAGAAGGAACAGAAGAAGGAAGTGACACTTAAGTCTGGTGTGCCGCCCAATACCTTTTTGGGAAACAAAAATTACGCCTGCAGCAGCGGTGTCCGGGGGCAAGCTGGGGGCAGCACCTCCGCATCAGTGGGCCCAACCCAGGCCCAAGCACATGAGTGTGGAAGAGGTAGCCAGCCTAATGGTGGAAACCAGTGATGCTGAGCCTGAGATAAACTTATAGCTATCTCAAAGTAGTACCCAAACAACGCAGGAGGAAACACAGCAGATAAGTGGTCAACAACAACAGCCGCAACCACCGCTCGCAATAGTAGTTGTTGTTCCTCCCGAAGTAGGGGCAGTTCAGGAAATTGAGCCTCATGCAGAGGTAGAAGACGAGGAAGCCACTCATTCAGAAGATCCATTGTCTTCCAAATCCCCAGCAAGGAAAAGGAGGGTTAGTCCATCAAGTTCTTCGCCAAGCCCCCCTTCTGATGATCTAGATGCCACTTGGAAGCCACAAACTGAGTCTGAGAGGGAGACATGTCCCAAGACCAGGCTAGGGAAAAGGAAGGTTCCAGAAAGCCTTACACTTATGGAGGTCGATGTAGAACAGCAGGATGATGATGATGAGCCAGTCATCACGAACATCACTGCCGGCCCGAGGAGATGGAGACCAACATTATTACCCTATCCAAAATCGCTGCGAGGGATGTAGCACGCATACCTCCAACACAGGTAACACCAACACGACCTACAGCTTCCATATTTGCATTAGCAAAGGCCCGGCAGCGACCTACATCCAGCACAACCACCACCTCAGTAGAAGTAGGTAGTGGTACAGCACAGAGTCAAATTCAACCCACACCCTCCAGTTCATCCGGCATTGGAAGTGGCACCTCCAGCAGGAGGCAAAAGTTAAGCTCCCCAGTTTGGGACTTCTTTACGGTTACCGAAAAGGAGGAGAACATTGCTATATGCTCCATTTGTAATACCTCTGTTAGTCGTGGTAAGCTTGGTACAAACTATGATACCGGAGGCCAAATAACCCATCTGAAAAAACACCACTTGATCAGCTGGGAGGACCACCTTCGCGGCATAAAAACTGCAACCATTGGTGTTGGTGGGGATAAAGGAGTAGAAGATCCGATCACGGTGGAAGAGGAAGGACAGGGAGACATTCTCTCTGGTAGTGGTACACAAAGTCGCCCTGTCCCCAGCAGTGCAGTGTTATCTTCGCCCACATCTTCAGCAACATCTCAGTGGCACAAGAGTAAGAGTCAGCCGGAGACACCAAGAAGTACCAGGTCCGCACTACCAAAAAGTGCGTTGAGCCTAAGAGAAAGGAAAACCATGCAGCCTACCATTATCAGCATGTTTGGGGGGGAGGGGCAGTACAAACGCAACCACCCAATAGCACGTTTGTACAATGCGAAGCTGGCTAAAATGTTAGCACTGGACCTTCTCCCTTTTTCTTTTGTTGAAGGGGTGGGTTTTCTGGAATTTGTGACAGCCATCTGCCCAAAATTGCATGTTCCCAGCCGCTACTATTTTGCCAGAGTTGCTGTTCCAGCACTACATCACGACATGCTGGAATTGCTTGGAAAAGCCTTGAAGCAGAGTGCTGGTCAGAGTATCCACCTGACAACAGACATGTGGACCAGTTGCCAAGCCACTGATTACATGTGCATCACTGCACACTGGATCTCTTTTGCGGGGGTTAGAGAACAGATATCTGTTGGTGTTGACGCTGCTGAGATTTTTCATGCCACTCGCAAACATGCAACTGTAGCCATGTTTGCCATGGAGAAATCTCATACTGCTGCAAACATTTTGGAAGAGTTTAACAGCAAGGTCTTTGAGTGGCTGCGCCCAAGAGGGCTTAACATTGGTTTTGTTGTCACGGACAATGGCAGTAATGTAGTTAGGGCCATGCAAGATGCTCGCTATTTCTGGGTCCCGTGTTTGGCACACTGCATTAACATTGTTGTTCAAGACTTTCTGAAAAATGAATACAAAGTCAGCAACTTACTGGCCACCTGCAGAAGAATATGCACACATTTCAGCCATTCTTTTAAAGCCCTGAAGCAGCTGAGGGTCATTCAACGTGAGCATAAAATGCCAGTCAAAGCACTCATCCAGGAGGTGCCAACACGTTGGAACTCAATTTATTACATGCTTCATCGTCTGTTTGACCAGTACATACCACTCAATGCTTATGTCATGCAAAGATTAGGGGAACCTACTGTGAGAGGCATGACCGTTGAGATGGGTCAATGGGACCTCGTTAAATGCCTGACAGAGATGCTACTTCCTTTTGAGATCTTCACACGTGAAGTCAGCAGGGAGGACTGTACTATGGGCCAAGCTATCCCATTGTTGCACATGCTAGAGCAACAGCTGAAGGAGGTGTCTGAAACGTACGCAGGTGTGGATGACAAACAAGACGCATATCATTTGGCGGAGTCCTTAGCCGTTCGCTTATCTGAAAATACAAGGATTCAAAATAACAGTGTGTCACAACAACATTACATTACTGTCACAATTTTGGATCCACGGTACAAATGATTTCTGAACAGTAAGGCAGTAATTCCTTTTTCGGAAGTGGATGTTGCCAAGTACAAAACTTTGATAGCTGAGGAAGCCACTAAGTTCGAAAACGAACGGCTGGTAATTACAGGCCCCCCGCCCCAGGCCATAACAAGTACTACAGGGCATCCAGAGTCAAGTTCTACTTCAGAGCCTGAGGGCAGTGCGTTTGCCTCCCAGCAGTCACCGACACCAACACTACCAATAACATCAACAACAGCAAGAACAGGATCATCCACAGTACAATCGGCAACTGATTGGTTTCTACGGCAGGGGTATGGTAACTAAGTCCAGTGCTGATGCAAAGGCAAAACAGGCCGAGCACATTGGAGCACCCCTGAGCATTGAGCGGACGGTCCAGGCCTATCTGGATGACCCAACAGAGGTCTTCATGGAACGAAACCCATTGGTGTATTGGTATGGGAAAAGAAGCCAATGGACAGTGCTCAGCAGGCTGGCGATAAAGTATCTGCCTTCCCCTGTCGCAAGTGTCTCTTCTGAGCGTGTTTTCAGTGCTGCTGGTGCCATTCTAACTTTGAAAAGGACCAGTCTCTCGCCCAAAAGCGTGGAGAGGTTAACCATGATCAAAATGAATCAGCACTTTATACCACCGGATTACAAAATACGTGAATCACAGCAGGAAGAGGAGAGCGACTTCGATGACGTAAGTAGTGGGTTACAGGACCTACTTCTGTCCGAACCACCAGAGTTTGAGGACGAGCTCCTCTTCCCTGACAACTAGGCTTTCAAATTGTTACTTTCTTCCTTCCTTTATTTGTCTGTGTATCTGTCTTTCTGGTTCAAATCAAATCACAACAAATCCATCACCACTGTCTTCTCTTTTATTTCCCTATTGGAGTTGCACATCTGTGCATTTAACTGTCCACTCCTCAGAGTCCTGCTCCATCTTCCTGACTCGCCCTAATTACATTTCCATCAAGCCAGACATTGGAGTACAAGAAATGTTGCCTCTAACAGTCCCTCCATAAGAAGTGAAACGTGACTATAGCTATCCTCCGTTTTGTTTCCGAGCCGAAACTCATCACTGTCCGAAGGCTATCGCCTCTGCAGGCATCCACAACTCTTCACTGTCAGAACTTGGGCAGGCATCCAAAAGTAAACTCATCACTGTCAGAAGGCTACAGCCTCGGCAGGCATCCACAGCTTATCACTGTCAGGACAGAAGGTACTTGGCAGAGAAAGACAAGACTCTTCGAAGAAACTTGCTGACATTTCTGCAAACTCAATTGACCAGCAATGACCGCTACCCAGGCCGCGGCCCATCACAGCGCTGACCATGTGAACCAACTTAAACTGCGACAAAGTGCTACAGATGAATATGACGAAAACCGAAACAGCGACTACCAACACTGAAAATGAATGTGGAGTAATAATGAGGCCACTGCCTCGTTAAAAAAAACACACACCTGTCAGAACTAGGCATCTGATGATCTGACAGCCAAAGAGAAGAGCAAGACAGGTAATGATGGCATGCATTGGATGCTTGCTGACTCTGAGCGATTGCTGTTGTTTGTTGTGTTGATGTTGTGCATGAAGTCGAACTCTACGAGTAAATCTACAAAGTGAAAGTGACTCAAGTGACAGTCAATGTTTCCCTTCTTGTTGTTTAATAACCAAATTGTACTCCTACTACTGCAGGTGCAGGCCAATATCCGTTGCAATTTTTTAATATGGAATATGGACTTAATCGGAGACTAGTCACTACAGACTGAGTTGGAGTTGGACAACACGTACCACACCATGATGATTGACCATGATACCTTTGCACGCAGTCCGTCAGTTGGATCGGAGATGATTGATGGAATTACTGCGTTTCATGAAGTGGCATAAAAGGTAAACACAACAATTCAACAAGAAAGTAAACACAGCAGACCTACATGTCCATTTAGTGGTGGAGTCGAGTGTAGTCATATGACTGACAGCGGCGCATTGATTTAGTCACTTAATTTTGAAAATGCTAGGTTTCTGTACATGCCTTTTGTCTGGCTCTGTCAAAATTTAAGGTAAATGGAGGTTGGGTCACGGCCTGATGCCGTGGGCCTGTTCTGTCCTGTTGTTGTTGTAGCTTAATGCTGTAAACAGAATAGACATGATGTATCCAAGCCGCCTCAGTCTGAAAGTGTTCTCTCTTCTCTTCTTGGACTCCACCGTAATTGATGCTTTTTTTTTATTCATTGATTTTTCAATACCCCTTTTGTTTTTCCATCTACATTTACAGGCCGGCCTTTACCCTGTGCTATACTGGGAGAAACAACTCACACTTACCTTACCAATCCGCATCAGGCAGGCAGTGTGGCACCCAAGATTGATGTGCGGAGCGTCCATGGAAGATAGGACCAAGAGGAATGACGAGATTCAACTCCACAATTTGACCAGGATAATACAGTAACTTTAGTATCATTCAACATTCGTCTTTTAATTAATTTGATTCCTTTTTTCTCTTCAATCATTACGACTGTGTGTTGTGTTGTTGTTTGTTTGCTAATTGATCCCTACTACTATTTTTTAATTTCTTTGCTATCTTTAAAAGTAAGCCCGGTACAACATGTAATTTGGGTCTCTCTGAGGGCATACAGGCAAGGCAAATTGCATAGAATATACTGCTGCCCTGTACTGTCTAATTGTCTAGTAGTAGTTAGTAAGTACTACTCATTAACCATCAAGTTATCTTCATCATCATGCATGCATTTCCTTTTCCTCCCTTTATAAATGTATTGGATAAGATCATGGTCGTCTGCCAAGATTGTGCTTTGCTTTTGTTGTGTCCATGCGTACTGTTTTTCTTTGTCAAACCATTCCCCAAACCCCCCTTCCCATCCATTCATCAAACCCTAACCCTCTTCCCCCGGGCTGTGATTTATATTGAGGTGTGATGTGACTACATTAAATTGACACCAATTGATCACACGCTTGCTGGGGCAGATGTGGTGAAAGCAACACTAATTCAATTTCAAGGCAGGGCGAGGATCTTCTTCTGCTTGCCCACCCATGCTCAGTCTATGTGCAAGCCAATGTTTTTTCCAAAGGGACCTAATACATCATAATTAATTGCCGGCATTGATTGGATTCATCATCAACATCCTACCACACAGCAGTAAAGGTTACGAATTACGATTGTGTTAAGTTAAATGACTCACTCGACACAACTACAGTTTGTAAATTCTTGTACTAGGCTGTCCCCGCCACCATTATGTTAGCAGTTGCAATATTGTTTGTTTGGCAGTCTTCTTCTGTACTGTACTTTACTTCGTTCTACTACTCCTCCCACAGTCTCTCTCAGGCAAGTGACTGTCTCTTTTTTATTTTTTTTGAAAATGCTACTGCCAGTGTCTACTACTACCACCACAACCATGGCATCTTCTCCATTCTCTTGGGAAACCATGCAGCCATCGCTGTGCCGAACTTAATCATCATCAATCACAGGTAAGATAAGTTTGGTGGGAGGTATAATGGACTAGGAGGAGAGACTGACGGTACTAGTAGGACAAATAACTCAGTGAGGGGTACCGCTGCGCATCTATCTGTTTGTGTGTTACATAATCTGCAGATTATTTAAATCAAACATTGGCTGCGGCCCTGCAGCAGCAAGGAAACCATGTGACGTAAATTCGTAAAACAGTAACCCCCCCACAAAACATTAACATCGTATGTTTAAGTAGAAATATAATTTATTACCCTATCAAAAATAAACTATCCCACACCTGACCGACCCCTCTCCCTAACCCCAACCAATGTCCAAAACGAAAAGTCCAAACAATGTCCATAAACCCCAACGCCCAATTCCCACCCACCAACAAAAGGAATAAGAAAGGGGCAATCCAACGGGGTCCTATAGTTCTTAGATTCGGCGGGCTTTCAGGTGTTTATCCACGAGGATCTTGACCCGCTCCTCTAGTTGCTCCTCTAGGCGTGAAATCCGGAGGAGCATCTGGCGGCGAAATGCCCTGCAGTGGCATCCAGGGTGGGGGCAGCAGTGCTGGCTGTTAAGGAATTGCAGCGGGTGGATGCCTGACCGCGGCGCCGTACCACTGGAGGTGGGGCCTGGCTGGGGCCCGGGGCATTGGAGGAGGCTGCAGCTGCTGCCGCCTCCTCCTCCTCCTCCGCCTGAGCCACCAGCCGCCGGTACTCTTCGCAGATGGCCTCCAGTTTCCGGCACCGGGCCCTGGCTGCCAACTCCTTCCGTGATGGTTTTTCTTGGGAAGGAGGATCTATATCAAGAAAGAAAAAGAATATTGTTGTAACCAATATTCTTAGCAAAACAGTAACACAAAATTAATTCAACACATAGTGGCACAGTAGCACTAGCAAGCACAGGACATAACATTTGTGGTAATAATCTATCCTCCCACTTCCTCGGCCTCTAACATTTGTGGGAGTTTCAGGCATTATACTAGCACTATGGACTCCAGTACACAGTATACCAGTCTTCTTCTTATCTCTAGTTTAGCGAAATTACATAACCTGGTTGTAGCCGGCATGCCAGCTCAGTCAGCTAAGCTTGCACCCAAGACAAACATACGAGTCATGACGCAGACTCACGTTAGTTTTATTTACTACTGTCTGCAGGTGGAGAAGCTCGTATTTTTCTATTACGGGTGGCACTGGCCATACTCTCTCTGTTACATGAAGGGCAATTGCTCAATTTCACTATCACCCTGCCCTGGCTACTACAAAAAGGCAGATTATATATCTGATCCAATGATCATTGCTTATATATGGGACGACGACATAAGGTCAGTAGCGGTCGGTGGTGGGAGTGCTGCCGGGCGGTGACGTGGGGAGGGGGAGGGGCAGGGTGGGGGTAATAAACTTTGGATTACGGCCAATTACAGGTAAGTAAACATATAAATAAATAAAACTAATTTTGTTGCGAGCACTGCATCGCATTTGGCGGTGCAGTGCGCACAATGAAATTCACGTTATTTATTTTTATGTTTACTTACCTGTATTTGGCCATAATCCATAGTTTACTACCCCCCACCCTGCCCCTCCCCTCCCCACATCACCGCCCGGCAGCACTCCCACCACCGACGGCTACTGCATAAGGTACTTTGTTTTGATTGATTGTGTAACCAACAGATAGGCCACCCTTTGCAGGCTGGCTGACACATTCGAAAATAAATTAACATAGGTAGGGAGTGGTCCTCGGAGTAGGAGGAAGGCGCTTTATAACTAACTATACACAATATATATATATGATGTGGTTGCAAACTACTGTGAGTCAACTGTATTCTGAAAATACAACTTGTATTCCCCTTGGCTTTGCTACTCTGGCGCAGTTTCTTTTACATTCTCTTCAAACTAAGACTCTGCATCCAGTGACAGTCTCCACCTGTGCTGTCTATGATGAATACATACAGGCATCCATCCATTCTAAGTAAATGTCTATCATTCTTATTAATCTCTCCACAAACCTTAGTTTGTTTCACCAACAACCAACCATGCGTCCACTCCTTCCTTGCTTGCCTTGGCTTTGAGTTTCACCCAAACACCGCTGATGATTCTTGCTATCCCCAGTATCCACCCATACTGTGTCGCCCACCCAGGCAGGCATCTTCTTTCACCTTCCACCCATCCTTCAACAACACATGCATCTGATTCCTATCTGCCACCTATGCATGCTTCCAACGTATCCTTCTCTGCCAGTCATATTACATCTCGCCCGTCCTTCCTCCTTCCACCCTTCTTTCCCGGTCCTCTGGTTGTCCCGCTGACTCTGACCCTGTCTTCTTGCCCCTGGGTGCTGCTGATCAGTGATCATGTAAGATATAATAAAGAAAGAGACAAACATTAATGATTGCTGTGAAACAAATAAATTATTTAAAAAAACGCTCAAAAAACATTTTAGGAAACAATAATTGCAATAAAATTGACCTATCTAATCAGATCGACTACTGGCTTGCGGGATTCACAGACCGTCTACTTAATTATGAACACTAATCCAGTGTTCCATTCTGATTGATTCGAATCCAGAATACTAACTAAGCCTAAGTACCACCTGACCTAGCCCACCTATTCCAGAGGGGCCAATTGTTCACTAAGTCTGCATTTCCATTTTTTTTAGCCCTCAAAAATGCATAGATGAGATGGAGGACACATGTATAAATTTGTGCATACACCAAATTGTTGGTTGGTTGCGTGTCTGATGTTCTGCTACTGACTGACACTGCTAAGCCTACCACTCACTAAACAAACTACAAAAGGTTCTACTAAGGACTAGGGTAAGAAGCAGCACTCAGTGACAGAGGATGCGTCACGCAGACCGCTAAAAAATTATCAACTAATACTAACTAAACCTAGTATCACTATCAATCCATCCACCACTATTTGACAGGAGGACTAAGGAAGGACTAGAGTCTCTCTAGCAATAGCATTACCTAACTTAAGTTCTCTAAAGTAAACTCCTACATAATAATAATCAGCCCAAGCGAGCGCAAAGTTGCAAACAAGTAAGAGTAGTGCCGAGCACTTGTGTCCTACAATCACAGAAGATTTTGAAACGTAATTTACCTGCAATGTAAGCAGCAGTATTCTTGTTATTCGTAAAAAAATTATAATCAATACTTATACTACTATATATTAGCTACTCACCAAGCCCCACGACCTCGACACCTAGCAGGTCCAACAGGTCCTGCTCCCGGTCCAGGATGTCTGACCACCGGTGGGCCAGCTGGTTATCGGTGCGCCGGACCCCTGAGCAGCGAAACACTGCCCGGCGCACCTTCACCCACCGGCGGTGACGCTCCTGGGTAGGGTACCCGGAGCCTGGCCTGCCGCCTGCTGCCAAGGTCAAGGGGAGGGTGGCGCTGCACAAAAAAAACAAGGGCGGCCACCTCCGCCTCGCAAAAAAGCTGCCGGGCTTGCACCCCTGCAGGGCGCAGTCTGCCGCAAGGCAGGCGGCTCTTGGGCGCACGTGCCTTGCCCTTGGAGCCGGTAGTGCTACTACCCTTCGCCATGGTTCTGGGGTGTGTGAGAGGCGGAAAAGAAAAGTTAGAAGGAAAAAATAAAGTTAGGGGAAGAAGTAGGAGCTTAAAGAAGGAAGTAATATAAAACAGTAGAAAAGTAAAAAAAACACAATAAAAGTAGAAATAAATGCAAAATATAGACTGAGGGACAGAGAGAGATAGTTAATAAATAAAAAAAAATTGAAAAACAGTGTAAAAACTAAGGATTGCAAAGATTGAGGGAGGATAGAAAAGCAGGCCCAGAACCATAGCATAGAGTGAAAAACAAGATGGCCGCGCCCATTGTGACCGCGTGGGTATGTTCGCGCGATATTTCCCCCCGAGCACGCAAAAAGCGCCGCGAACACGTACCACGCATTCCTGAACATGAAATGCGCATCGCGAGCACGCTAAACGCGACCCGGAACAGGAAATAAGGCATCGCGAACGGGCGGGACAAGTGAAAAACAAGATGGCCGCGCCCATAGGCGACCGCATGGGCAAGTTCGTGAGATACTATCCCCCGAGCACGCAAACAGCGTCCCGAACACGCACAACACGTTCCTGAAGAATTAAAATGCATCGCGAACGGGCGCGGCAAGCAGCTACGCACGCTCGCATAGGTATGCGTAGCTCGCGTAGCGCTTTAACAGCTTTGCGTAGCTTCGCGTAGCGCGACAACGCGAACTATGCCCAGGGTTACTTCAGACCACACTCTTTTGGATTAGGGGGAGTAACCCCCCCGGCCGTATTTATTACATAATTAAAACATTAACTTATTATTTACATTATGTACAATTACGCAGAAAGTCCAGATACATTGATAGATACATGATGTTACTTGGCTAACTTTAACATGTTTCTAGTACATATCCATTCCTACCGTAATCTAAACATGTATATACTTTACTTTCTGCATGTCCCTGCTAGAGCCTACGGCAAGGTCAATGACTGGCAGCCCCAGATCACGGTAAAACTACAAAGACTCCACTGGAGTAAGATTGCGTAGGGGGTCCAGCTTATCGGACGGATATTTTCCCCCGGGCCCCCCTATGCCCTGAGCCTTAACTCCATAACGGGGCGCTTCAATTTTGCATCATTGCGCCCTGATGCGCATGCACGTGCGGGGGTGGCTGACCAGCCTACTGGAAAGCGTGACTCCCTGGCCCCCGCACCCTTTCAGCCTACCGACCAGCTGTAACTGCCCCTGGAGTTCCATGGTGCTGGCCGCTAAGGACCGAAAACTATGCTTACCAATCATGACCTTACCGCCACAGGCCAGAATAGTTGCCCGACTATCTGGCCTCCCCCTCTGCTTACCCAGAAGGTCATGTCCTGCGCCTTGCACCCTCCAACCATGCTAGGATGTCCTCCATGAAGGCCTGATTCCCTTTATTCGAGAGGTGGACCCCATCCTGCAAAAAGAACTGATCACCCCGGATGTAGCCATGTCCTATTGACTTCAGTTTGGTGGTCCTGAACAACTTCTCAAACTTATTGTTGATCCGCTTTGCCGCGTGATTCAACGCTCGTACTGACTCACCCCCTCTCCACTGCAACCTTGGAAACATGTGAGACCAGATTATCGTAGCATCGGGGCACTTCTTCGCCAACCATCCCACCTCAGTGAGCAGCTCCTCAATGAGCACCCTCTGCCCCAGTTGTACCAAGTCATTCCCACCTAAATGCAATACCACATTGCAGGTGGGCCCTTACTTTCTTTTAAAGCGCGGTTCACCAGCTCCCTGAATTGCCTAATGCGCAATCCACCCTGACCATGAAACACTATTTTTGTTCCCAACTGACGTGCCCTGGCCTCATGGGCCCCTGAAAAGAAAGCTTTTAGATGACGAACATAAGAGTGACCTATTATCCAGATTTCTTGTTTTTCTTGGGCCCAAGAGTGAACTTGGGCCATAACCTGTGTTGTGCGTTCGTGAACCATTGACCGCCGTCCTCTTGAGTGACAAGGTGACATCCTTCCTCCGTGTTGATGAACCGGTGCAAGCTTCTCCCCTGAGTCTCAGGATGAAGAAACTGCAAATAAATCAGTAAACAGAACCAACAGTCAGTGCACTGCCCTACTAATGGCTAAAGCATATGCAGTCGCACATAACGCTTATAACAGTTAGAGGACCACCTACCGATCCTTTTAACCTGCTCTTCTTTAAAACCCCTGGCCACTGCTTCTGTGGCAGCCCCAATCCTAAAGGAATGAGTCCCAAAGTTAGCTGAATCCAAGCCCGCGTTCCGCATAGCCAAACCCATGACCCTCTTGAACTGGAAGACAGTGAGGGGTGAACCATCTACATGTACCAGAAGAGACCCTTCTGTGGCCCATGTTCGCTGTGCCATGAAGGCCTCCAGTCTGGCCATGGGGCAGCATGTACTACCTACCGCCCTGTGGAGCACTATGCCTTCGCCCCTGTTTTCCTGATCAGTCTTGGACCTTGGTAAGGAGATCAGTAGGGAGTCCCTTTTTATTTGGACATGTCCCACCTGCAGTCCCCCCTGCTAGTCTCTTTTGTTCCTTGTCACCAGCTCCCCTACCCTGAAAGCGCCATAAAATGCCAGGCAAAATGCTCCTTGAAAAAGAGTAGCCTCCCCTGCCAAACTACAAACTCGCTGCAGAGCTTCCATAAGTTTCGCTAGTGTTTGCAACCCTATGGGTCTTCTCTCATTGAGCTGTACCCCTTGCAAGCGTTGCCACCCCTTCAAAGCCTTACGCACTACAAAAATGCTTGTTGGATCCCCCCGCCCTTAATCTTAGCAAAAAAGGAGATGGCTGTAATGTGGCCCCTAGCCACCGCCACTAAGCGCCCCTTGTCCCTCATGAAACTCAGATAAGCGACCACCGACCCTGGGTCGTGCCATTTTTGTTCCCAACTGCCCCCCAAGAACTGACAATATGACCAGAACGCCCCTTCGTAGCTCTCCTGGTCCTGGGTGCTAGGCTAGCTGCCACGAGGTCTGATAGTTGGGGGCACCAAGCTGCCAAAGCTGTTCTGGGAAAGGTGTTGGGGTTTCCGCTGCTTCTGAGAGATGGGACCTGAATACCTGCATCTTGAAACAAGACAATGCATCAGCGGCGTGATTTAATATACCCGGCACGTGCTTGGCTCTAAAGAGTAAATTCAATTTCATACACTGCAATACAATCTCTTTTAATAATTGCAGGATCATTTTGCATTTTGCCGTTTGGTTATTAAAACACTCCACCACCACCATGTTATCTGACCAGAATATCACCGACTGATCCCTCAAATGTGCAGGCCAAACGTACAGTGCCACCAGGATGGGGAAGAGCTCAAGGAAGCTTATGTTACTAGTGATCCCTCAGTCTATCCACCAGTCCGGCCAATGCTGCGCAATCCAGTCTGACCCCAGAATAGCACCGAAGCCTTCGCTACCTGCTGCATCGGTCATCAACCCCATCTCGGGATTGGACCTGGGCGGGCTATGCCACACCACCCTACCATTGAAATCGTGCAGAAATGCCTTCCAAATGAGCATGTCCTGCTTAACCTCACTGGATAGCCTGGTGTGATGGTACTTCTCCTTGAGTCCTGACATGGCCTGTGCAATGGTGCGGGAAAAAGGTTGTGCCATTGGAATTATGCGCAGTGTAAAGTTCAATTGTCCCACCACCTGCTGTAACTGATGCAGAGTGACCTTTTCTCTAGCAAGGCAGTGTTGTAACGCTGCCCCAAAATCGATAACCTTCTCAGCCGGTAACCTAGACACCCCCTGCACTGAATCCAACTAAATTCCCAGGAATTCGATCTTTGTGCTAGGACCCACTGTCTTACCTGGCGCCAGTGGCACGCCGAACTCCTGCATGAGCGCGCAGAACCGCACCAATGCTGCACTGCAATCCCCTGATCCTGGCGCCCCCAAGAAGAGGAAATCATCGAGGTAGTGTAACACCCATAGGTGGTCCGTGTCCCTCCTGAACACCCACTCCAAGAAAGAACTAAACTTCTCAAAGTAAGCACAGGAGACTGAACAACCCATTGGCATATACTTGTCCACGTAATACTTTCCCTGGAATTGGAAACCCAACAGGTGAAAATCCAGTGGGTGCACTGGAAGGAGGCGGAACGCTGACTCAATGTCGGACTTCGCTAGCAACACCCCTTGCCCCAGACTTCTAAGCATGTCCACTGTCTGATCAAAGGATGCATATTTTACACTACACAGTGTGTCTGAAATCGCATCATTTAAAGAACTCCCCCTTGGTGCCGAAAGATTATGGATCAATCTGAACTCGCCCTTTTCCTTTTTGGGAACCACCCCCAGTGGTGAGCAGACAAAGTCTGTCATAGGAACATCGTCAAATGGGCCTGCCACTCTGCCCATCCTGACTTCCTTTTCTATCTTCGCTGCTGCTACACCCTCATTGCTCCGGACTGAAAGTTGGCTCCTGCCATGTACCACCACAGTGTAACCCAGCGATACCAAAGGGGATGATGGACGGAGCGTTAGAGCAAATCAAACACTCACCCCCAGTCAACTGATCTGGGTTTAATCCATCATCATTCTTTAGCTCACTCCACCACCCCAGTTCAGACATGGCCATATGCAAATCAGTCTGACCCTGTGCCTCATGGGAACAGTCCACAGTGTAACCCGGCGCCGGGATCCTGAAACCATCCAAAAACCCTTCCCTGATCGTCCTTGCAGCGTCTGGGCAATTGTACATGTTCAACCAAGGTATCATGGCGCTGATATTTATGGGGGATCTGGTTTTTGCAAGGAGCACACTCTCATTCCTGCTTTTTAACTCCCTTCTCTCTGGACTTTTTGAAACACTTGGACTCGGGGTGTGACGTGTTGCCACAAAACCCACAGTTGTGCTTGAACCTACATGTGCCCGCGGCTCTAGTACAGGTTCGTCTATTGAAGTCAAAACACACACCCTTTTTCCCTGTGCCCCCAGCGTTTCCTGAGGTGCCCCCCATGTTCCCTGAGGGGCCTGCACGAAAGGGCTGGAACCTAACATTGTCCTGCGCCTGTCCCCGGTGGTTGTCAGTTGGACCTTGACCCAAGTGTCTCAAGTGGATGAACATGTCCATCTGATTCCAGCTTAATGATGGATCCTGTGCCTTAGCCCTCCTAAATTCCTTATCGTATTCCTTCCACCCGTTGCCCCCCTGTCTGGCATGAGCAGCAGTAATACTGTTCTGGTAACATGCCATCTCTGACCCCACAGCTGGAAAACGTTCAAGCATGATTGCCATGTATATAGTAAAACCTTGCACCCAATTAGCTAAATTCTCTTCCACCCTATATTTTAGAATTATGCTCGCCCACTCCTTAGGGTGCGTCCACTCTTTGTTTTTCTTTGCCTCCTCCCTCTCTGCCTCATCTATTAACAGGGAAAACATGCTAACATATGCCCCCATCCAGATTTTTTCCTTTGTTTCCTGAGACAAATGCCGCCCCAACTGATCCCTAGACGAGCGCAGTTCGCCTAAGCCCAAAGGTGGCAATGTTTTAGGTATACCTGCTGCTGCTGCTGCGTCAGCCGCCTTCGGAGCTCCTGAATCCACTGGTGCGTCCACAGGTGTCGGACCTCCACCACCACCTACTGGTGCCACGCCCACAGGCATTGCACCCTCCACCGGTACTGCCGGCCCAACAGTCGGCTTAGCCTTCCCCAGCTGTGCCATTATTTGTTTGGCCTTCTCCATAGCATCCGCCCCGCTGCCAGCTGCCCCCGCTGCTGGGGACCATTTCCCTACTGTCTCAAGCCACGGGAGTACTGCCGCCAGATTGGCCACTATGTCTGGCTGGACTGGCGTGACCCCCCCTGTGCCCCCCAATAGAGGGATCGATGGAGCCTGTGGCTGGTCTCCTACCGGCAATGTGGGTGCTGGCGTAAGAGGCTCCCCATTGCCTTGTGGGCTTGGCGTGGGGACAGTTGGCTGGGGTATCTCCTCCCCAGGGGCAGGCCCTGTGGCACTCTTCGGCCCCTTCTCGCCAGCCCTGGGCCTGCTTCGTTTGGGTAAAGGCGGAGAGAAAGTCTTAGGAGGTACTATAGGTCACCTGTGCCTCCCGTCCCCCCCATCCAGACCCTCCACCTTCTCCTGTAACCGTGTCAATGCCTGCCCCATAACTTGTACTTGTTGCATCAGGGCCTCCAACATAACATCTGTGCGGGAACGTTTCTCATTACGCTTCACCTTAGGAGCCATTGCGTCTAAACTAGCGCTACTGGGGATATTACAGATCACCCTTGCCCACAGGTCTGAGACACTGCCCAAACCCTTACCTGTCAATAGTAGCAGCCACCAGCCGACCACAGCACCCACGCAACCAGAGCCACGCCTACCAGCTAATCCAGTGGGTCAGGTGAGAAACTCAACCTGCGTGGCTCCCGGAAGCGATGAAGATGCAGGCCTGCCGGTGCTGCCGTCAACGAAACTCCTCGTGGGCAGTCCTGCCTTGATGCCCCTGACAAAATGAGCGTCCGCTTGCAGCGACAGGACCCGCTCTGCTCGTACCTCACTGAGATGCCCGTTAGTGCCTGGAAAACAGAAGAAAATTGACCAGTACCTAGAAGCTCTATTGGCCCTCAGCAAAACAACCCGCCAAAGCCCTACAAACTATCCAACTGTACAGCTTTAAATTTTTAAGCAGTTATGCCAGCGTTCACTAAAAACAGCTGTTTAGACCGTACCCGGTGGAAAAAATTATGCTTGTTTGCCCCTTTGCCGTCAAATGCATACAACCGTTGATCAGACCACACACGCGCTGCAAATCACTGCCCGTCTGCCCCCTAGCAAACCCGCTACATCAAAATGCTCACACGCGTTAAACACTGTGCGCGTGTTCCCCTGGCTACAGCTGATGTCCCCGAAAAATGCTCGTTTGCCCCTTCACCGTCAGCCGCTTACTCACAGCGTACAACAGCTGATCAGACCACACATGCGTTAAGATTGCTGCCCGTCTGCCCCCTAGCAACCAGCAACAACGAAATGCTCCAATGCGGTAAGCACTGCGCACGCGTTCACCTGGCAACCGCTATTGTCCAGAGTACTCCCGCTACCGCTCGCACGTTCCCCCGATCTCCGGCGAAAGATCGCAACTCCAACAGCATTTGCCCCAACAGCTGCGCTCGCCCCCTTCCCGCTCAGGATTCCAATAGCCGCTCAGGATTCCAATAGCTCAGACTCGACTCCCAGCCGACGAGAGTACCCTCCTGAACAGCTTGAGACAGCAGCTCCTCGATCGACCGACCTGAAAAATAAAAGGGAAAAGCAAGTTACGGGCCTATGATGGCCCGGACCCGTATGCTGGGGAGCGAGAGAACAAGAGACTGTTCTTGCTCCCCCAGCCCCCTTTTAAAGGGTGGGCGCAGGTCAGACCGGTCAAAACCGGCCTGCCCCTATGTTGTAGGATCGCGCTGAACCAGAAGCGCTAAAGTGCTTCCGGTTCACGCCCCCACCGGGAATAACCATTGGCCGCTCAGGGGAGGTGGGGCGCCGCGTCACTAGTGCGCGCGGCGACCCCCCCACCTCCTCCGAGCTCACGGGCCCGGTGCGACTGCCATAATGGCGGCACGCACGAGTTCGTGCTAAGCCTTGCCCAGTCTCTTCGCGTCCTTTCGCTATTTCTTTTTATTGCAGACCTTTCAGTTTGAAAGGGAAAAGGTGCAAACGTATTTTTTTTTTTAGTATGTGAATTCAGGTATGGAGGACTTCTCTGTATCACAGACCTCCATCTCCGCATTTTCAGCCATTTACAAGGGTGTGCATTGAGAATCTTGACTCAATATGCAAGAGGCAGAGCTTTTGTGCATTCTTTTGAACAGCAATGTTGTGTTCTGTCAGACTGTCACAGCCAGTTCTAGCAAAGAAACTTCACATCACATTAGTCGGCAGAAACAGCATCTGCTTTGCGACAACATCCTTTGTATATCAGATGTAAGGTCTGTATTTGCTTACCCACCTTTATCTAGGTTCATAGCTAATATTTTGCCAACCTGTCACGTTATGTCCCCCTTATCAAACTTAATGCGCTGCCCTACCAAACACACGCTGCTACTTGCAGTGTATGCAGGGACACAGTTGATATGTGTTGACATCACATGGTGTCGGCTGCAGACAACACTCACATATGCCTGAATGTCAATCACGCTTTGGGGTTGTTGTCAACACATGCCTTCAAAATAAATTAATTCATGGAGTTTCTAGCTACTCATTAAATATAATAATAATAATAATAATAATAATAATAATAATAATAATAAATAATAATAATAATAGTAATATTAATGTAGATGGTGATGAATAATAACACAGATGATGATACGTAATACATAGGCATTGATCATCATTTCCATGCATAGGTCTTCATGTTGGAGTTTTTCTTTTTTTCGAGTGTTTAGGAACAAACAATGGGCCATATTATCAAGAACGGCGATAACATTATCGCCACTTTAGCGGCAGGAAACTGCCGCTAAAGTAGTAATAAGGGGCTTGATAATATGCCTATAGAATTCTAATAGAAGCCCAGGTTCTGGTGTGAAGGACATCAAACCTGGGCTTCCATTGGAATTCTATAGGCATATTATCAAGCCTTTATCGCCGCTTTAGCTGCAGTTTCCTGGCGCTAAAGCGGCGATAATTTTATTGCCGTTCTTGATAATATGGTCCAATGTGTTTTTTATTGCCCGAGTAAAGGGAGAAGGAGATGCACAGTGCAAACAATTTAGGTTATTTGTGATTTTTATTTGTGTCAAAGAATCCGAACTTTTAAATGGCTCATGCAGAAAAAAAACTAAGACATTTCTGTACAAAATGAACTAATTCAAACTTAAATAAATATAAATCACCACGTCTTCTTCGAGTGATTGTATTAGAAGGCGTTGTTTGCTATCTGTGGTATTTTTAAAGTTAAATTGAGTATGTATGCCAGAGAGATCATTAAATCCGCGTACGAATTAGTTCCTTGAAAAAAACATGCGCCCAAATGTTCTGCCCTTTAACTAGTTTGTCACATTTGTGATGTCACTTCTGTGATTGTTCCACAAGGCTCATACAATTAAAAGGCGCGTTCTTATTCAGGGGTGAGAAAAAGACTTCTCCGTAGGAACACTAATGAGATCAAGCATTTGTCCTTGCCCTACATTTAAAAAAAGAACATCCTTAGACTTGTCCTTATAGGGCATACATGCAAAACTACCATAGAAATGTATTTGAAAAGAGAAAAGACAAAATTCTCAAATTACTACAAATGTGTGCTTGTCGTAGTAAAGCCAACCTAAATTGTATGCTTGGTAAAATAACTCAGATTTTTTCATGGTGTTCATATATTTGTTCAAGAACTGTGGGGCATATTAGCAAGGAATAGCGATATTTATCGCTAACCGCGCTTAGCGCGAGTTTGGTTAACGCCGCCTATCGCTGGAAAATATCGCTGAGATAACACCCTATTAACAAGGTTTATCTCCATAGCAATATTATTTCCAGCGATAGCGGCAAAAAGCGAGAATATCGCTGGAAAACCAGCAATATTCTCGCATTAACGCTAAGGTGGATTCAGCATTAGAATCCACCTCCTATACTTTAAATAGGTAAGTCGTCCTCACTAGCAGGTGTTAGAATCTAGCGATAAACGCGCCTAGCGCGAATTATTATATTGCTTCGCCTGCCTTGCTAATAGGGGGTAGTGGGATTAGTGACTGTTTTCAGTCGCTTTTAGTAGGGAACGCCTTCCTTGCATGTCATTAGTGATAATTATCGCTGACATGCAAGGCGATGGTAAACGCGGCCTCTACCGCCTGAAAGCTGTCGCTAACGCCTGTTAGCGACAGCTTGCTAATAGGGTGATAAAATTATCGCCGCTTTAGCGGCAAAAAGTGCCACTAAAGCGGCGATAAAGCCCTTGATAATATGCCCCTGTATTACACAAAATATTAAGAATATAAGTGCACATATTCAGTAATACACGAGAATTTCTCATTATAGTGGATGCATTGCGGCTTTTTTCAATTATCGTTCGTGTGTGAACAGGAACAGGAACAACCATTATTTTTTAATTTAACTTGTAAGGCTAAGGTGTTTCGTATAAATGCATTACACAGTTTATCAAATTGCGATAACAATGCAGGTGTATTTCGTCACTGTTATTTTCTATATGTACATTTGCAAGGTATTTAAAAAGAAAATTACCCAAGCTGAGGTACTAATAACAAGGCAATGAGCACAAATAGCCCCAGAAATGCAAAGTGACCACTGAACTGGAATCAAGTTCTGGTTGTGACTGCATTTTAGTAGCTAAAGCCACAGAGTATTTTTCTACACATCTCACGGGGTTGATTCACCGAGCTAATTTCCCAGAAAAATAAATATTATTGTTATGCTGCTTCACCAAATACAGTTCAACTGGAAAGGTATTGATGCAAACACATTTGCCTCAGTCAAGACTTGTTTGGTATGAGGAATCATTTGGTACATTGTTTCCATTCTTGTTGTTGGCTGGCTAGGTTCTCAGCTGAGGCATGCATAATATTTTTCCAGTTAGATGTTAAAATATCTTTCAGCGGTCGTAGGCGGGTTGTAGGCATGCTAAACATCGCTCTCTAGCATCGTCTACTTTTAAAAATATATATTTTTGCAGTTTTATAATGCAAACACGGCCAATGGGTTTTAGATGAGAACTAGATGTTAAGGGTAAGCCTGGGCGGTGAACTACGCTACGCTCGCGGAGTTTGCGAAGTTTCGGTAACTTCGCGATTCGCGTAGAACGCGAAGTTACCGTGCACTACGCAATTTGCGGCGTAGCGTAGCTGTTTTTCTTCTTCGCGCGCTCAATATACGTTCTCGCGCGCGCGGTAACGACCTACCGTGATTCTGCGTTCGCCGACGCGACTTCCTATCCGTTCGCGGGCGCCACGAGATTTGGAATCCGGCCGCACGATCCCGCGAGAGTGTGCGAACGCGAACACGTCATTCGGACGCGCGATCTGACTTCCGGCGGCAGTGTTGGTAAGATCGCGATCCCGAACACGAAGAAACTACAATCTGGCGAAGAATATATCTCGAGCATCATAAAACCTTCTCGAAAATGATGAATTAGTTCATTTTGCACAAAAACTCCTCAGGTTGTCATTTAGAGATGTAGTTTGGTGAGCAAGGAGTCCTTTTCTTTTTTTCCAAGAGGAAGGAAGTGCCCCTGATTCTCAAACTTCCTGTTCCTGTCCAGCAGGCTCCTCCCAGTGCTTTGTCCATGTGCTGTTCACTTTCATTTGGATTTGGAGCTGGAAGGATCACTTTTTGTGTCTGTCTGCTGCATCATATCATTGGATTGGATTTGAGGACTCTTGGATTTGAGATTTTACAAGTAAGTTGGAGAATTGGTGTACTTGTTTGTTTGATTGGGGCTTGTTTGTACCTACAT